>OZ035884.1:98187476-98319098 GCA_964034835.1 Muscina levida | reverse complement strand
AAATGCCCAAGGATGCCTCTATCTCCCGGTATGTCACATGACGATCTTGCATTATTAGTTCACGCACGGCATCAATGTTCTCTGGCACAACGGACGTTTTTGGACGACCTTCACGGAATTCGTCGTTGAGCGAACTGCGACCACGATTAAATTCGTTATACCAGTTTTTCACGGTGCTATATGATGGTGCTTGATCACCATACAAAGACTTAAGTTCATCGATGCACTCTTGTCTGGATAATCCACGTCGAAAGTTGTGAAAAATGATCGCACGAAAATGCTCACGTGTCAATTCCATTTTTTTAACGGAATTGAATTGTTCAAAGCTCTGTAAGTTTAACAATTCACGATTAAATGACAACACGTTCTGAGTGATGTTATGCTAAAAAATGTCAACCTTTCCAATGGAAATATCAGATTGCACCTGGCAACACTTATTGTTGCCTAGGCCAGAAATATATATAGCAGCCCTCGTATAAGCAAGACCTACATTTGTCTTCTCCCCCACGTACAAAATCGATAGCACTGATTGTCACTCTATCCTAAAAACCAAATAATATCTAAAATTAACACATCATACTTTTTTTCCTGGTAAGCACGAATATTTATACACGTCTGCCCATCATACACTTTGTAATCATGTTGCCTTGCCAACACTCCAAACTCCAACACTTAGCCCTTAGCTAGACCGGGAAAATTAAGGATATGTTAACAACTACCATCAAAACTTTTGCGCTGGAGTCATTAGAATTTTCCAAACTGTTTGGAGTTAACCGGAAATCCAAACAATTTTGTTATTTACGCAAAACCCATAATAAACGTCATGCAATAACCAACTATGCCTCTCCTTCCCCTACCCTGTTACAAAACAGGAAGTTTATTGTCTAGTATTATGGCCACAAAAACCCTATTCAGAAAAGTTATACGTACAATCACCCACATATACATACAAAGTTTAAGGTTGCCACTCATGCATACACACACACAGATATCTCCGGCAAATTTCCATTAAATTTTGAGGCAATAGTAATCTCTCCCATTCCCCTTTCGTAATGGTGCAGGAGAGAAACACTCCTATTCTTCTATCTTCAGGTTCATCTATTATTGAGTAGAGAGCCTCTGGGGCAGAGTTTTCAAAACAAACAACAACAAAATACGTATATGAAATGCGTATTGCTGCTGTTGGCGTGAGGAAAGACAACACGCTGATTGCCCATAAAATCGTAGCAAACTTGAAGCAAAAAGTTTGTGCAACAATAATTCAATACTTTAATTTTAATGTTGGATCGTAGCCAAAGTATAAATGCACTGGAAAATACACACAATCATTCATTTGCAATTACAGCTGTCAATTAGCAAAGATGTCAAGCGCCACCGCAATCACCTGTATCACCAGAGCTGTAGAGTCATTGGTCTTAGCGCCACTGGAGACCAGCAGCAGCAGCAGCAGTGGTGACAACCAGTTGTAAGCCCAATGGGGAGAACGTAACCGAAGCAGCGTGGTGACAACCGTCACGTCACGTCAACGACAACAACTCGTCGTAATGGAGAGTAAGACATTAAATCAATTGTATTGTCGTCATTCGATCAAAAACGCAACGGAAAACACAAAAGCCATTGAATTTCATTAAACTATTAAGACGACCACATACGTTGGTTGGTATGTATACAAGTATAAGGATCAATCAGGGACGTAGCAAGAAATGATTGGGGAAGGGGGGGGAGTAAATTTACTATCAGGGTAATAAGAAATCGATGTTAAAATATAGAAAATGAGCTAAAAATCCAACTTGAGCAAAACAAAAATCGTATTACAATTAAAATATAAATGCTGCTAAGTTGACAAAACGAATGATGCAGAAGTCCTTATTTTTAGGGCTACTTTCACGTGCAATTCTCAAAATTGAGTCCCAAATCAATCAGCTGAAAAATGTTGTACTGTGTAATTATATGATACCTTAAATTATTATTATGCCAAAATCCATTGTATATCTTTCACTGTCATGTTAAAATTGCTAATACATAATCGCTATCCAAACCATTGTTTCCTTTTACCCTCGTTTTTTCTCCTCCCTTAAAATTTCTCAATATTTACGCCGTAAAAAAACACAAACATTACCTGTGTTTAAATAAAATCAACATGAATTTTTAGGAATTTTCAAGCTCAATTTATTTTATTGAATGCAAATCAACGTTGGATAATTGTTATTTTCAGTTTGTTGTTATTGTTTATTGATGGCTAATGTAAATATGAAATTATAATGCACCAACATGACAAAGAGGAGCGGGGAGCTGGAGAGAAAAAAGAGAAACACAATGACAATGAAGCAACAACCATAAAGTGAATGACGCCAATATGCCACTTGGGGATACATTTGAATATTTGAATATTCATACGAATTTATCATCAACTTAGTCCTTGAAATATTTATTATTTTTGATAAAGCCGATATTCAACAATAACTAATACATATACAATTGAATGGCAGAATGGACTAACGTTCTACTCTGAGCCCTCTCTCAGTTGCACGCTCGCTCACTCGTTCGCTTGGCCATCCTGTGTACATTGACAAATCTCGGTTAGTTTAAAATGCAGATGTGTTATGAATAATACACAAACGATTGTTGCTGCTGCTGCTGTTGTTTTTGTTGTAACAATTACATATTTACATTGCCCCTATACAAATATAATTTCAATATAGTGCATCTGTGTGTGTGCGCTGTTGCATACATAAGCAATTGCTTACATATAAATATTTTAGAATTTTTCAATAAATCAATTGTTGACATAATAAATCTCAAATTTTTCAACATCATCACAAACCATTTGCCGTAGGCTTTTCGTCGGTGGGGGCGAGTGCGAGGTGATGCAATGACTGAGCCTTCAGTTAGTTGCCCTCCAGGAAAATTTGCATCAATGGAGAGGGTCAAGAGAAGGAATTTTTGATTTGTATAGTATAGGCAAGGACACGTGTGCTAGTGTGTGTGTGTGTGTGTGCATGATAATACATGTACATGAATATTCAAATAATAATAATTGCTTTTTAATATTTACAAGTTGCACATATGCAACTACTGAAACAGTGATAAACAATTCAGTTTATGCCAAACAGATATAGGAGGACCTGAGAGAGAGTAAAAGTCTCTCATTTGAGCGAGAGAGGGATACATCAGAGGATATGAATTAAAAATAATGATTATAAGAAATTTGATGAAAGTAATTGCAATAATGAAATATATAATGAAAGTAACGAAAGTAATGAAAGTAATTAAAGTAATGAAAGTAATGAAAGTAATGAAAGTAATGAAAGTAATGAAAGTAATGAAAGTAATGAAAGTAATGAAAGTAATGAAAGTAATGAAAGTAATGAAAGTAATGAAAGTAATGAAAGTAATGAAAGTAATGAAAGTAATGAAAGTAATGAAAGTAATGAAAGTAATGAAAGTAATGAAAGTAATGAAAGTAATGAAAGTAATGAAAGTAATGAAAGTAATGAAAGTAATGAAAGTAATGAAAGTAATAAAAGTAATGAAAGCACTGAAAGTAATGAAAGTAATGAAAATAATGAAAGTAATGAAAGTTTAAAAGTAATGAAAGTAATGAATGTGTAAAAGTAACGAAAGTAATGGAAGTAATGAAAGTAATGAAAATAATGAAAATAATGAAAGTAATGAAAGTTATGAAAGTAATGAAAGTAATTAAAGTAATGAAAGTAATGAAAGCAATGGAAATACTGAAAGTAATGAAAGCAATAAAAGTACTGAAAGTAATGAAAGAAATAAAGTAATGAAAATAATGAAAGAATAGAAAGTAATGAAAGTAATGAATGCAATGAAAGTAATGATTAAAATAAAAGTAACTTATGAAAGCAATAATGTTAATGGAAGTAATGACAGTAATGAAAGTAATTAAAGTAATAAAAGAATTTAAAGTACTTAAAGGAATTAAAGTTATTAAAGTATTTAATGTAATTAAAGTATTTAAAGTAATTAAAGCAATAAAAGTAAATAAAGTAATGAAAGAAATTAAAGTAATGAAAATAATAAAAGTAATGTAGGTAATGAAAGTAATGAAAGTAATGAAAATAATGAAAGTAATGAAAGTGTTAAAGTAATGAAAGTAGTGAAAGTAATGAAGTAATGAAAGTAATGAAAGTAATGAAAGTAATGAAAGTAATGAAAGTAATGAAAGTAATGAAAGTAATGAAAGTAATGAAAGTAATGAAAGTAATGAAAGTAATGAAAGTAATGAAAGTAATGAAAGTAATGAAAGTAATGAAAGTAATGAAAGTAATGAAAGTAATGAAAGTAATGAAAGTAATGAAAGTAATGAAAGTAATAAAAGAAATAAAGTAATGAAAGAATTTAAAGTAATGAATGTAATGAAAGTAATGGAGGTACTGAAAGTAATGAAAGAAATAAAGCAATGAAAAGAATGAAAGAAATTAAAGTAATGAAAGTAATGAATGTAATGAAAGTAATGAAAGTAATGAAAGTAATGAAAGTAATGAAAGTAATGAAAGTAATGAAAGTAATGAAAGTAATGAAAGTAATGAAAGTAATGATTGTAATAAAAGTAACTTATGAAAGCAATAAAGTTAATGGCAATAACGAAAGTAATGACAGTGATGAAAGTAATTCAAGTAATTAAAGTAATTAAAGTAATTAAAGTAATTAAAGTAAATAAAGTAATGAAAGTAATGAAAGCAATGAAAGTAATGAAAGTATTGAAAGTAATGAATGTAGTGAAAGTAATGAAAGTAATGAAAGTAATGAAAGTAATGACAGTAATGAAAGTAATGAAAGAAATGAATGTATTGAAAGTAATAAAAGTAATGAAAGTAATGAAAGTTATGACAGTAATGAAAGTAATGAAAGTAATGAAAGTAATGAAAGTAATGAAAGTAATGAAAGTAATGAAAGTAATGAAAGTAATGAAAGTAATGGAAGTAATGAAAGAAATAAAGTAATGAAAAGAATGAAAGAAAGTAATGATGGTAATGATTGTAATAAAAGTAACTTATGAAAGCAATAAAGTTAATGGCAATAACGAAAGTAATGACAGTAATGAAAGTAATTAAAGTAAATAAAGTAATGTAAGTAATGAAAGTAATGAAAGTAATGAAAGTAATGAAAGCAATGAAAGTAATGAAAGTAATGAAAGTAATAAAGGTGGGGAAAGTAATGACAGTAATGAAAATAGTGAAAGTAATGAAAGAAATTAAAGTATTGAAAAAAATGAAAGTAATGTAGGTAATGAAAATAATGAAAGTAATGAAAGTGTTAAAGTAAAGAAAGTAATGAAGTGATGAAAGTAATGAAAGTAATGAAAATAATGAAAGTAATGAAAGTAATGAAAGTGTTAAAGTAAAGAAAGGAGTGAAAGTAATGAAGTAATGAAGGTAATGAAAGTAATGAAAGTAATGAACGTAATGAAAGTAATGAAAGTAATGAAAGTAATATAAGTATTGAAAGTAATGAAAGTAAAGAAAGTGATGAAAGTAATGAAAGGAATGAAATTAATGAATGTAATGAAAGTAATGATAGTGATGAAAGTAATGAAAGTAAAGAAAGAAATGAAAGAAATGAAAGAAATTAAAGTAATGAAAGTAGCGAATGTAATGAAAGCAGTGAAAGCAATGGAAGTAATTTAAGTAATGAAAGTAATGAAAGTAATGCGAGTAATGAAAGTAATGAAAGCACTGAAAGTAATGAAAGCAATAAAAGCAATGAAAGTAGTGCAAGTAATGAAAGTAATGAAAGTAATGCAAGTAATGAAAGTAATGCCAGTAATGAAAGTAATGATGTAATGAAAGTTATGAAAGTTATGAAAGTAATAAAGGTAGTTAATGTAATGAATGTAATGTAACAAAGTATTAAAAGTGATGAAAGTAATAAATATAACGCAAGAAATCAAAGTAATGAAAGTAATGAAAGCAATAAAAGTAATGAAAGTAATAAAAGTAAAGAAAGTAATGAAAGTTGTGAATGTTATAAAGTTAATGAAGGTAATGAAAGTAATGAAAGTGATGAACTAATGAAAATAATGAAAGTAGTGAAAGTAATTAAAGTAATAATTTTAACGAAAGTAATTAAAGTAATAAAGTTAATAAAAGCAATGAAAGTAATGAAACTAATGAAAGTTATGAAAGTTATAAAAGTAATTAAAGTAAAGAAGGAAATTAAAGTAATCAATGTAATGAAAATAATAAAACTAATGAAAGTAATGAAAGTAAAGAGGCAATGAAAGTAATGAATGTAATGAAGGTAATAAAAGTAATGAAAGTAATAGAAATAATGAAAGTAATGAAAGCAATAAAAGTAATGAAAGTAATAAAAGTAATGAAATTAATAAAAGTAATGAAAGTTATAAAAGTAGTGAAAGTAATGAAATTAATGAAATTAATGAAGTAATGAAAGCAACGAATGTAATGAAAGCAGTGAAAGTAATGAAAGTAATAAAAGTAATGAAAGTATTGAAAATAATGAAAGTAACGAAAGTAATGAAAGCAATGAAAGCAATGAAAGTAATAAAAGTAATTAAAGTAATAAAAGTAATGAAAGTTATAAAAGTAGTGAAAGTAATGAAATTAATGAAGTAATGAAAGTAACGAATGTAATGAAAGCAGTGAAATCAATGAAAGTAATGAAACTAACGAAATTAATGAAAGTAACGACAGTAATCAATGTAATGAAAGCAGTGAAATTAATAAAAGTAACGAAAATAATAAAAGTTAAGGAATTAATAAAAGTAATGACAGTAATGAATGTAATGAAATTAATGCAAGTCATAAAAGTAATGAAAGTAATTAAAGAAATGAATTAGCAGAAGTAATGAAAGTAAAGAAGGAAATGAAAGTTATGAAGGAAATGAAAGTAACATAAGATAATAAAAGGAAAGAAAGTTATGAATGTAATAAAAGTAATAAAACTAATGAAATTAATTAAATTAATGAAAGTAATAAAAAGAACAAATGTAATGAAAGTAGTTAGGGTAATGAAAGCATATTTTTTTACCTTGTTCGACATTTGACTGAATTCAATGTACTTAAAAGAAAAATTTTGAATGTATCACTATGAGTGCGATTTCGGTCACTTGTGTGGGCCGTACCCGAATGAATGTGGCAAATCTTTGCTCTTTAAGATGTTTTGCCTTTTATTTCAAGATAATATAAATGGCGAAATTTATGTATTCTGCAGTTTTCCATAAACAAGTTATGGAGAAATATTAACTTTCCATGTGAGGTACCAGAAGATGTTTTACTATTTGTATCACTGAAAGTTTAATCGAGTTATTGTGCCCACTAGTTTTCTAACCAGCCAGCCGGTCGGCCAGCCAGATATAAGGATATGGCTCAAACCTCTTATAAAAGGTTCTGAAACGCAATTGGTCTTTAAATACTAGGTATCCATCTCGTCTCCTTTAAAGCGTTACATTCATTGTCAGTACATATTTTGTCCTCTAATTACAGACGTTAAAAACATTTCCAGTTCTTATCGACTCATAACTTTTCACCCCACCATCGCAGCCCCATCTAATTGCAGAATCCCCCGTTCCCCTTCAGCACTTATCAATAATGTTCATATAGGTGTTATAGCTGCTAGCAGCACCTAGTGTTCAATTCTATATCAAATTTGGTGTGATGCAAACAATATTTGAATATTTCATTTCGTTTATTTGTATAGAATTTTATTTCCTCTTGCTGCTGCCTAGGAGTGTGTGTGTGTGTGTGTGTAGTTTTAAATAAATGCACTTATACTCGATGCATATGAATTTATAATTTGTAAAATATACAAATAAAATTGCTAAAAAATGAGAAAATATACAAAATTAAAAAAAAATCGAAACACAAAAATAAATAAATTTCAATTTGTTTCAATGGATTTTATTTTCAATAATTTACTACAACAAACTATGTTGTGCAGTTGAGTTTTTCATGCTGCAATATAATTGCATATTGTATGATATTAATAGACTATAACAATTTAGCAATAGGCAGGAAATAGGTTTTGGTTATTATTACATTTGGAATATTTGTAAAAGTTTGTGTATTTTTAAGATGTCTTAATATGATGAGAAAAAATTAACTTTATATGGAATACTGGTTTACGTAACAACTACAGTGAACAACAATATGGGAATTTTTACCAAGCTGCAAGACATAAAAGAGGATGATATTGAGAAATTAACTAAGTTATATAGGAGGCCTTGTAAATTTTTGTATAAGAAAGGATTACTTAAAGTTAAATTCTTGTTGGCAACTTTTGCTTATTTCTGATTATCAATACAGCGATTAAAACAATATATCTTTCCTAAGATTGAAGACTTTAAATTTGTTGTATTTCCCAATGCTGTCTAAGTTATAAATTAGTTTCACCTGTTTTTAGCTTAATTTGCTTTAAAATTCCACTTCGTTTAAAAATTTTATTATCAGTACTCTAGTTTTAGTCTGACTTCGTTTGCTTAGCTCGTATTGCAGTTTAAAAATATTGATAGCTAACTTCTTAAATGCTGTCGTTACCCGTCCTTCTCCTTGCTTCTTTTATAAAGATAATTTTGCAGTTGCTTTCCTTTCTTTCATTTTGTTTTTAATTTTTTTTTCTTATTTCTCCACTTAACAAAGTTAATTGAATTTCTACGCAGTGAAGCATTATTTATACGATTCTCATCTCAAGAAAATAACCCATCTCATCATCGGCAACATCAGCAGCAGCAGCAATACTAGCAATAGCTAGCAGCAACTGCAATTTCATTGTCAACATGCAGGATAGCCGCACGGTGGTGTAAAAGGATATGTGTGAGACATAAATATAAAAGGAGAGAAGACTTTTGGTTATTGTATAAAAAATTAAAAATATGGGAACTAAAATCCATTTGAAGTTTTTTTTTAATGAAAATCTTACTTTTAGACAACCATTTTTTTTTTGTTAAATTAAAGATTTTAAATTACTATCATTGCCGTTTGGCTTTAAAACGAAATTGTAATAGATTTAATTTTAATTTTACAGAATTAGATTATAAAAAAACTTTTTGCATGTAATGGATTATACGATTTTTTTTGTAACTCTCAGAATCTTTTTGTTTTAGAATAATTTGTATCCTTTTAACACCACTGTCCTCCAAGTCCTTGGCATTGAAAACATTCGCTTACTCGTGCGAACAAATAACAGATAAGAGGTAAGACAATTTTCTACTGCAATAGTGTTGTTAAGGACTACAAAGGAATGCAAGTAAGTAATGGATGTGTTGATGACGAAGATGTTGTTGTTAGCAACACCAACATAAAATGAGATTTTTTCTATATCGACTGCAGACTGCAGAGCTTAACTCTTATCGATTTTCTTAACTATTCAACCATAAGAAAAGCAAGATAAGGCCGCAGCATTATAATACAAAGAAAGCAAAGGGACGGAAAACGTGTTTGAATTAAGTTTACAATAAAACAACCAAGAAATGCAAATAAATTAATAGGATAAATTTAAAATTTTAAATAACTAAATCATTAGTTTTATAACACAAAAGAAAACAAAGTGTTGAGAAAAGTGTTTTAAATTATGTTCAAAAATGTTATAAAATAATTTTAAAAAAATCTAGAAAAAAATTTTTTTTTTAATAAAAAAAAAATTAAAAAAAATTGGAAAAAAAAATCAAAAATTAAAAAAAAAATAATTGTTTTTACTTTAGAAAAATTTTTTTTTAAATATCATAATGCAAATTATGTTATAATAATAATAAGGATAGAAAAATTGGTGTGAAATTAAAAAAAAAACAATTCCTTTTAAAATAAAAAAACTAAAATAAATGTAAAAGAAAAGGAAAAAAAAATAATTTAAAAAAATAAAAAAAAAAACAGAATGCAGCAGAATATAAATAAACATGACAACAGAGAGACGAGAAAAGGGGACGAATTTAAGGTCACAAAACGAAAAAAATTAAAATGCTAAATTTTTTTTTTAATAAAAAAAAATTAAAAAAAAATCAAAAATTAAAAAAAAAAAATAATTGTTTTTACAATATTTTTTAAAAAAAAATTAAAAAATTATTTAAAAAAAATATTTTTTAAATATCATAATGCAAATTATGTTATAATAATAAGGCTAGAAAAATTGGTGTGAAATTAAAAAAAAACAATTCCTTTTAAAATAAAAAAAACTAAAATAAATGTAAAAGAAAAGGAAAACAAAATAATTTAAAAAAATAAAAAAAAAACAGAATGCACCAGAATATAAATAAACATGACAACAGAGAGACGAGAAAAGGGGACGAATTTAAGGTCACAAAACGAAAAAAAATTAAAATGGAAATTTTTTTTAAAATAACAAAATTTTTTTTACGGAAAATTAAAAAAAATTTAAGAATTAATATAATGAAATAATAAAAACGAACTTAAATTCTAATAAATATAAAGCGCTGGTGTTAAAATAAAAAAGATAACAAATATACGGGGAAATTGGAGTAAATTAATTTCAAAAAATTATAAAAAAAATATTTTAAGCAAACAAAATATTGTTAATTTTTTTTAAAACAACAAATTTTTAAAATTTTTTAAAAAATGCCTAAAAAATTAATAAAATCTTAAAAAAAAATAAAGTTCTTAAGGCAAAAAATTAAAAAAAATATTTTAAGAACTTAAAAAAAAATAATAAAACGAAGTTCCCAAAACAAAATAGGAATTATGAAAAACACTAGTGTTATAATAAAAAAGACAAAGTTCATGTCACAAAAACAATGAGGGGAATGTTTTGTAAATAAAAAAATCCAAAATTAAATTATAATTAATAGCACAAAATTTACAAAAAAAAATTTTTAAACGAAAAATAAATATAAATTTTTCTTTAAAATAAAGAATTTAAGAAATCATACAAAATAACTAAAAAAAAAATAAGTTTTTAAAACTAAAAACTATAAAAATGTGAACGGAAAAAATGTAAAGTAAAATAATTTTCAAGTGTTAAAATAAAAAAAAACGTCAAAGGAACGAAAAAGTTGTTTTAAGCATTGATAAAATTGCATAAAAAATTATTAATTTTTTTTTAAATGTAAGTTATTAAAGTACTTAAAAAAATTAAAGTACATATAATAATTTACAAGTATTAAAATAAAAATAAACATCAATGGGACGAAAAAAGTGGATGAAATTAATGTCGTAAAATTAATACAAACAATTATTTTGAAAAAAAAAATAAAAAAAAAAATTATATTTTTAAAGAAAATAAAAAGATATTTTAAGAATTAATAAAAAATTAAAAAACAATGTTTTTAAAATAGAAAAAATTACAAAAAATAATAGAAACAATTTCAATTTTTCAATGACATAACCCACTAGTGTTTTAATAAAAAAAAATTGATGTCACAAAATTAATAAAATCAATGTTTTGTAAAGTTTTAAAAATTAAATTAATAACGCAAAATTTATAAAATTAAAAAAAAACAAAAGCAATTATTTTTAAATAAAGAAAAATTCAAGAATGAATACAATTTTTTAAAAGAAAATAATTAAAAAATATTTTAAGAACTTATAAAAAAAAATAAAAAAGTTCTTAAACAAAAAAGAAATTACGAAAAGAAAATTAAATTTTCAGTGACATAGTCCACAAGTATTGTAATAAAAATTACAAAATTTATGTCACAAAAACTTGTAAATAAAAAATTCATAAAATTAAATTTTATGACAAAATTGAATTTATTGAAAATATTTTTTTTTGCCAAAAACAGTTTTTTTTAGATGAAATAATTTTAAAAATTCAAAATTAATTAAAAAGAATTGGATAAAAAAATTTATTTATCAAAACAAAAAATTTCAGAAAAGTGAGTGGAATAAATTTAAAGTAAAATATTTTACTAATATTAATATATAAAAAAACATCAGAGACGAAAAAAGTGGATGAAATAAATATCGTAAAATTAATATAAGTAATTATTAAATTTACGTTAAGTGTATCAAGTGATACATCAAATTCGGCTTACGATCAGAAAAGTGTTTTAATTGTTTGATATTTTTGGTCAAATTCAGTGTGTCACGCACTAGGATGACGCGTTTCGAACTCCACGAGTTCATCTTCAGACCCCTTTGTCAAACATGTACATGCGAAGTAGATATCAGCCGAAAATTATTTTTAAATCAAAAATATTCAAAAAGTAATAGATAATTTTAGAAAAAATAATAAAAAATATTTTAAGAATTTATAAAAAAAATTATGTTTTTAAAACAAAAAAGAAATTACGAAATAATAAATTAATAAAAAATACATTAATAACAAAATTAAAAAACAAAAATTATATTTTGTTTTTAAATCAAGTTTTTTTAAGAATTCATAAAAATACATAAAGAATTATTAATTTTTTTAAAAAAAAAAGAAGTTCTTGAAATAAACAATTTAAAAAAATTTAAAGTAAAACAATTTACAGATGTTACATTAAAAAAAAAATTTTAAAGAGACGAAAAAAAGTGGATGAAATTAATGTCGTTAAATAATTACAAACAATTACCTTTAAATAAAAAATAAATCAAGAAATAATAGAGTTTTTAAATCAAAATAACTTTTTTTGTAAAAGATTCTAAAAAAACAAAAGAAGAAGAGAAAAAAAAATTGCGAAAAAGTGAATGGAAAATATTTTAAATTTTCACTGACATAAAAAAACATAATTTCCCTTTAGACCCCATGAATAAGGTATGGGAAAGCTTCTCACGTTGTTATGAGTTAACACGTTTTCTATTTCAGATTCACAACTAACGTCACCTACTTGTTTATCGACAAATGCGTTACTGTTTGAGAAGCTTTTACTAGACATGCCGATTGACTCGACACTTATGTATACTGCGACATTGCTGTCGACAACATCATATGGGCCTGCAATAAAAGAAAAATGTAGATGACTGGAGGCGGGAATCGAACCCGGGATCTCTCACATGGTAGTCGCGTGTTCTAACAATCATGCCACGACACTCCCCAAATGACATAATGCTGTTATAAAAACAAATTATTTAAAAAAAAAATATAAAAATCAATTTTTTGAAACAATTGTTAAATTTAAAGAATTGATAAAAAAACGTCCTTATAACAACAAAATACAAAAATAAATTAAAAAAAATTAAAATATAAGGTAAAATAATAAAAATAAAAGTGCCAAAAATATTTTAACAAAAAAAAAAATAACGTTAAATATTAAAGAATTTATAAACAAATCATAAACTTCAAAAAAAGTAATAGAAAAAAATTTAAATATTAAATAACATAAAACAAAAAAAATTTAAAAATAATATAATAAATATTTCAAAAATAAAAAGATAATAAAATTTATAGAATTAATAAAAAAAATCAAAACCTTAAAATTATTGTTATCATAAATAAACCAAAACTCCTTACAAAAAAATTCGAAAACTAAAAAAAAAAATTTATTTAAAAAAAATTATTAGTTTATAATAAAAAATCCAACAAAGAGGCGGGAAAAGTCGATGAAAATTAAATTAAATTAAAAAAAAAGAAACAAAAATTTTGTTTAATTATAAATAAGTTTTTTAAGTAATAAAAACAATTTAAAAATTGATAAAAAAAAACATTTTAATTTCCTAAAACAAAAAGAAGAAAATACAAAAAAGTGAATTGAAAAAATTTTAATTTTTAAAAACCCTCTTTTTATGTATTATTTCACATAAAAAAAGAGGCGAGAAAATTTAATTAATAATAATGAAAAAAAAACCAAAAAATTTAAAAATTATAAAAAAGATTCCAAGAACCAAAAAACATAAGTTTCTTAAAACATTAAGGAAAAAAATACCAAAAGGGGAATAGAAAAAATATCTATTTCAAAAAACAAAAAAAAAAAAATAATAAAAATTAAAAAAAAAACAACAATATTTTAAGAAAATTGATTAACGAAAAAATTTAAAACCTTAACATTGCTGTTACTATAAATAGATTAATATTCAATAACACATAATTTATTAGTGTTATAGTAAAAAATGCAACGGAGGAACGAGAAAAGTGGATGAAAATTAAATTAAATTAAAAAAAAAATAAGATATTTTCCTAAATAATAAAAAAAAATATAAAAAACAATAAAAAATATACAAAAAGTGTATAAAATTTTTTTTGTGTTAAATAACATAATAAATAGTATAAAATTTAAAAAAAACAACAAAAATTTAGTAAGATAAAAATGTAATTTTTATCAAATTATCATAAAATTAATAAAAATTGAAAACTTAAACATTACTGTTATCACAAATACATAATTATTGCTTAAATGTGAAGTAAATAAAATATAATTTAAATTTTATATAACATAAAAAATAATAAAAATTAAAATAAAATAACAAAATTTTAGTTAAAAAATTAATAAAACGTTATCATAAAATTAATAAAAATTTAAAATCTTAACATTACTGTTATCACAAATGGATTAATATTGCTCAAATTCAAAATCTTTTATTATTATTACTGTCATTGTACGCCAACATAAGCGTTTAATTAAGTTACTGCAACTTCTGCAACGGCACTAAATTTTCCTTACTGTCCTTACTGTCACTTCAATATTTATGTTAAATACTGCAACGCACCACTTTACACTTTCCATTTAAGCTTTCAGCCAATAACTGTCACCCGGCAACACTTTTTCCTGTTGCCGACAATATTGGTGTTGCTGTTGCTGTGACCCCTCTCCCCCTTTAGCACCTGGTCCCGGCACCGGTTGCCAGTTGTCATTTGCATAAAGTCATTGACGGCGTCATCGCCGTCATTGTCGTCAGCAAGAGAGCTCGCGCGCCATCTCTCAACATCGTTATCGATAGCGTTAAAAATATTAATTGGTTTACATTCTTTTATAGAGCTATTCGCCAATTTTTGTTGTTTTGTTTTATTATTTTATCGACACACACACACCAAAAAAAAAAACAGCGGACAACAAGAAAAACAAATAAACTGTCAGTGGAAAAAAACGAAAAAAAAAACCAAAATATAAAGAAAATCAAAAAAGCACAACCAAAACTTAATTAAAGCAAAGACAAGTTGTATGTGAGCGACCACTCAGCGTGTGACCAACCAACAACAACACTACTGTTTCAGCTAGGATACGTGGCTTATGAGGGGAGGGGGAGGGGTTTTATATGGTATGGCATGGAGGCCATAATTTATGCACAATTGTTTTGACAGGTAATCTTGAACGATGTTGTCAAAAAAGGTGTCAATTGCCATAACAAAACTGAAAATCGTTTTATATGAGATTAAAAAAATAAAACCGTGAGGAGAAAAATGGAAAATTTATGGAAAATCTACTAAATTGTTTTGTAGGCAAAATGACTGGACTGTTTGTGGTGTAGCAGAAGACGTAACAACAACAAGTAAAACAAATTATCATTACAACAGTTTCTTTTATACATTTTGCGGTAAGTTGGATGGCCTATCAAGGTATATTAAATATGTAAAAGCTTAATTTAAAGAAATTTAAAATATTTTTAGATTACACAGTACAAAATTTTTCAGATTATTTATTTGGGACTGAGAACTGCACGTGAAAGTAGCCCCAAAAATAAGAAGATCTGCATCATTCGTTTTGTCAAGTTACATGCAATAATAATTTAATATCGATTTGAAGTTAGTAAGTATCGTATAGGGAATTTTTCATGTTTTAGTATCTTTTGTTTGACATGACTCGAGATTTAGTTGAAACAAATTTAAGAAAATTAAGAATTTACAATTCCTTTGACCTATTCATATAACGTTTCCCTACATAAGCAGCAGTTTCACTTTTCCATTCATCAAATGCTTTTGAACTGGGTTTATTTTGCAGCAGTAAGAATAAAACTTTTGTACTCCTTGGCGTATGATTTTACTTATGGTAATCATACGCCACCACATAACAATATAACAAAAGTGCCTAAAACGTGACAAATTCCCCTATACGATACTTACTAACTTCAAATCGATTTAATTATTATGGCATGTAACTTGACATAACGAATTATGAAGAACTTCTTCTTTTTGGGGATACATTCACGTGCATTTCTCAGAATTGGGTCCCAAAATCATTTGTTGTACTGTGTTATTCTTCAAAAATATTCAGAGAGTTGAAAAAAAATCTTTTAAATTGGTTAATTTCGTTAATTCAGAGTTAAACAGTATTCACTAGAATTTTGAAAAAAAAGGACATGGGGTGAGGTTTTATATTAGTCAGTAAGTGTCATCTAATGCTATTTGAAGTGTTTTATGTAAAATTGCAAATAATAGTTCTATATGAATCAAAAATTGTCTCTGATATGTCAAAATAAACAATTCATGCACTTTTAATTATGTAAATTGCAGTAATTCATTATATGTCACAGTTTAACTATGTTTTTCTCAGGCGCCATCTATAGTACACTAACTGTCTTAATTTAGAAACTTTCTCTCAAATATCAACATCAATATTTAACAAGTTTCATCATCATAGACGCACTATTACAACAGCCTTAATCCAACACACAGACACATTTTACTGTGTTTAGTTTGAATCACTAATACCATTTATACCTACTAACCAATTGTTGGACCATGAACTACTCCTGCCGTTTCACCACCTTATTAAACACCCTCTCGTCTATGTAATAAAAATAACAACATTGGCATTACAATGTGTAGTTATAGATTCAATATGACATAAACTCGTAACAACTTTTCAACTGCAAGAGTTTTACATTTGTCTACATATGTAGGGACACCAATCTATGTGTAGTAGTGAAATGCATATAGGATATTTGCATGACTACATGAGAGCTTACATAGCCTTCGCCTGCTCGTTCCCCCTCTCTCTCTCTCTCTCTCTCTTATATCTTTTGAGAATATGTGAATTCAAATCAAGTGATGCTGACACAATGTATGGCAATCTAGCAAATATTGAAAAGACTGCCAAAGTTCCAAAACTTCAGCACATTTATAGTCAAATATAAAAAGCCATAACTTTGTACAGAAACGTTCGTACCCTTCCTCTCGTCCTTCTTTACAGCAGTGCCGTACGAGGCAACCCCAATAGAACAAAAGACTGAAAGTGGAAGGAAGCAACAGAAAAAAACTACGAGAAGAGACCATCATCGGAATAGTAAAGTAAAGTCACAATAAAACACAACTTAAAAATGTCAACTAAATGACAAAAACACACACACACGGATACAAAAATGCACGAAAAAGTGTACCCCAAGTTAACTGGGTTAGACCTACAAAGGCCCGGTATATGTAGCTAAGGTTGTATTGCATGTATTGTCTATTGTTGCCATGTTTAGGTTGCCACATGACATTGGTGCTATCGTTTTTGTTTTTCTTTTTCATGTTAGACAAGAGCAAATGCAACATAAAAATGTTTATGCCGATGATAAAGTCATTTGTGTGGAAAATCAACTTATGTTGGCAAAGGACCAACAAATGAATTCGCTGCTCTAAGAAACACACACAAAAAAAAAACGCAAGAGGACAGGAAAAGATACTATAACGGAAAGTACATAAATGTACAGATGTCAATCTGCAACTCAAGTTCGAAGAGAGAACAAGAGACGTTGGGTTAGATTTATGGGGGGACCTTCTCCACAGCAGGAGTGAGTTCTAAGGTATAGAAGAAGTACTTCATTAAAAGTGCGACTGAAAAAAATCTCTATCAAACTTTTGAAAGAAAGAAGATAGACGAGAAGAAAAGAATGGCAGAGAAACAAACTTTGAAAAGTAAAAATGATCAAGGTTATTAAGAAGAGATAACTTGTTAGAGCGATAGAAATTTACAAAGAGATTTGCTTTATAAATATAATAGAACAGTATGAATTTCATTCAAATAATATAGTAAAACTCTTGAAAGGATCATTACATAACACAGTACAACATTTTTCAGCTTATTGATTTGGGACTCAATTCTGATAAACGCACGTAAAAGAAACCCCAAAACGAAGAAATTCTGCATCATTCGTTTTGTAAAGTTACATGCCATAATAATTTGATATCGATTTGAAGTCAGTAAGTATCGCATAGTATCATTGAAATAACTCGAGAACCACTAGTCCCATTTAGCTGAAACAAATTTAAAAAAATTAAGAATTACAATTCCTTAAATCTGTTCATATAACGTTTTCCTACAAAAGCAACAGTTTCATTTTTCCATTTCATTCATACAATAAAACTGTTGTACTCCGTGGCGTATGATTTACGTGGAATATTACTTATGATAATCATACGCCACCATAAAACAATATAACAAAAGAGCCTAAAACGTGAGAAATTCCCCTTCACCAAACTAACTAACTTCAAAGCGATATTAAATTATTATGGCATGTTACTTGACAAAACGAATGATGCAGAACTTCTTCTATTTGGGGCTACTTCACGTGCAGTTCTCAGAATTGAGTCCCAAAATCATATGTTGTACTGTGTAAGTTTAGGCTTTAACATGCAAATATTTATATATGTAAACTAGTGAAAGAGTTGCTAGACCGTCGCTCAATTTATACACAGAGATATTTTCATCCAACACCCGACTTTTACATTATAAACTTCATCCCTAACATAGACCCACATCTCCTGCCCCCCCCCCCCCCCCCCCCCACCAACTTAACTTCTCCAATGGTAAACCGCATAAAATTCCCAATTTTATATTAATTTCTTCATGTTGTCTGTGTTGGCTGATACGATGGTATTTGTTGTGTTGCACTCAGACAGAAGAAGTGTCACGTTATGTCCTTTAAGAAGGCTTAAGAGTTTTATCTATCAGAAAATGTCTTGTGGTTCGGTATGTACGAGTAGTACTCAAGCAATTCATTCATAGACATACATAATATATGGTTAAACACACACACACCCGCACACGCACTAGCTGCTCTTAAGTACGTAAATATACATATGTATTTGAAAACAAATGTAACTAACTAATGCATGACACAGACACATAATTTATTTGGATGTGCTCTCATGCCCAGTTGTGGTTTGTGGATTCTCCTTTGGCCCTCAATGAATTATGACCATTCTCTATATTTAGATTTAAAATTCATACCGTTAGCTTTAAACCGATTTCCCAGATAGTTTATAGCATAAACTTTGGCTTATGGCTATAATAGTCGAATGCAGTCAAAATGACAACGACAACAAAAACTATCAAGAAACATTAACAACAATATATTTATTTTGTTTGGTTGGTAAAACGGAACTTCGTATGGTCATAAGTTGAGAGAGCAGAATCATGACTAAATCCGCAATAAGGAGTACAGAGATGGGAAAACACATAGGCAAAGGGGAGAGCCAAAATATGATACATTACCAATATAATTTTCTATTTTTTATATTTTTATATTTTTATATTTTCATGTTTTTATATTTTTATATTTTTATATTTTAATATTTTTATATTTTTATATTTTTATATTATTATATTTTTATATTTTTATATTTTTATATTTTTATATTTTTATATTTTTATATTTTTATATTTTTATATTTTTATATTTTTATATTTTTATATTTTTATATTTTTATATTTTTATATTTTTATATTTTTATATTTTTATATTTTTATATTTTTATATTTTTATATTTTTATATTTTTATATTTTTATATTTTTATATTGTTACTAGCTGGCCCGGCAGACTTCGTCCTGCCTCCAAATTATTGAAAAAGATATTGAGTGCAGTTGAAATCTAATAACGTTTGGTTTATTACTTTGGCCTCGGAAGTATTTCGATTTAAAGGGCGAGGTTTTCCCGGACAAATTTTGTACTTCATTTATCTAAAAGATTATTATATATTATTGCTAGAAATGATAAAATGGATCAGCAGTGTCGTCCATTATTTGATAAAAACTTATTTATTGATAGGCATACATTCTAAAATCCAATTTTTAAGCCAATTGACTGACATATAATTTTCTGCGTTGGTGTACTGGGTTCTCGTACCTTTAGGTTTTTGGTCTGAGCCATGATAGCATTTTGCCCCTTTTTATCCCAAGGATTGCGAATATCCAAAAATACATTCATTTGGCTCAACAACCCTATTAACCGTTTGGTCTTGGTGATAGTAACATTTTTTCCCATTTTCGGGTTGTCCCCTAAAAATTCGAAATGCGAAAAACCACTATGTATAACTCTCTAGTTCTATAGTAAGTGCGCCAATGTAAATGTTCGCCATTCTACCTTAAACCGGTTTGTGGTCTCGG
The DNA here is from genome assembly GCA_964034835.1 of Muscina levida. Classification (NCBI taxonomy): domain Eukaryota; kingdom Metazoa; phylum Arthropoda; class Insecta; order Diptera; family Muscidae; genus Muscina; species Muscina levida. Next base: position 98,298,939 of record OZ035884.1, on the reverse strand, counting down.
TGAACATCTACAACACATTCCCAACTTTCACTGACATTTTGGTACAAACCGTTTTCGCAATTAGTGGTGATATCAAAAAATTTCACATCAATTTTTATATATAGACTTCTCACTTATTTTGATGTTAAAAAAATGTTTATATGTGATGTCATCAATCGTGACTAAATGACATTCCAAAAATTAAGTGTATCATAAGCTAAACACCGGAAACTGGTTCCAAACATACTTTCAAAATTTTCTCATGCCAAAAAAATCATATATTTTAAGTTTAAGTAAAATCGGACAATCGATATAAATTTTCGAAATAATTCTACCCCAGCCAAATCAACTGTGGGTCCTTATACACAAAAAAATTCTCATAATTAAACAAATATACATTCTAAATTTCAGTCAAATTGTTTAATTCGTTAAAATTTTCATTATAATCCCACCCTAGCGACACCTACCGGGTCAATTTATACAAAAATATTTTTTTCAAGGTTCCACAAACATAAATACTAAATTTCAGTTAAATTGGTACATGCATTCAAATTTTTGATACAAATACACCCCAGCGCCATCTACCGGGTCCATTTGTACATACAATTTTTTCTAATGATCAAACAAACATAGATTCCGAATTTCAGTTAAATTGACCCATTCGTTAAAATTTTGATTGTAAACCGACCCCAGTGCCACCTACCGGGTCCATTTGTACATAAAATCTTTTCTCATGATACAACGAATATCCATTTTAAATTTCAGTTGAATTGGTACATGCATTCATAATTTCGATATAAATCCACCCTAGCGCCACCTGGATTTGATTTTTTTCAACACAAACAATCTACGGAAAATTTCGAAATCGCTGCAGCCGTTCTCAAGTGATGGTATGACATACGTTTTTATATATATAGATATTGTTATATTGTTATATTGTTACATTTTTATATTTTTATATTTTTATATTTTCATATTTTTATATTTTTCAATTTTAATTTTTAAAATGTTTATATTTTTATATTTTTATATTTTTATATTTTTATATTTTTATATTTTTATATTTTTATATTTTTATATTTTTATATTTTTATATTTTTATATTTTTATATTTTTATATTTTTATATTTTTATATTTTTATATTTTTATATTTTTATATTTTTATATTTTTATATTTTTATATTTTTATATTTTTATATTTTTATATAAAATTAGAAAAATAATAACATTTTACGTGATGATTATCTTTTCCATCCATTTTTATGTTTGTCCTCCTCTGGCTCTGTGATTTAGGACTCTTTCGTTAACAAGCAAAAACAGACAGAAACGCAACACAATTTATTCATAGATGACACAGTGTTGAATAGAATTTGTTAAGAACAAACAGGCGAAGCAACAACAAACGAGATTGAATGAATGGCTGAATGAGTAAACGAAACGTACAAAACTTTAGGGATAATGCTGCTTAGCATTGCTGCGGCGCGTTCTTTGTATCGCAGTAATATTTCAACAGTCGTCCGTCCGTCATAGTCCGCGCGTTCCATCTAATGTCTGTCTGTCTGCCAGTGTGTTGCCAATTTTGACAGGGCAAAATCATAAATCAAATCCAAAGCGGGAAGGACGCCAAAGTATAACGGAGGAATGACGGCGACAACTCAACAAAGTTTCGTTTTTTTCTTTAGTGCTCGCAGCGCACCAAAACGAATTCTTATCTTGGTTCCCCTTGCAATTCGTAGGGAAATATGGGAAAACAGTACTTGAGCGTATGCGTTGCAGCGCTCTTATACTTAGCGAGAGCACGTTTAAGCAACACGCGAAGACAAAAGACAAGCAAAGGCATCGATCGCAGGAGGATGTGGCAATAACTCTTCTGGTCGTGGGTCGTGGGCCCCGGCCAATACCACCAACCACCAAACCATCTACAGTTAACATAGTTTCGTCGTAGATAAATTGCCTTTTGCCAAAGCGAAAGTGCGAAAAAAGTAACGTTTTTGTGTGTGCTGAAAATTTATTTGTTGGCAGAAAAACTGTCGTCGTTCCTTCATCCCGTCCATTTTTGTGTTGGTTGGCTTAGAAAACTTTTAATAGTTTTTCATACTTTTGTAAGCGTTTTTCTTGGCGATGCGTTTGAGTGTCGCGCGTTTGCTTTCAAATTTCGAAATGTCTATAACAGTTTGGCCCTAAATGGATGGGTTTTGGGAACAAGAACGATGGATAAGAAGCCAAAAGGACGTAGAGGGAAGGATGGATTTGTGGTTAAATTGCTGCCGGCTGAGTTGGTTGGGTTGGTTGGGTTCGTATCAGTTTGGTTTGTTAAGTGTTTGATGGTGTGTAAATGATATAAATGGTTATTTATCTATGTATGTATGTGTCTCCAAAATCATTTGAACAAAATTTTAAATATTCATAGAATAGGATTGGAAAGAAAAATTGGAGGAATTGTAAAAAAAAACACGACAGCAGCTATTGGAAGTTCGTAACAAGACATTACTTCTTAGATGTTGAAAAATATGAACATTTATAAAAATTTATAAAAATATACTGAAGATATACTAAATATCCTCATAGAAACTCTTGTTTTTAGGGGGTGTGCCCCTTTCATCGGGCTGGTCATAGTCATACATACATTATATATATATTTATCAGAAAACATAATGCAACATAACTTCCTAAGAAATCAAGATCATTAATTACTAGCCGATTATAATGTTACTGTAATACTTACATACATTTGTAGTTAACATTATCATGTAACAAATCAACATTATCATCATAACTTACTATGGCTACCCCCCCACAAAATTCTAAATTAACCAACTTTCTAGGAATATGTTAAAATTACAACTATTGCAAATATTCCACATTATTGTAATTAATTCATTAACTGCAATTTCATATATTTATATTTATAATTTACATACCAAAGAAATTCTGACATTAGATGATATATTAATCATTCTGCTTGTGAGTTTTCATTAACCAAATGAAATTCCAATGAAATATGTCAGTTGTTATGAAATGATCAAAAGATAATCTGTTAGAAATATGTCAATAGCACATAAATGGCATAAAAGGGTTATACATATGTATCATACATATACATATGTACTTGATACAATCTTAGTATACTTGTGGCCATATATGATATGTGTAAAAACACACGCAACCACTCATACACACACCCACTTGTGAAATGATTGCCTCTTTCATCATTCACTTAACTGATTGTATTGACATTTACACCATGTCAGTGGTTGTACAAATTGTCAAATAGATTTTATGAGATCCTTTTCATTTTCAGATCTGTTTTGGTTGGGTTTTCTTGGATTTATCTAATTGCAATTCATGAATGTGGTCGTCGTCATCGTCGACGTCGTTGTAGTAGCAGAAGGGAAGAGGAGGCGACAGTGGTTTGAATAAGCTTTGATGTATATTGATTAAATACTTATAAAACTTCTATGAGTGAAAAGCTGTTAAAGCAGTATATCCCTATTACACAGTACAACACATGATTTTGGGACTCAATTCTGAGAACTGCACGTAAAAGTAGCCCCAAAAAGAAGAAGTTCTGCATCATTCGTTTTGTCAAGTAACATGCCATAATAATTTAATATCGATTTGAAATTAGTTAGCATCATATAAGGGAATTTGTCACGTTTTAGGCTCTATTGTTTGAAATAACATAAATTGTCTATGGTGGCGTATGATTATCATAAGTAATAATCCACGTAAATCATACGCCACGGAGTAAAACAGTTTTATTGTAACTGCTACAAAATAAACCCAATTCAAAATCATTTAATGAATGGAAAAGTGAAAATGTTGCTTATGTAGGGAAACGTTATATGAACAGATTAAAGGAATTGTGATTCTTATTTTTTTTAATTTGTATCAGCTAAATCGGACTAGCGGTTCTCGAGTTATGTCAAATAAAAAAGAGCCTTTATCGTGACAAATTCCCCTATACGATACTTACTAACTTCAAATCGATATTAAATAATTATGGCATGTAACTTGACAAAACGAATGATGCAGAACTTCTTCTTTTTGGAGTTACTTTCACGTACAGTTCTTAAAATTGAGTCCCAAATCAATGGGCTGAAAAATGTTGTACTGTGTTATATTTTTCAAAATTGTTGTTGGCATTGAACCAAATTTGTCTCAATTTGACTCCGATATATTATTGACAACTGTATTAAATTATATCAAATTAACATTCAAACTATCTATATAAAAAGATTAAAGGAATTTTATTTCTTAAATTTCGGATTTTTGTTTCATCAAAATTGGACTAGTCGTTCTTGAGTTATGCCTCCCAAACTTGCCTGTAGGAGCTTAAAAGCTTTAAGCCCAAAGCGGCTAGGGTTAATATACTCAAATCGTGCTCAAATTTTGGCAATCCTAAAGTCTTTTTTTGGGGGTGACACCGACAAAGTTCTGAAATTTTTTTTCCCCCATTTTAACTTCCGACCAACCTAATGCAGACGACATTTTGATTTTAGATCAGTGGGCGAAGTGGGCGTGTCAAAATTGTATTTTAGTCCTAGAGAGATAAAATTTGGTACACAAATAGTACTCGACAACGCGAATATGAATATGGAAAGAAAATTTAAATTTTGAATCATTGGGCGGAGTGGGCGTGTCAAAATTGTATTTTAGCCCTAAAGCCCTGATAGAATTTAATACACAGATAGTAATCGGCAACACGAATATGAATATGCAGACGAAAGTTTAGTTTTGGACCCAAGAGGCGTAGTGGGCGTGGCAAAACTTTTTTTTAGAGCTAGATAAATACAATTAGACACCCAGATAGTAATCGCCAACACGAATATGAATACCCAGACGAAATTTTAATTTTGTACCAAACTTAGGTTGTTGGCGTGGCATAACTTTTTTCAGTGCTAAAGAGATAAATTTGATAACCAGATAGTACTCGACAACGCGAATATGAATTTTGTATCTAATGGGCGTAGTGGGCGTAGCTAAACTTTTTTTAGAGCTTGAGAGACATAATTTGATACCCAGATAGTACTCGGCAACAGTAGAATGAATATGCCGACGATATTTTAATTTTGAATCAGTGGGCGGAGTGGGCGTGGCAAAACTGTAATTTTGACCTAGAGAGATAAAATTTGATATCCAGATAGTACTCGGCAACAGTATTATGAATATGCAAACAAAATTTTAATGTTGGACCTAATATACATAGTGGGCGTGGCAAAACTATTTTTAGAGCTAGAGAGATAAAATTTGGTACACAACTAGAACTCGACAACACGAATTTTAATATGGAAACTAAATTTTAATTTTGGCACCCAGAGAGATAAAATTTAGTACATAAATAGTACTAGACAACACGAATATGAATATGCAGACGACATTTTAATTTTGGATTAGTAGGCGGAGTGGGCGTGACACAACTTTGTTTTAGTCATAGGAAGATAAAAATTGACACATTGATAGTACTCGACAATACGAATATGAATATGCAGACGAAATTTAAATTGTGGATCAGTGGGCGTGGTAGAACTGTATTTTAGCCCCAGAGAGATAAAATTTGATACAAAGATAATACTCGATACCAAAAAAGTACAATTTAGTTAATTGGAAAGTAAATTTTTTGTACCAAAAAGTGGAGTTTATTGTACAAAAAGTACATTTATTGTAGTAAATAGTTAATTTATTGTACCAAAAAGTACAATTATTGTACTGAAAGGTACAATTAAAAACTAATTTTTATTGTAAATAAAAAGAACAATTAAATGTTCCACAGAGTACATTTATTGTATCAAAAAAGTGTACTAATAAGTACTTTTATTTAATACGTGGAAAAACTGTATTTTAGAACTAGAGCGATAATATTTCATACGTAAATAATACTCTATACCAAAAAGGGGCATATATTGTACTAAAAAGTACAATTTGTGGTAGTAATAAGTACTACTATGCACAATTTAATGTATTAAAAAGCACATTTATTGTACTAAAAAGTACAATTAATTGTTCCACAGAGTACATTTATTGTACAGAAAAGTACTTTTAATGTACTAGTAAGTACTTTTATTGTACACTTGGAAAAACTTTATTTTAGCCACAGAGCGCTAATATTTGATACATAGATAATACTCGATACCAAAATGCACATTTATTGTCCTAAAAAGTACAATTCATGATACAAATAAGTACTATTATTGTGAAGAAATGTACAATTTATTGTATTGAAAAGCACATTTATTGTACAAAAAGAGTACATTTATGGTATCAAAAAGTACCTAATTGGTGCAAAAATTAAAAAGTAAAATTTACTGTATTAAAAATAACATTTATTGTGCATGAAAAGAACAATTGATTGTTTGACAGAGTACATTTACTGTACCAAAAAGTATTTTAAATGTACGAATAAGTACTTTTATTATACACGTGGAAAAACTTTATTTTAGCAAAAAGGGGCATATGGTTGGTTGGTATGCAGGCATCTCCTTCTTCAAAGGAGAACACTTAGGTCCTTATGGACCCATTGTGACACCCGTTGGGCATTTGTGCCATCCCTTCAACATATGCTATCAGCGCGTGTGCTGACTGATCGCGTTGCCAGTTGTCGATTGGGAATCCGGAGTTTCGATCCAATCCGTCCAGTTGAAAATTTTACAAAAGTTGTTAATCCTTCCGATGTCCAACGATGCAAGTTCTTCTAAAAGGGGCATATATTGTACTAAATAGTACAATTTATGGTACCAATAAGTACTATTATTGTAAAGAATAGTACAATTTATTGTGTTAAAAAATACATTTAATGTACTAAAAAAGTACATTTATGGTATCAAAAAACTTAAAAAATTACAAATTTATTGTACTAAAAATTAAAATTTATTGTTTTAAAAATAACTTTTACTGTACATCAAAAGAACAATTAATTACTCCACAGAGTACATTTATTGTACCAAAAAGTACTTTAAATGTACAAATAAGTACTTTTATTGTACCTGTTAAAGCAAAAAACAAGAACTATAATGACTTTTTATACCCTCACCCTACCGGTGGGGTGGTATATATCATTTGATACGACCCAAAAGTGTAACACATAGAAGAAGTCACTAGGTTTCTTTGAACCAATTTCGATTGATGTCTTTTTAAGTCGTTTGAGCCATGTCTATCTGGCTGTCCGGCTGGTACGCACGATAACTTTCGAAAGACGCAACTAATTGTTTTGAAACTTTTTATGGGTTAATATTTCCCCAAAACTACTTACGGTATTAGACATGGGCTACATGGACAAGCCGCTTCTGGTACCTCCCATACAAATGTACCACTCCGACCACTTCGAGTAATAATATCAGTATATCTAACGCGATTGTGCACAAATTCTGTATTTAGTAAAGCCATAGCAGGATAAAGTTTGGGCAAAATATCTGGAAGTCTAGCTACTCCCCATCTGGTACCTTTTATACCTATCTATTACCGCATACTTTAGAAATTTGATAATATTCTAAATACACCTAATGCGATCGTGCCCAAATTCTGTATTTAGCACCCTTTGAAACTTTGAAGTCCTTTAAAAAAAAATCCTGACGTTCTGGCGATAAACTAAGAATGCTATTTTACTACATATGGTCTCTAGTTTCACGTATATATGGTCTTCATCAAGTATGAAAACCACTGCTGTACGGTGATGTCAATACTCCTAACACGAACGTGTCCTGTTTTTATATTTAGTAAAGTTAAATCAGGACAAAGTTTTGGCAAAAAATCTGGAAGTCAAGCCACGCCCCTTCTGGTACATTACATATAAAAACTGGAAGTGATGCCTCGCCCCTTCTAGTACCTCCCATACAAATGTACCAATATCAATTTACTTGAAAATTTTTTGTTTTACCGATGGTGAGGGTATATGTAAGTCGGTTTTCCCGACTGAAATTTTCTTACTGGTAATAAATTGTATTTGTTGACACTTTTAGACAAATTTTTCTTTCATTGCCGGCCACCTTGATGTGGTCGACAGCAACTTCGCAGTATAGTATCAAGTCAATCGACATGTCTATTAAAAAGCCTCTCAAACCGTGACGTTTGCATTCGTCTATAACCAAGTAGGTGCCGTTCGTTGTTAATCTCAAATAGAAAAGCATGTTAAATCACAACAACGGGAGAAGTTATCCCATATCTTATTCAAGGGGTGAAAAGGGATATTATGTGTTTTTTTTTTTAAATTTTCAGAATTGTGTCAGTAAAGTTTAAGGACTATTTACGGCGTCAGTTTGCTTTATGTCGGTAAATTCTGACAATACAACCTCACATACAGGTTGCTGACACATTTTGAAGGAAAATACTGACAAAGATGTCAGTTATGTAAATTACCCTTCGTTATATTCGGTAATGCAGATATGAATGTACCGACATAATATTTATCTTCGGCCAGCGGAAATATGAAGTCGAACATTTTGTTTCCGATCGATGTGCAGAATGTTTTTAGGACTTACTTAAAAACTTGATTTCCCTTTGCACCCCATGAATGAGGTATGGGATAGCTTCTCGCGTTGTTGTGAATTAACACGCTTTCTTTTTTCAGATTCACAACTAACGGCACCTACTTGTTTATCGACGAATGCGAACGTCACTGATTTTGAGAAGCTCTTACTAGACAAGCCGATTGAATCGACGCTTAATACTGCGAAGTTGCTGTCAACAACATTTTAGGACTATAAACCGTAATATTTGTATACAAATAGTACTTGACGCATTGCCGGTTCCATTAGTATTTCTATATACAGTTGCTGACGATTTCGTATTGTAATGGAGCTAAAGCCGTCTTTAAGCGTGGCCGTATTTCTATTACCAATAAGCCGTTGTAGGCTTATTGAAAAATGTCATATTTATTATAAATTTTTCAAAACTTTAGTCAAATTGTGTATTTACATGCTAACTATAAAATTATTCTTAAAAGAACATCCTTATACTTACAAAATTCTCCTCATAATTTTACCTCTCAATTATACCCTGTCCAACCACTGTCATTATCTCTCCACGGTAGACACTCGTACACTCGCAAACATGCTCTTTGACTCCATTCATATTCAATGCAGTGGCGACTCGTATGTGCTTGAATAGTTTTAGTTTCTGGGAATTTAATAGTTGGCTTTTTTTCTACGTTTTTTTGCAATTGTTAAATGATTTTTATTATATTGACATGATTTTCTATATTTGTGGGGGTCCAACCAAAGCTCTATATATGCATGTATGGAGAGACATATGACCAAAAAGAGGGCAACACAAAAGGAAGAGAAATATAAACGCAATAAAAATTTTGAACAGCATAGATATGTTAGACTAACATAGTAGTAGTACAACAATTTGTAATCTTAAATATTTGATTATTTTACAGATTTTTTGTTTGCTGCAAGGAAACAAAAAAAAAACATGTCACAAGTAGAAATAGTTAAAAAAATATATATATTTATATATACGTTTATGTGCATAAAAGCATTTATATGCTATAGTTACAATAACTATAAAACTGTCTGTTACAATTTTACATGTATTTGAACATGACCATTTGTGTGTTGTACACAAATTTCATAAATTAAATTGAATGCAAACGTTGCAAAGTTCAGCCGCTACATATAGTTAATATGTACGTTAAGTTTAACCTATAGTTATGGCTTTGAATGTGGCTAAATAAAAAGGGATCATAAGGAAATCGAGAAAAAACAAAAAATGATAAGGAGTGGATATGGTTATACATCAGCAGGCTTTACAAACACGTTTAAGCATTTTTAGCTTATTCATTTGGGACTTAATACTGAGAACTGCACGTGAAAGTAGCCCCAAAAAGAAGAAGTTCTGCATCATTTGTTTTTTCAAGTTGGCTGCATTAATAAAATAGTACAACATTTGGGACTCAATTCTGGGAACTGCACATAAAGTAGCCCCAAAAAGAAGAAGTTCTGTATCATTCGTTTTGTCAAGTTACATGCCTTAATAATTTAATATCGATTGGAAGTTAGTAAGTATCTTATAGCGGAATTTGTCACGTTTTAGGCTCTACTTTTACAGCTCTCAGAATTGAGTCCCAAAATCATGTGTCGAACAGTGAAATTCATTAGAAAATGTATAAAATATAAATTGACATAAATGCAGTTTTAACATATAGATTTTATACTCTGACTTATTTTTTTTTTTAAAAAACCCCTATTATTCAATGAAATTCTTTGTAGCCCTCCCGTTTAGTCGATTTTGCCTTAAAATATTTATCATTTTTATTTTTCAATCAATATTTTTTTTTTTGAAAAAACATCTCAAATTTTCTCATCTTAAGGACTTAGAACATACATTACATACTTTGCATGAAAGTAATTAAAATTTTCCAAATAACTGCAATTGGTAGAACAATAATACACCAATAATAGAAACTAAAATTTTATATTTCAAATGTCCATTTACTCTATGTGTGCATGTGATTTTTTTCTTCTAATTTCATATTGTACTTTTTTTTTGGAGCTATGACTTTTTTGCTCTGTTTTTTTTGTGTCAGTTGATTTTTTTGTAGTTTTTTTATATACATATACTATATTTTAAAATATGCAAAACTTTTAAATATTCCATAAAGAGTCCTTAGTTTGGGGTTTTTTGTGTCAAACAAAATTAGAGAAAGAAAAAAATTCAAAAAACGAAGAAGAAAAAAGTCACATACGGACACATGTCGGTTATGTGTTGGCAGAAAAATGAAACCTATGGGACAGACGGACGGACGGATTTAGAGATAGAAATATTGCATGCATTACGAGTAGTTGCTTGCAGTTGTCAAGGATATTTGGTTATAAAGCGGCAAAGAAGTGACAGGTTGAGGGTGTATATGAAATAAAAATGACAGAAATTATAGAAAAGTTTATAGGAATAATAAGAGAGGAGTGGCATGATCCGTTTTTCTTGGTAGAAAACTTCACGTTCAGAAAACTTTGAATTTGAAAAATTGATGTACTGATGAAGAACTATTACCAAAGAGACATAGAAAAAAAGGCATTCTAAATTCTTATTTTTTGCAGAAAAAGTACTTAAATATTTAAGTACGAATAGTGCTAAATATTCTTAAATCTAGTATATAAAATCTTAAAATAAGAATAAAATTCTCCAATTAAGTATGAAAATCTTAAGAGCTTATGCGAATCAAGTGACGTGTGATCTTCGTTGATGCCATTTTAGCACCAGTGTGTTTTGACTTCTAATTAATCTCGTGGAGATTATAACACTTAAGGTTGGTAATGATGGTAAAAAAAGCAAAGCAAAAGGGTACTAATCAGATAGTTTGGCAACTATTTAATTAGCTATCCGCATATTTTTAAATAAAAATCAAGCCCCATCTAGCTTAACGCCATCTGTAATTAAGAATTCTATACTTAAAATTCAAGCCCATACAGGCTTAATATTATCTAATATTTTTTTACTTAAAAATCAAGAGCCGCAAGGCTTAATAACATCTAAAAATAAGAATTCCAGGCTTGGCTGCATCAAAAAGTACTTTTTAATTTTTGAACTACTGAATTCAGAACAATTTCTACGCCATAGCTCCTTAACTACTGCTGAACTTGGGGGGAACAGACAGACGGATACTTCCAAAAAGGGAGAGTTTTGTATGAGAGGTGGGAGTAGTTTTTATCCGATTTGTCCTTATCTTCTAACTTAACCTTCACTAATATGATAGAATGCTGTATACTAAACTTCACCTCGATAGAACTTAAATTAATATTGTAATCGTAGGGATAGACGAACGGTAACACCCAAAAAACGTGATGTTTGTATGTAAGGTGGGATTAGTTTTTTTCCGAAATTACTCAATTTAGAACATAACCTCCCCATGGAGAAAGTGGCATACCAAATTCTGTGGGGACAGACAAACAGACACCCTCAAAAAGGGAAAGTTAGCATGAGAGGTGGGAGTAGTTTTGGACCGATCTTGTCTAGCTTAGAACTTAACCTCCGCCTTGGGGATATAAACTATCATTCCAATTTCAGCTCGATATCTCTTTAACTACGACTGTAATCGCGGAGACGGGCAGACAGACATACGGTCACCTTTAAATCGACTCAGATTTCGATGCTGATCATTATATATATATGTATATTGTCATACCTACCACGCCTTCTTATGCGCGTTACAAATGGAAGAACAAAATTAATATATCCTTCACTTAGTTCGTGCGCTTGTTGAAAGGTATAAAAATTAAATGGGGACCAACTTAAAGGCAGAAGTGGTTGAAAAAAAGCATACATCTGACTCATACATCTGACTCCCCTGTGGGACAGTTAGATCGGTGGAAGCAAATTTTATAAAAATTCGATTATTGTATGGGGACCCTTTTAGGGGTTGAAGATTGGGGATAGGTATATTTGGGAAAAAAGTTAGGAGGGAAAATGACTGGGGGTCGGTCATACATTTTACCCCTCTATGCGCGACTCCATGGCAGTTTCTGAGCTTGTTGTAGAATTTCTTCCCTTCCTCCTACCTTTGATCCTAATGCGAAGCCATTTGCCCCACCTGGCCCATTTTTTGACTCATGAACTTTTTCCATGGGGGTGAACCGTATCGAATTTGAAAACTCCTGCTCTATATCAACCATAACCCACATTTTATTTTATTGTTTTCAAAAAGTACTTTTATTGTACAAAAACTTTGTACTTTTATTGTACCAAAAGGTACTTTTATTGCAGCTAAAAGTACTTTCATTTATATTTTAAACTTGTTTTTTTTCATTGTAACCATACATAATTTTATTGTTCCAAAAAGTACTTTTATTGTACCGAAAAGTATTTTTATTGCAGCAATAAGTACTTTAATTGTACCAAAAGGAACTTTTATTTTGTAAAAGGTACATTTATTGTAACAAAAAGTTAATTTATTGTAAAAAAAATATTTTGATTGCATCACAAAAAAAAGGTTTGTTGGACTGGAAAGTACATTTATTGTACCAAAGATTGGTTTTATTATATCAAATTGTAATTTGTCATATTTTTGTGTGGAGAAAAATACTTTTATTGTAATAAAAATTACTTTTATTGCATCAAAAAGTACTTTTATTATACCAGCAAGTAATTTTATTGTACCAAAAAGTACTTTTATTGTACTTTTTTTTTATTAAAACACTCATTTGTTGTATCAAAAAGTACTTTTGTTGCATCAAAAAGTACTATTATTTTATCAAAAAATTATTATATTTTACCAAAAAGTACTTTTATTGTACTAACGAAAAGTACATCTATTGCAACGAAAAGGACTTTTATTGCAACGAAAAATATTTTTAATGTGCCAAAAGGTACTTTTATTTTATCAAAAGTTACATTTTGTATAAAAAAGTACTTTAATTGCACCAACAAGTTATATTATTGAACTAAAAATTACTTTTTTTTGTATCGAAAAGCACTTTTATTGTATCAAAACGTAAATTTGTTCTACAAATAAGTACTTTTGTTCTACCGAATAGTACTTTTATTGCATCAAAAAGTACTTTTATTGTACTAACGAAAAGTACTTCTATTGCTACGAAAAGCACTTTTGTTGCATGAAAAAAAAACATTTATTGTACAAAAAAGTACTTTTAATGTGCCAAAAAGTACTTTTATTGTACTAACGAAAAGTATTTCTATTGCAACGAAAAGTACTTTTAATGTACAAAAAAATACTTCTAATGTGCCAAAAGGTACTTTTATTTTATCAAAAGTAACATTTTTGTATAAAAAAGTACTTTAATTGCACCAAAACGTTATATTATTGTACTAAAAAGTACTTTTATTGTATCAAAACGTACATTTGTTCTACAACAAAGTACTTTTGTTGTACCGAATATTACCTTTATTGCATCAAAAAGTACTTTTATTGTACTAACGAAAAATACTTCTATTGCAACGAAAAATACTTTTGCATGAAAAAGTACATTTATTGTACAAAAAAGTACTTTTAATGTGCCAAAAAGTACTTTTATTTTATCAAAAGTAAAATTTTTGTATAAAAAAGTACTTTTATTGTGCCAACAAGTTATATTATTATACTAAAAGTACTTTTATTGTATCAAAAAGCACTTTTATTTTATCAGAACGTATTATTACTTATTATTGTATTAAAAAGTACTTTTGCAGTACCAAAAAGTGCTTTTGTTTTCTCAAAATTAAGTTTTTGTATAAAAAACTACATTTATTGTACAAAAAATATTTTTATTGTATTCTATCAAAAAGTACTTTTATTTTATGAAAACGTGAATTTGTGGTATCAAAAAGTACTTTTGTTGTAATGAATAGAATTTTTTTTCATCAAAAAGTACTTTTATTGCACCAACAACTTGTTTGACTGTACCAAAAGTACTTTTATTTTATCAAAACGTACATTTGTTCTATCAATAGTACTTTTGTTGTACCGAATAGTACATATATTGCATCAAAAAGCACTTTTATTGTAGCGAAAAGTACATTTACTGTTATAAAAAGTACTTTTATGGCAACGAACATTGAATTTGTTGCAGCAAAAAGTACTTTTATTGTACAAAAAAGTTCTTTAAATTTGCCAAAAGGTACTTTTGCTTTTATCAAAAGTTGAGTTTTTGTATGAAAAAGTACATTTATTGTATCAAAAAGTACTTTATTGTAAAAAGAAGTACTTTTTTACTTCAAAAAGTACTTTTTTTGTACTAAAAAGTTATTTCATTGTACCTAAAAGTTATTTTACTGTATCAAAAATTACTTTTATTTTATTGTGCTGACAAGTTATAACATTGTACAAGTAAGAACGTTTCAATCGGGTAAACCGACTTTCATATACTCTCACCCTCAGGTGAAAACATAAAATTAGCTTAACAAAATACAGAATTTGGGCGCTTTCACTTTGGGTGTATTGATATTATTTCTTATGTGGGCGAAATGGTAAATTTGTATACAAGATATCAGAAGGGACGTGGTGATCGGGCACGAACATGTCGGGTGCATTGATAATTCTTCTAGCTTTCTAAATTGGGCGGAATGGTACATTTGTATGGGAACTACCAGAAGGGACGTGGTTAGACTTCCAATTTCTTCTCCAAAATTTTATCGTGCGATAGTTATACTAACTACGGAATTTGGGCATGATCGCGTTGGGTGTATTGATTTTATTACTTGATTTCTAAAGTGGTACATTTGTGTTGGAGGTACCAGAAGGGGCGTGGCCATGCAGCCCATTTCCAATACCCTAAGTAGTTTTGAGGAAATATTAAGTTTCAAAACAATTGGTTTCGTCTTTTGAAAGTTATGGTGCGTACCAGCTGGAAAAACAAACGGACAAACTGACATGGCTCAAACGAATTAAAAGTCATGAATCGAATTTGTTTCAAAGAAACATAGAGTCTAAAGTGACTCCTTCTATGTGTTACACTTCTGGGTCGTATCAAATGATATATACCTATACCTCCTACCCGTAGGGTGAGGGTATAGTTACTTGTAGTGTATCGGATAAGAATTCCGTTTAAGGATAGGGCAAACAGTAATTCTCGATGTTACTTATTCCCATATCGTGAGCTGAAGCATGAGCGTAAGTAACTTGTTACGTTTCCACCTTCTTTAGTGCTACAACATATTTTGCCTATGAATCTCAATATCTTCTGAAATCCTTTTGTCTTAAGTCCTTCTTAATTCATTTCCTAATATCTATCACTCCTCTGCTTCAGAGACACCCTCACCATTAGACGACTATTGTTTCCAGAGTTTTGCATTTTGTGTGTGGGTGTGTGTGTCTGTGTTGACGTTGCAGTTGTTTTGTAGATTCGTAGGAGTTTTTCATTTATCTGCTTTTGTAGTCATATGAAGTATTTGGTGAGCATTTATGTAATAAACACATTTGCATTTCTTTTGAAACAAAAAATATCTATAAACTCTTCATAAATAGATTGTATATCAAAAATTCTATGTTGTTAACAAATAGTTTACATATATTGTTCCATAGATAATGTGAAAAAATGCGGAGAGGCTAAAGCGAGAGAGTGGGGGAAGAAGAGGGTAACCGGCAAAGGATAACTGGCAACAAGCATACAAATATAATATTTTTGCGTATTTTTTCTATGGCTAAAGAGAATAAAGCAGAAGTGACAAGGAGTGTATTATATAAATGTAAAAAGTTTATTAGTCTATTAATTTTTTTAAGGGAAATTAACTTGATTTCTAATATATGACTGATCAAAGACAAATTGGATATCAAAACAAATACTGGAAGTTATGATGATATTTTATTACAATTTCTTTACTTATAAGCTTTGGTCCACAAAAGGACATTCAAACAGATTTTAATTGATCGTTGCATCATATCAAAAATTTATTATTTCTTTGTCTTTCTTGTTTGCAAAGAATTCACTATTTTACAGCTCTTTCTCCACAAAAGTCTTGCATTAGTTTTCCTTAGAACTAGCAAACTACTAGTACTCGTTGTGTACATGATGAATATTTCAATTCATTTTAGTTTTTTTTTGTGCAGTAAATACTCATATTATTGAAATTGTTGTTTTTCATGTTGTTATTGTTGTACACATGCTTTGTTTTATGCATTTTACAAATAATAAATTTATAGTTTTACGTCCATCATTTGTTGCCTTAACCTCATGCAGAAGAAATAGAGCAGCAGCAGATCATAGGAATCAAAAGCGAAAAATTGTTATTCATGCTTACAAATGCAGCAGGCAACTAAAAATCATTAGATAGAATTTCAGTGTATCCTGCCCCCTCCCTTACTTTTCTGTTATCCCTCTTTACCCTCCCTCCCCGGCAAAACTAGCATAATATGATGTATCCTTTATGCAAAGTGTTTCGGATAAAATTTTAAAATTCATTGGGTCTGCGTGTAGCTCTGCTCTGCTCTGCTGCTGAAAAAAGAAACTTTCATGTCAGCCATTCATCCAGTCATCCAATCCAAACTGTCCATCAATCAATTTGTGGGTTATTTTACAAAATGTCTGAATATTTCAGGGAATATCAACGAACAACAGAAACATTTCTGGCAATTTCATAGATATTTTTAGGAAATTTTTTCTAAACAAATTTGTTAAGTTTTACTTATGTCTGATGGTAATGGTGATGACGATGATGATGATGATGTTGTTAAGCCTTAAAAATTGTTGGCTACTAGGACAGGTTGGCACTTGATGATAGCTACAGTGAGTGGTGTGCAGAATATGACATGGCAGATATCATCGGTTAGTTAAATTTTTAGTTAAAATAATAGTAAGGGTTATTAGGAGATTTTGTAAGTTTTAGAAAGTTTTAATGATGAAATGTGGTTTAGATTTGCATGTTAACGACATTGATATGAACTACAGTTTTAGATAAAAGAAATATGAAAAGACTAAGAAGACAAGTTTAATTATTTAATGACAATAAGAGATTTTGATGAATAATTTTTTATTATTTTAAATTTTTAATATAATTTTAAATTTTTAAATTTTTAATTTTTAATTTTTAATTTTTAATTTTTAATTTTTAATTTTTAATTTTTAATTTTTAATTTTTAATTTTTAATTTTTAATTTTTAATTTTTAATTTTTAATTTTTAATTTTTAATTTTTAATTTTTAATTTTTAATTTTTAATTTTTAATTTTTAATTTTTAATTTTTAATTTTTAATTTTTAATTTTTAATTTTTAATTTTTAATTTTTAATTTTTAATTTTTAATTTTTAATTTTTAATTTTTAATTTTTAATTTTTAATTTTTAATTTTTAATTTTTAATTTTTAATTTTTAATTTTTAATTTTTAATTTTTAATTTTTAATTTTTAATTTTTAATTTTTAATTTTTAATTTTTAATTTTTAATTTTTAATTTTTAATTTTTAATTTTTAATTTTTAATTTTTAATTTTTAATTTTTAATTTTTAATTTTTAATTTTTAATTTTTAATTTTTAATTTTTAATTTTTAATTTTTAATTTTTAATTTTAATTTTTAATTTTTAATTTTTAATTTTTAATTTTTAATTTTTAATTTTTAATTTTTAATTTTTAATTTTTAATTTTTAATTTTTAATTTTTAATTTTTAATTTTTAATTTTTAATTTTTAATTTTTAATTTTTAATTTTTAATTTTTAATTTTTAATTTTTAATTTTTAATTTTTAATTTTTAATTTTTAATTTTTAATTTTTAATTTTTAATTTTTAATTTTTAATTTTTAATTTTTAATTTTTAATTTTTAATTTTTAATTTTTAATTTTTAATTTTAATTTTTAATTTTTAATTTTTAATTTGTTAGTTAAATTGTAAAAAAAATTAAAATAAATATTAAAAATTTAAAAATCAAAAATTCAACATTAAAAATTAAAGGCAAAAGTGCAGCCTATGGGGCGGGAGCACAAAAAAAAGTGCCACCCCCCCAAATACGCCCCAAAACACGAAAATCGTGGTCAAAGTTGGCGCTAACGCCCGGGGGCCAAAAAGGGGCCCCTTGGGTTCTATGATGACCCCCCATGTGTGGGTACTCAAATGAAAGATATTTTCGAGACGAATCCGACGATGTTATTTTTAAGTTCCTACGGGTCCATTTAAATTTCCGGGATATACCAAAAAAAAGTTGAAATCATGAAAAAAGTTTGAAAAATTTAAGGAAGTAAATTGAAAAATTCTAAAAAAAAATAGAAAATCTGAAAACCGCGCGATTTAAAAAAATATAATTTTTTCTGAAAAACCCCGTAAAAAATTTAAAAAAATGGGGAAAAATCATGGAAAATTAGAATAATTTAAGGAAATGAGTTGAAAAATTCCATAGAAAAATTTTTTAAGGGTTTTAAAGTAAAATTTCAAGAAATATTTAAAAAAATTCAAGAAAAAGTCCAAAGAGAAATATTTGAAAGAAGAAAATTGATTAAAAAAGTGGAAAAAATTAAGAAAAATTTGAAAAATATTTAAAAAAAATGCTATGTATTTTTATAAAAAATTTTTCTTTTTGGTATATTCCGGGAAAAATATTTTTTTGTAAATTAGAGTGAAAAGGATATGTTGAGCGTAAAAGCGCAGCAGGCAAAAATTATTTTTTTTTTGGTATATCCCGGAAAAAATATTATATTATTATATTATCGTTGAATTCGTCTCGAAAATACCTTTCATTTGAGTACCCGCACCTGGGGGGTCATCATAGAACCGAAAGGGGCCCCATTTTGACCCCCCGGGCCCCATGGGCCTGATCGCCAACTTTGACCTACCATTCCGATGTTTGGGGAGCAAGACGAAGACAATGGCATATTTTTTTTTAATCGGGCTCCCGCCCCATATTCTGCACTTCAGACAAATTAAAAACTAACAACATAAAATGTCGTTAAAATTTTAAAATTTCTAATCAAAAATTGTAAATTAAATATTTAAATCTTTTAATTAAAAGTTTTTAATTTTTTTTTAAATTTTTCAACTGAAAATATTGGAATCATTAACAAAAAGACGTATGAAGTGCTCACAACAATATGATGTAAAGTATACGTCCCTTAGCACTTAATGATTAATATCAACCATACGTACAGGAGTCTAATCGCACTGTTATACAAATATTTTACTTGGTCACCGTAATGTGAGATTATTTTACATCTAAAAGTATATTTTGTATCATTTAGCACTTTTCCACAAAAAATATCTACATATAACTATCATTCTCTTTGTCTGAATATCTATTAATATATTAACTGATACTTGTCACCCTGAACTTTTTTTTGCTTTTGGCAGTTATCATTATTTAACACAGAATATTACACCACAATAAGCTATTGACAGCTTATGTGACAGTTATTGTTTCAAATGTCATCAATTGTTGTCAACCAAAATGAACTTGTTGCAGATGACTAGTAAAAAGGGTCATTGGATTTGCCGGACATCCTCCTGCCCACTGCGCTTACTAGTCGACTACGATAGTGTTTGTCTGCTGTAACGACTTTAGGACTTTTGACATTTTGACAATTTAACTTAAATCTCCAGCAACTAACTGGGTCACATATGTAGCATTGGCAGAGTTTTTTTGTTGCCGTTATCGTTGTCGTTGAATTTCTTTTATATCCTAATTTGATTTTGTGAAATAAGAAACAAGAGAGAGAGAACTAAGAATGAAAAATTTAATGAAAACGACCAAAAAAGGTTTATTTACTTCAATTTAAACAATGATAAAAATAACTATTCAATTTTGTTGTGGTTTTCTTGGTAAACATTTATGCCCCCCGCCCCCCCTCTCCCTTTGTATACGTATGTATGTACCCAACTTGCTTGTGAACAAATAACATTATATTTGCAAAACAAGAAACCGAAAACACAAAAGGATATGAAACTACAAATAATAAAGTACTTCAACTACAAGTAAATATACAAATGTTATATTGTGTACATACATTTGTTGTTGTTGTTGTTACTGTTGTTCTTATTGTTGTTGTGGTAACAAAAACACATAGTATATTTTGCCTTACTACTTACTACTACTACTACTCAATTGCTTACATTGCCTGGTGAATACTTGCAAAAGTTTCAGAGCATCAGAAGGACGGACGGACGTTCAGATGGACGGACGGAATGCAAGCATTGCCGTCTTATGTAAAACCCTTTAAAATGTAATTTGTGTAAGGAAAACAAACCACAAAAGCCACCAACACTATCACCCACTAACTCATTCTTTGTAAGTAAGGCAGAGGATTCCTCTCGTCGTTACTGCTTCAGCATTACTGCAAACAAAATCTGATCAAGAAAATATATATCCTTAAATACACTCACACGCCAACACAGCCGCACGCACTCGGGCTTGCTTACATTGCCGGAGAAGTGAAGGCTAAAGGATATGTGAGTAAAGGACATGAGGGGTGGAGTGATTGAATATGTAATGTTTTTTTTGACAATTTTAGGGGAAAAAACTTATAATATCATACTCAAATGATTTTATAAGAAAATTGTGTGCCCATAAGCGGATTTCAGATGGTTTCGTGTTAAAGGAGACATTTTTATTTTAGAATATTAAGTGTCCTTTGGGTAATTTTATAATGCAATAATTTTGCACGAGTTAATATTTCCCCAAAACTACTTACGGTATTGCAAATGGGCTACATTGCTCCGCCCCTTCTGGTACCTCCCATACAAATACATCATTCCGCCCACTTTAGAAATCGAGTTATAATATCAATACACCCAACGGGATCGTACCCAAATTCTGTACTTAGTAAAGCTATTACAGGATAAAGTTTTGGAAAAAAATTGGAAGTCTAGCCACGCCCCTTCTGGTACCTCCCATACAAATTCACCTTTCCGCCCACTTTAGATATGGAGTAATAATATCAATAAATCCATCGCGCTCGTACCCTAATTCTTAATTTAGTAAAGCTATAGCAGGATACAGTTTTTGAGAAAAAAACTGAAGTCTACCAACGCCCCATCTGGTACCTCCCACACACATCTGGTACCGCTTTAGAAATCGATTTCACTTTAGAAATCGATTAATATTATTATTAGAACACTTCAGAGATGGAGTAATAATATCAATACATCCAACCCGATCGTTCTCAAATTCTGTATTTAGTAAAGCTATAACATGATAAAGTTTGTAAGAAAAAATTGGAAGGCTAGCCACACCCCTTCTGGTACCTCCCATACAAATGTATTACTTCGCCCACTTTGGAGATGGAGTAATAATATCAATACATTCGACACGATCGTGCCCAAATTCTGTATTTTGTTAAGCTATAACAGGAAAAGTTTTAGAGACAAAAAGTCGAAGTCTAGCCGCGACTCTTCTGGCTACACCCCCCCCCCCCCATAAGCTATATCTGTCGGTGAGGGTATATGTAAGTCGGGATGCCCAACTGAAACTTTCTCACTGGTTTTTGTGTGATACCAGCCCCTGTCTCTTCCATGGTGACTCCTGGGCGGGTAACATTTTTCCCAAACATACCTCTACCCCATCTTCAATCCCTAAGGGGGATACATTGATAAAATTTGCTCGCATTGCTCTAACTGCCCTAGAGTAGTCAAATGTATGAACGACCCACGGTATTTTTGCAACCCCAACAGTGTCTCAGAACATATTTACCCTTTAGGAGGTGTCAATACAAGTTTTTTTATTTTTTATAATTTTTTTTTTAAATAAGTTCCTGCCGTTACTATGGTGCTTCTTACGCCAATTGTTATCCCTCTGAGGCTAAAATACAGATTGGCCATGCCCACTATGAGCAAATTATATTCTCTTGTACAAAGTCGTAATTATATATATATGTCGGGTTGGCGTTCATTTCTTCAATATTTTCCATATCTCGACTATTTGTTTTCAAAAATTAATTTTATTGATTCAATGAAATTGAATAATTTATTTGAAAATTCAAACGAGGCAGTCTCGATCTCGCCACCACTGCTTTCCTTCGTAGCCAAACTCTTTATGCCTTCTGATTTTTGAAATTGAAACAGTAGCGCCAGTCGATTCCACCCAAGCTTTGACATAGGTGTCAAAGCTTGCCGTTTTACATTTTGATACAGTACTACGACATACAGTACTACGACACGGCCATCCTGTCGTTTCGCACGTCCTCGTGCGACTCGTCTGAAAAAAATAATAATTTCTTACAGTATCTCGTACAACCATTCGGCCAACTCTGACCAACACAAATTTTAATTAACAAAGTTTTATTAGTTTCCAAGCACATACAAAATTGATTAACAAACTTATCTTCTGTTACAATTTAACAACTGACAAATCAACAAAAATTTTATTTCGTCATTATCCGAATTCCAGTCCCATGTCATCAAACTAACGCAAAAAAAATAAACAAAAGTTGCCATGGAATATAATACACATTGTTTAAGCTCACCATAGTTGGCCTCTATCCGGCCTGTAACCTCTATCCGGTTACTTATCTGAATAATCACTTCCATCCAGTGAAATTCCAATGCCTCTATCCGGCATTAACAACCCAATAACACCTCTATCCGGTGATATATTACATAACTGCTTCCATCCAGCAATTTCACTACTTTTTTCATTGAACACTAAACAATGCGTACTAATTCTTCATAATAGCAAACTCAATTGATCTGTTCTTCATCAAAAATTACAGACTCAGCTGTATCATCATCATCATCAATTTCGACTGGGACTTGACCTTCTGGCATTCGCCGCATACGATCACACGCATACTTGTACGTCCGATTACAATTCAAAGATTTAACAATATATCGGTCACCATCCAAAACTTCTATTACTTTAAATGGACCCTTTTACTTTGGTTCAAGTTTTGTTTGGTTCCGTTCTTCATTTTGTAATAAAACAAAGTCTCCTACTTCAAATTTGTCAACTCTGGCTTTAGTACTATCAAACCTAACCTTATCGTAGCTTGCATTATTTTCCATATTGGAGATTGCTTTATTTCGTGCCTCATCAAGGTTCACCGACTGTTCAATGTCGTCGGACATCAATATGTCCGCAGGTCTAGCTACTTTTCCTATAAGCAATTCCAAGGGGTAAATTTGGTGACGCGATTTTGGGTGCAATTTATAGCCAACTAAATATCAGGAATTGCATCCTGCCATGTGCGATTACTGGTTTCAACTGCAGTTAACATGTTCCCAATTTGATCTGAGATGAGCGGTAATGGGAATCTATCATGTATTGTGTTGTCATTTAATTCGCGATAATCCACACACATCCTATCGGAACCATCTTTTTTCTTTACAAGGAGTATGGGACTTGCAAACGGCGATGAACTAGGGCGAATAATGCCACAACTTATTAGTTCATCAATCCTATCTCGAACAACACTACGTTCTTCAGTGCTTAGCCTGTAAGGACGCCTATAAACAGTTCTGTTAGGATCTTTGTCTTATTTGCATTGGTTGTGCGTCAGCATGAGTATTAGGAATTCCAGAGACAAAACTTTTTTTAAAACTATTCAAGATATCCAATAATTTTGATTTAAGGTCCAGGGAAATGTCAGTATCTATTGAACTAAAATCAATATCTTTAGGCGCAATGGTTTCACAAATATTAACGATATTCACTCTGCTCAAACATAATTTGTCCGACGTCATATGCACAGCGATACCCTGACTAAGGATTTCACGCCCAATCATTATTTTATGCCGTAAAAAATAATCTGGCAAGACATGAAACAGAATTTCAAAAGCAATTCACTTCAACAAAAGTTAAGATTTGAATAGTACTATTCACACTCGTCTGTCCAATGCCAGTCATCGTCACTACATTATATATTCGTCTTCCTCTAAATTTACATCCTACGGATTCTTTAATAAGTGAACATTCTGAGCCCGAATCGTAATAAAATATAAATTTCTCACCGGAGTGAACCAATATTCCAGTAGGTGTACCGACAACGCATAAGTCAACGCGACGGTCGCGGGCTTCAGGCATCTCACCGCTACCATCAACTTTGTTGCGGTTAAACTTAGGACAGCAGGACGCGTAGTGACCAGTACATTGGCAGTTGAAGCAGGTTACATTTGGCTTTACTGGCTTTTCACTGTTGCTGCTCAACCTCGAATTTTGATGTGTGTTGTCTTTCTTGAGTCTGCATTGTAACGATTTATGCCCGATTTTTCCACAATTGTAACATTGTATGTTAGACAGTGATGTCGACGCTTTAAATCTTTTGATGTCTGGACCGCTTATGTCGCTCTGCGTAACGGATTTCTTCTTAAAAAACGACATAGCCTTCAGTTCCTGTTGTAGTCGATTTCTGGTATCAATATCAGCAGTAAATGTCAGGCGATGAATTCTGGGCTCAAACTGGGCGATGTGGATAATAATGTCGATACAGCTATCTGGTCTGTCGACAAGTTTTTCCATCGAGCCATCAATGACGACATTAGGGTTGCGGCATATGCAGAGAGACACTCGCCTTCCTTGGGTCTGCTGTTGTTCACATTAACCAAAAATGCAGCAGAGGTTTCGGGGCAATCATAGCGTGCAGAAAAAATATTCTTAAATTCGGACCACGTCATTCCAGGATATGAAACTTGAGCTAGCCAAGCAGATGCTTGTCCTTTGAGTGCCCGACTTAAAATATTCATCAACGATGCACTTCGCGGCGACTGTTCCGAAATGCACATATCAGCCATAGCGACCCATGCACGTGCGTCGGCATTTTCCATATCTGGATTAAACTCAGGCAAATACGCATCGGCATTGGATGATGGTTTGATGGCTTCGACAAGCGCTAAAAAGCTGCGATTCTGTTGCTCGAACAGCAAGCGCCATTTTTCTTCGCTCGTGGTTTGTAGGGGATTGTGAGGGCATCCCACTTCTGATGTCGGGTTGGCGTTCATTTCTTCAATATTTTCCATATCTCGACTATTTGTTTTCAAAAATTAATTTTATTGATTCAATGAAATTGAATAATTTATTTGAAAATTCAAACGAGGCAGTCTCGATCTCGCCACCACTGCTTTCCTTCGTAGCCAAACTCTTTATGCCTTCTGATTTTTGAAATTGAAACAGTAGCGCCAGTCGATTCCACCCAAGCTTTGACATAGGTGTCAAAGCTTGCCGTTTTACATTTTGATACAGTACTACGACATACAGTACTACGACATATATATTAAATTATCGAAAATTTAAATTTGTATCTGAACTGCCGAGTACAATCTGTGTACCAAATTTTAAGCCTCTGGGGCTAAAATACAGTTTGACCATGCCCACTACGTCTACTCATCGAAAATAAAAATGCAAAGTTGGAATTGTAGTGCTAATTACTATCTATATATACAAAATTATATCTACGTAGGACTAAAATACAGTTTAGCCACGCCCCCTCCACCCACCGATTGAAAATAAATTTACATCTACAAATTTGAACCTATAGGTCCGAGTACAATCTGGATACCAATACCCTCTAGAGCTAAAATACACTCCAGCCACTTCTACTCCGCCCACTAATCTAAAATCTGCAAAGTTCTAATTGTAGTGGCGATTACTACCTTCATACCAAATTTTATCTCCCTATGGCTCAAATATAGCTTTGCCACGCCCACTGGTCGAAAGTTTGTAAGTGTTGTGCCGAGTCAATCTATATTCCAAGTTTAATCTCTCTAGTTTTGACACTGATCGAAAATTAAAATTTCGTTTTCATACTCTGAGAACTATCTGTGTACCAAATTGTGTGTCCCTATGACTAAAATACAGTTTTTCCACGCCCACTGGTCTAAAATTCATATTTCGATGTTTCAATTTTCATGTTTGTGTTGCCGTGTACTATCTGGGCACCAAATTTTATCTCTCTAGGACTAAAATATAGTTTCGCCACGCCTCCTCCGCCCACTGATCCAAAATTAAAATTTCGTCTGCATATTGAAAATCCTGTTGCAGTGGACTATCTAAGTGTCAAATTGGACCTCTCTAGGGGTAAAAAATCGTTTTGCCACGCCCCCACCGCCCACTGATGCAAAATTAAAATTTCGTCTGCATATTCATATTCGTGTTGCTGAGTATTATCTTGGTGTCAAATTGTATCTCTCTAGGACTAAAATATTGCTTTGCCACGCCCCCACCGCCCACTGATACAAAATTAAAATTTCGTCTACATATTCATATTCATGTTGCCGAATGCTATCAGTGTACCAAATTTTAAGTCTGTAGGACTAAAATTTAGCTTTGCCACGCCCCTACCGCCTACTGATGCAAAATTAAAATTTCGTCTGCATATTCACATTCGTTTTGCCGAGTACTATCTGGGTGTAAAATTTTATCCTTTTAGAACTTAAATACAGTTTAGCCACGCCTATCCGCCCACTGATCGAAAATTTATATTTCGTCTGCATATTCGCATTTGTGTTGCCGAGTACTATATGTTTGTCGATTTTTATCTCTCTAGCTCTAAAACATAGTTTTGCCACATCCCCACCGCCCACTGATCCAAAATTAAAATTTCGTCTGCATATTCATGTTCGTGTTGCCGAGTACTATCTACGTGTCAAATTTTATCTCTATAAGGCTAAAATTAGTTTTGCCACACCCCACCGCCCACTGATGAAAAATTTATATTTCGTCTACATATTCATATTCGTGTTGCCGAATACTAGCTGAGTGTAAAATTTTATATCTCTAGCTCAAAAATAGAGTTTTGTCACGCCCATTCCGCCCACTGATCGAAAATTAAAATTTCGTCTGAAAATTTAAACCTAAAATGCCGAGTACTATCTGTGTACCAAATTTTGTCTTTCCAGCGCCGAAATATAGTTTTGACATGCCCACTCCGCCCACTTGGATCAAAAAGTATATAGCGTTTAGGAATATTCCGCTATGACATTCACTTTTCATCTCACCCCTGCTTGGCGGCCACTTTCAAAACAACAACTGCAACAGCAACTCCACCATCGGCAGCTGCCACTGCTTACTGCTTACAACTACATTGCTGGCATTACACATGCAATATTCCTTAATACACTCATTGCTCTCCTCGAAAAAAGAAACAGCCAACAACAATCTCAAGGAGACCCAACCAAAACAAGCTGCAACGCATACAATTCATATAAACAACAAACCGCACAGAATCTGAGAAACAAACATTTTTTACACTATCAACGTCTGCTGCTTCGTTTCCCGCAGCTTCTACTAAAAGATGAAATAACGGAAATCAAGTACTACAAAAGTGATGTTGTATCACAGGAACAGCAGCATAGCCCCTACTGCCACCCCTAACCCTTCGCCCTTCGATATTACAGAGGAATATGACTTAAACCGTAAGGACTTCAGTCATAAAGCACTATAAGGTCCTTACAGTTTCTTCTGGCCTTACATTATTGCTCAGACCCTACAACCATTCATACCTCCTTTTTTTTTGTGTGTGTACTAAGTGAACATTGAGACTTTGATGAGAGCACAAAAGCAAAATCTGAACAAAAGGAAACTTTACAACCCTAAAATAACATTTTTATTTTATTTTTATTGGATTCCCTCCGGCCACCTCTTTGGGTTGGCACTTTCTTGAATTATGTTACCAGCAACAGGATTTGTTTGTTCTCTAGTTGTTGTGTGTGCGTGTGTGTGTGTGTGTGTGGATTTCTATTGTTTCATTGCATTTGGTTTAGTTGATATTTGTGTTGTTTTTTCTCTCTCTCTTATTTGTTATTGTTGCTGGTACTGTTGTCTTTGGCTACAAAAGAAAGGATTTAGTGTTGCAGTTAGAAAACATAACAAAAATACTTATTTGTTTCGACTTAAAGAGACGATGAGATGAGGGATAAATTAAATAAATGTGGGAAATGATTTGATTTGCAACGAATGTTAGAGATTTTTATATGAAAGAAAGGAAAAAACAGTTTATTAGACGTCAAGAAAACCAGAATAATATATGGGAAAAAATTTCAATTGCAATTTGAATTTCCTGAAAAAATCAACGCAAAGGAAAATTTAGATAAAGGGCTAAACAGTTTTTGATTTTTTGATATACAGTTGTTTCACATTTCGATGTTTTTGCCACCGATAAAATTAATTTTTTTTAAATACTTTTAGTTTCTGGAAATTTTACATTATTAATTTATTTAACAATAAAGTGTTATCGATAAATTAGAATTTTGGTAGCATAAACAAAATTTCCGATCTTCTTAGTCTTAAGATAATTTCTATACTTAAATTTGTTAAAAAATCTTAAGAAATTTCTATAAACGTTATAATTTTGCTAAATATCATACATTATTATACATATTTTTCAACAAACGTTCAACCTATAGTTTTAAAAGGCTAAGATAGTGTTTAAAATTAATAAAGTGATAACAATTAGTCAAGAAGGTTAGTTATCGATTCGAAGTGTTATCGAAAAATTTTAGAATTTCGAATATATTCCGTATAATGGTCTATTTTATTATTCCTTTTAATTTTTTTTTTTGAAATTTCTGTAAATATTCTATTTTTTTATCGAACATTTTTTGGATCAATTTAGTTAAATTCGATTTCATAAAAAAACTTTCGATAACACCGACCTTTTAACAATATTTCTGTTAAAACTTTTAAGACTCTTAAATAGCTTTTAAATTTATAAAACTAAAAAAAAATTAAAAAAGTTAAGTTTTCGATTTAAAAAGTGTTATCGAAAAATTAGACTTTAGAAAAGTGCAAACAATAATTTTCGTTTCGATTTATTCTCTGTAGAATTTATTATTTTTTATTAAATTAATTTTTAATTAATTTTAATTTTTTTTTTATTAAATTTTAGCAAAAAATCTATTATTTTACTTTTTACAATTAGAACAGTGTTATCGAAAAATTTTCGAATTTTCGAATATGCCGACCTTTTAACAATATTTCTTCGAAAACGTTTGGAGCCTTAAAGTTTTAAATATATCTTTAAAAAAGTCGAAGAATTTTTAGTTATCGATGTGAAGTATTATCGAAATACACGACTTTATAAAAGTGCTATTTGAATTTCGATTTATTATCTGCACAATTTGTTATTTTTTTTTATTATATTTAATTTTTTTGTGTAAATTTTAGTAAAAGTTCTATTTTTCTTGTTACTATTGTTTAGAACAGTTTTATAATTGTTATTTTTATTATCCTTTAAATTTTCTGTTAAAATTTCTGTAAATGTTCAATTTTTTTAATTTAACATATTTTTCCGATAAATGTTATCTTCGATTACTTCAAAAAGACTTCCGATAACACCGACCTTTCAACAATATTTCTTCTTAAACTTTTAAAGCGCTAAAATAGTAGAATGGTAGAATGTTTAGTTATCGATGTGAAAAGTGTTATCGAATGATTAGAATTAAGAAAAGTGCTATCGAGTTATTGGAATTCTCATTTATGGTCTGCAGAATTTATTGTTTTTATAAAATTTAATTTTCTATTATTCTATTATTTTACTATTATCGATTAGAAAAGTGTTATCGAAAAATTTTAAATTTTCGAATATTTTCGGTATAAGTAGTTTTTATTGTTTCTTTTAATTTTCTGTTGAAATTTCTGTAAAATATATTTTTTTAATTTAATTTTTTTGTTATGTATTAATCTTCGATGTCATAAAAAATACTTCCGATAACACCGACCTTTCAACAATATTTCTTTTTAAACTATTAAAGCACTAAAATGAATTTGAAATTATATATAAAAAAACGAAGAATGTTTAGTTACGATTTGAAATGTGTTATCGAAAATTTTGAATTTAGAAAAGTGTTACCGAAAAATTAGAATTTTGATTTATTCTCTGCAGAATTTTTTATTTTTTATTAAATTTAATTTTTTGTATAAATTTAAGCACAAATTCTATTACTTTATTATTATTATTGATTTTCAAAATTTTTTAAAAATAAATTAAATTTTCGATAGTATAGAAAAGTTTTCCGATATCACTTAAAGGATTAGTTATCGATTAGAAAATGTTATCAAATAATAAGAGTTTAGATAATTTTTGATAACTTAAACATCGAAAATTTTACAACCCCCATACTTCAGTTATATTGCAATAAATACTTTAATAGGCAACATATATCTTTAATAACGTAGCCAATTAAAAAATTTGCTAAACAAAAATTATTTATTGAAAAGATTTCAATTTTGATTATTTGCCTGCACAATTTGTTTTTCTGTATTAATTTTGATTTCTGAATTTGCAAATGTCAGTAAAAATAATATTATGTAAAAATAATAATTATAATAAATGTCAAACATTTTTTTCGGTGGAAATAATTTTCGATTACATGACGTACATTTCGGACAACCTTTCAATTATATACCAGTAGAAAAATAATGGACGAGAATTTCTTTTAAAACAAATTTAATTTAAAAAAATTTTTAACAAAGGTTAATTATCGATTAGAAAAATCTTATCGAAGAATTAAAATTTCGATTAATGTTTTTACATTTTGTTTTTTTTGTTTTAAACTGAAACATAAAGGGCTACAAAAACGTTTAAAACTTTAACAATTACAAAAAATTGGGAGAATAAGTTTAGCTATCGATTAAAAAAGTGTTATCGAATAATTTAAATTTCGATTATTTGTCCCAGGAATTTGTTTTTCTTTATTTATGTTGATTTTCTATAAACTTATTTATTTTTAAAACATTATTTGGGTGAAGATAACTTTCGATTACTTAAAGAAAATTTTCGTGAACATAAACATTTCGATAACATATACCTATTGATACTACTAGCGGGCTACAACAGCGTTGAAAACTTTATTAAATAAAAAAAAAACTGGGAGAAAAATATCGGATCAATTTGGAGAATGTTATCGAAAAATTTGAATTTCGTTTATTTGTCTGCACAATTTCTTGTTCCCTCTTTTTTTACATATTCTATAAAAATACTCGTTCAAATTTTATTTTTGTTATAATTTTCAATATTTTTTACATAAAGATTATTGTTCGATTACATAAAAGTAATTTCCGATAACCTAGTAATCATTCAAAAATATTCATATAGAATTATTAATAGGTTATTTAATGCATATGTCAATTAAAAAAATGTTATCGAAAAGCTCTAAGTTTTGATCATTTTTCTACATTTGCGGATGAAATTGAATACTTATTGGTCCAAAAATGTTATCGAAATGTTATAGTTTTGTAAATTTTTCTACACATTTGAATTTTTGGAGGAAACTTTTTGTACAAAACCCTTTTTTTAATTCAAATACTTTTAGGTAAATAAAAATTTTCGATTACTTAAAGCACATATTCTTTCGAAAATATTTATATTGACAATTTAAGGGTAACAAAAGCTTTTACAACTTTATAATTAAAAAAATGGGAAAAATATTAGTTATCGATTGCAAATGTGTTATCGATAAATAAAATATTTCGATTATATGTAGGCAAAATTTACTTTTATTTATTTATTTTAAATATTCTGTGGTTATTTCTTTACAAATTATTTTTTTTTTTTGGATTTCACACTTCCGTTGGATGAAAAAAGTTATCGATAATAAAAAGGACCTTTTTAATAAACATTTGTATAGAAATATTAATGTGCGACAAATTTTGTTTAAAACATTATTCAGTATAGGAAAATAACCTGAAATGTAGATTTTTTATATATCAGAAAAATTTAATTAAAAAAATAAACATTTCAATTCGAAAGATAAACTTGCGAGAATTAAAAATCTATCGAGTTTATTTAACCAATTTCTGCTATAATTTATGAGCCAACTGTAGAACTACAAGTCACATCTCAAGGCTCTAGAAGGCTGTGAATATAAACATCAAAATAAGAATCAATTCGCAAAAATAAATTGTTATCGATTGCTTGCTTGTTTAAAAATATTTAATTAAGGACATTAAAAAACTTCTTATATGATGATTTCGTACATCAATAGCCGTTCAAATTTAACGATGTAACTACCTAAATTTGATTAACAGTTTTACCAGGTTAGGGGAAAAATTGGTTTTCTTTTGTTCCCTCGATGATTGTGTTTACCGCCGGTAGTCCTTGCAAACAACAACAGCATCTTATCCCTACGTCGTAAATTTGAGCCAAATCCCTAAATATATATATTTTTTTTTAATAATAGAACATCTTTAGTTCTTTATTTCCTAAAATAAACAGGAACAAAAAGCAAAATGTTTATTTGTTTGTTTGTTTTGTTCGTTCGTTTATGTTTCAAACAAAAAATCCACTTAAAGTTTAATCTTTAATGCGATTGCTGGCTGGCTGGCTGGCTAAAAATCACGCAAATCTTTTGTTGCAAATCCTCACGAAAACATAAAATATTCTTTTATGCGTAAAATCCTGCTTTTGTGAAAATTTACAAAGGTAAAACAAACAAGGTGAGGGGGGGAGGCAAAGGAGGGAACTATAAAAGTTTAGGCAACAGTCTAAATAGTAAAAGATTACCGGCATTTGGCGAAGACAAAGAGAAACTGCGAGGTGAATGTGGAGCCACTTAATGAAAACATGATGAGTTACTTTGTGTTTGTTCAGGAGGGGGAATTGTTAGGTGGAGAGAGGAGCGCTAAGCACATAAATTTGACGGGGGCATCAAGAAAACGAACAGTAAAACTTAATTTCGCTAATAACATAAATAATCTGCTTTAGTTTTAGAGAAGCAACAACGAGAACAACAACAACAACATCAGCCATACTTCATTTAGCTACACAGCATCATTACAAGCGCCAGCGTCAGTCAGACACTGGCACTGCATCTAACATCCTAACCATCAACCTGCGAGTTAAGTTAGTTCAGCTAAAGATGTGTTTAACAAATGGCCTAGTTGGGACAAACACACACAGGCACTTTGCCACATTTTATCACAGGGATATAAACTGAATCACACTCAATCTTACCTGTGTTAAGAGAGGCAAGAGCAGCGGTAGGCAGCGATTTTAGGTAGATTAAAAGCGGATGTGTATAATAATGTTGCTTTGTTTGTGTGCCAGTGCCAGGATATGCGTGTCGTATCTAAGTATTAGTGTGAGTGCCAGTGCGTGTATGTGTGTGTGTGTTCATTGCGTATCCTTCGACTGTTGGCGGTATCATCAATTTACACGTTAAATCCATTTTAACCGTTAAGGTTGATGTTAAATGAACAGACACGTTTCGACCTGGCCTCTTGCCATCAATCTTTATTTTGCGCAATTGCTACAACGCAACAGCCGCAGCAGCGGCAGCAACAACCAAAGGTAAAATTTATATGCTGCCAAAGTAGTGCTTCAATCCTTATGCCGCCGCCCCATCCACATAACCGTTATCATACCGGTTAAGCTGCGTGGGGGGGGGGGGAAGTGTTGTTGCTCCCTCTCACGCCAGTGACAACAACGCTGCTACAGCTGTCTGTACCTGTGTTGCGTGGAATCCAACTAAGAAATATGGTTTCAAATGTGATAAATTTTATTTAACGACTTAAAATCTCTGTCATGCCCAAAGACAACAATGATGATGAAGTGACATTTTTGCTGCCGCTGTTCTAGTTGTTGTTGTTGTTGCAAAGCATAAAATGTATTAACAAGTGGTTGTTGTAATGTAACTAAGAGAATTCTTAAAGTAACAAGTTTTTGTGTGTAGACGTTTTATCTCTCAGCTGCCGGTAAATCGCGGATAAAGTTAAAGAAAAGATGTGGGGGGAGGTTTGGTGAAGGGATTAAAAAGGATTTGCTTTAAAGTTTAACAAAACAAGACCAAATATACACCAGGCACACTAGTGAGCAAAAGTAATAACGAGAGTAATGCAATAAATAGATTATTATTTAGACGATATAAGTAATAAAAAGTAAAAGTGAGCAGGGCAACCAGAAGTATGCAAATGCATATTTTTTTAGAACGAGATATTAACAAATGGGTAAGGTATTTATATGTATCATACTCTTACAAGTGTTTTGACACCTATTTGTTAGAGCATATTTTTGCATATTTTACCCATAAAATCATTTTTTTGAAAATTTTGGTTTTAAGAGCATATTTCTAAAAAAATATCGTTTTTATAAGCATATATCATATTTTTAAGAGCATATTTAAAAAAAAAAAATAATATATGCTCTAGTTTTGTTGATTTTAATCATGTAATTTCTCATAGATTTTGAAATTATATGATTTGAGAATAAATACAAAAAATTATGATTTATTCTATAGTAGTTTCATTGGTAGTGAACTTAGAGCTCACTGATTGAGAGCTGGATGGTGGCAGAGTAAAACTTTTCAAACAAATGTTTCCAGACCTTGCATTGCATTTCATCCAGAACCTATAAATACACGTTTAACTTGAATCAGTTAATTATTATGCCAACAATTATGAAGGGATTTTAAAGGTCCTAATTGCATTAAACACCGGAGAAGAAGAAAAATTGTGTGACTTAAATTTTATAAATCATATTTTTCTTGATTTTAGGAGCACATATTATGATTTTAAGAGCATATTTTGCTTATTTTTAGGGTTTATTTAAAGCGCATTAAACACGTTTTTTAGTGCATATTACCGGTTGCCCTGGTAATGAGAAACTACTCAATTTTTATAGAAACATTTTAGAAAAAATAACTTTTCGATAATTTGTATACGTGAAAAATTTCCCTATACGATACTTACTAACTTCAAATCAATATTAAATTATTATGGCATGTAACTTGACAAAACGTATGATGCAGGACTTCTTCTTTTTGGGACTACTTTCACGTGCAGTCTTCAGAATTGAGTCCCAAATCAATGAGCTGAAAGATGTTGTACTGTGTAAATATTGAGTAGCATCTTAGTACCTAATGTGTAGCACATTTTAGTACTAATTCAAATTTAATGTAGGTACCGTTTTGATACCATTTTCAAATATTCGCACCAATTTTTTCTAATCAGTTTGTCCAACGTCACTCTCGAGCCATTTCCTTGTTCTGATGAAGGCATGAATGTTCCGAAGATCGCCAACTGATAGACAGGTATTGCACACAAGTGTCCGATGACCAAACTTTTCATATCTCAGGTCACCAAAAGCAGGGCAGTGACATATAAGATGCTCCGTGGTTTTCTCTTCTTACTCGTAATTTGCAGCTTCTACAAAAATCGTTGAGACAAGTTTCAACCTCTTAGCGTGTTTACCAACCTGCCAGTGACCGATTATTACAGTTATGTTGTTCCTTAGACGAAATCAAGATATGTTTAGCACAAATCGTATCCATGCTAGGCTAAATTTGTTTGGTCCCCTACAAGGGGATTCTCTCACCCATCTGTCCTTAGCAATGAGGTTGCCCCCTTATGAGAGGAACACCAATGTGACCGATAACTTCACGGTGGTGGCGGCCCTTGCCAATGTATCGGCCCTTTGGTTACAAAATATATGTCCTTATATTTTGTAACCCATTTGAGGGTAATCATCTCCTCCAGAGACGACTGGCATACTCGAACATTTCTCGAAGTGTTGAAGATTTCAGGTGGAGATTCCGTAGATTCCGATTTTGGTATACGATTTTTGCGAAAAAAAATTGATCCGCCCTAATATGTATATTTCCGTCCAATATTACACGATACTGAATTTTCTCCACGGCTATTTTAATGGCCGGTATGAACCAGGGGTCGTATTGGGTTGCTCGCGAGCCGCTCCTTTACTTTTATTTGGCCCAAAATCACTTTTTGTTGCACAAAGTACTTTTATTATACCAGAATACTTTTTTGTACCAAAAAGTACCTTTATTGTGCTTTTTGGTTCATAATACTTTTATTGTACTTTTTGGTACAAAGTACTTTTTTTGTACCAGAGTACTCTTTTGTACCAAAAAGTACTTTTAATGTACTTTTCGGCACAAAGTCCTTTTTTTCGTGCCAGAGTAATTTTTTTGTACCAAAAAGTAGCTTTTTTTCATACAAAAGTTCTTTGGTACAAACGAAAGTACTATGAACCAAAAAGTATTTTTTGGTACCAAATTTTCTTTGGTACAAAAGAAAGTACTATGAACCAAAAAGTATTTTTTGGTACGAAAAAGTACTTCCGTACAAAAAAAGTACTTGGTGTCGAAAAGTACATTAAAAGTGCTTTTGGAACAAGAAAGTCCTCTGGTACAAAAAAAGCACTTTGTACCAAAAAGTACAATGAACCAAAAAGTAAACCAAATGTACTTTTTGGTACAAAAAAAGTATTCTGGTACGAAAAGAAGTACTTTGTACAATAAAAGTACTTTTTGGTACAAAAAAAGTATTCTGGTACAAAAAAAGGACTTTGTGCAACAGAAAAGTGTGTTTGGGCAAATTAAAGTACTTTTTGGCATAAAAAAGTACTTTTTGTACATAATTTTATTACTTAGCTTGCGAGCCAGGAGCCACAAAAATTCAAATGGGCTCTCGAGCTGGCTCTTGACTCGCGAGCCAGCTCTTTGTGGGCTCCGGGCTCGCGAGCTGTTTTTTTGTGCTCTTGGCTCACGAGCCAGCTCTTTTTGGGCTCTTGACGCGCGCGCTGAGTTCTCATTAATACTCTGCTTTGAGCTAAGCTACAGTGATCCACAGCCCGCTCTTTCCCTTAATTTCGAGTCATCCGTGCAAATTAGGATGACATCCACTCCAAAGTGTAGGGCATTATCATTATCATTATAGTATAACCTATCCGGGATGCACCTCATAAAATACAGATCGAAAACAGGTTCTGGTATAGTGTAAATCCAGAAATGTGACATGGCCGTAGTTCCTCTGCGTCTGTACTCTCGTGGCGTCTAAAAGCATTGCTGTGTTTCCTCGCCTCAATATACAGGAGTAACCAGTTCAGGATCGCAAACAGTGCCTTAGTTAGAGTAGTTCTAAGAGCCCCTGTTATCATGATTGCCACTAGTCTCACAATGCGTTCGAATTTCAGTCTTTAGACCGCCCTCTCCAGCTCCGGCCACCAAACTGCCGGTTGGTTTAATAACAAAGTCCCTAACCAGTTTACATTTTTGGGGCTAATTGACCTTTTGCAGCAGTATAGAGCCGATGCCGCTTTGCTAGTCCTGGACTGAGTGTTCAGATTCAAATTCAGTTTACTTTCCAATATGAGCCTAAGGTATTTGGCACTAGTAATATGGCCATCAAAAAGTGTAAGTGTGACTCCACTTAATCTGGGTTTTTTAAAATTGGGGTATTTTGTACCTCCGAGTGAATAGCACCAGTTCCGTTTTACTTGGGTTTACAGCCAGTCCGCAGTTATGACACAATTTAAGCAGAAGTTTCAGCTCAGATTCCATGAGCCCATTAGGATCCTTGCCGGCAACTATTAGTGCTACGTCATTCGCGTATGCAACAGTTGTGCAGCACGCTTTTTTCAATCAAGAAAAGTATTGATTGTGAGATTCCATTGTAGTGGAGAGAGCACTCTTCCTTGTGGAGTACCACGATCCGCCACCTTTGAAGATCCAATACGCCCAAATTTTAGAAGTTTGTCAACTAGTGATATGGCCACTTATGATTTACTACCAAATTGTAGTTGAAACTTTTTAAATTTTACTATTATTAATCTCATATTCTCAATAATTTATATTTTCTTTCATTTCATCACCGATAACAAGTATTCCTTGAAAGCTCAACAGCTGTTTATCATTACTAACTATATTACTTCTATTCATGTTTGTGTTATAGCAATGCAACAAGTTACGAATGCTTTCCTTTGAAGATCTTTAGTTCATTCTCATCAACATCATCATATTATACAAAAGTTCTATAGAAACTGTAATCTTATAAATTCTATAGAACTCATTATCTAAACTAGTGCCCCAAGTTATGTTGTGTGGATCGAGATGTCTAATAGATTTGTAAGTTCTGCTAGTTCGTGTGTGACAACTGACTGACTGACGAGTGACTGTGTTCTCAGAGTAAGCTATCGCTATGACAACTTATCAATAAAGACATTCCCCGCACACACACACACATACTCTTCTTATTAATACACACTTGTCAACATCCAGTATGACCGTTACCAATGCCGCAACAAATGCGGTACAATTGTCTATGGCCACAGAATTACAAGAGCGGTTAAAATGGTGATGTTGTCATCGGTGTACATGTTAATGCTGTTGTTGTTGTTGTCGTTGTTGGGTTTGGGGTTGGCAATGGTGTTGGGATGTTAAAGTTTACAGGAAACCCATTTGCATGTACAATTGAAATGTCCTATCCACACGCACACACACACACGCCGCCACAAAACACACAAACACTAAGACACATTTACACACAC
Organism: Muscina levida; assembly: GCA_964034835.1. NCBI lineage: Eukaryota > Metazoa > Arthropoda > Insecta > Diptera > Muscidae > Muscina > Muscina levida. Next base: position 98,260,407 of record OZ035884.1, on the reverse strand, counting down.
TCATTCACTCACTCACTCACCCAGTCATATTGATGCCATTGACAATAAACAGTCAATATTACACAATGAGAGCATTCATTCGTTTGCTCATTACTGAGGGTTTGGGATAACCTACATAAGTATTGTTGGTGTTCTATGACATAGCATATGGCTGTATCTGTGTGTGTGTGTGTGTTTGCCTGTAAGTGGGTGAATATGCTTTGCATGTCCTTTCCACACTATCAAATATTGGCATTTTCATGACAATAATGGACACATTTTGCATGTATTAAAACGCTTTTCAATGGCGGCAAGGAAACACAGATTTCTTATTATCTGCCATTAGTGACTTTCCCTTTGATGCTTTGCTTTGATGAGAAATGTAATGTCCTTTCTATGTTCAAGTTTCTACTTCCGTCCATGGCATGCTCTAAGTACTCGCAATGGAGTGTGACGGGGTAAAAGTAGACGTAGTTTAGTTATCGGATGACATTTGTAGTAATGATTGCGAAGGCGTTTGTGTTACGTTACGTTATACAATTTGCCAGTTAACTTGTGCGTAGGATACTTAAAATTAGTTTGACAATAGCAAACAATATATGTTTGGTATTATTATGTAATTCTAATTCATATTTAGGAAGTTTGAGCAATATTGAGGGGATCATAGAAACTTAAATGGAGTTGGTCATCAATAAAGTTAGATGCTTCACTTACCATATTGTATAACGCCATAAAAATTATAATGTCAAATAAATGATGTGAAAAATATAACGATGTTCAAAACATTTTCAATAGTGTTAATTTTTATTATTGAGGAAATTTACATTTTAATAGAAAAATATTGAATTTATCAGTGATTTGGAATGAAAGTTAAAAAAAAAATCTATATGTTAGTGGAGTTAATTGGTTTGACTTCTGAGCTATGACTACAACTCCTAAGATTATTGAAATAAAGCGGGGGTCATAGTAGAATATATTCTAGAATCTAATTAAAAATACAGAATGGGCTTAGTTTAAGACCTATACTGACCTGCACTGATTGAAAACTTACTTACTTACTTACTTAAGTGGCCAATTACAATTTACGAAACGCAGTTCATAAATTTGAGGCCTGAAGTAATAAAGAATTCCACTCGCTTCGGTCTTCTGAGTGTGTTCTGCAGTTAGTCCTACCAGATGAGGGCACATCGCCTACCACTTGGTCCTTCCGACGGAGTTTGGGTCTCCCTGCTCTGCGCCGTCCTTCAGGTTCGCCTTCAAACACCTTTCTCGCTGGAGTATTTACATCCATCCTGGCAACATGTCCCAGCTATCGAAGTCGTTGGATTCTGACTCTTTAAGCTAAAGCTCATACAGCTCATGGTTCATCCGATGGCGAAACTCGCCTTCGACACAGATAGGTCCATATATTTTTCGAAGTACTTTTCTCTCAAATACTCCCAGGTTTTGTATGTCCGTTGTAGTAAGCACCCATGATTCGGCAGCATACAACAGAACAGGTAAGATAAGCACCTGGTATAGCTTTTCTTAGTATTCCGAGATAAGGTGGTGTTACTAAAGTGCTGCCGAAGTCCGTAGAAACATCTATTGGCGAGCACTATTCTCCGCTTAATTTCTTGGCTGACATTATTTTTCTTATTGACGGAAGATCCGAGTTAGGTAAACTCATCTACTACCTCAAATCAATAATTTTCAACGTTGACGCTGCGTCCCCATCGAGAGGACTCTTTGTTCGTCGAAATCATTATCTTTGTTTTGTCCTCGTTGACCGCTAAACCCATTTTTGCTGACTCCTTTTCTAGTGATGAGAAAACTGCAGTAACCTCCCGCAGATTTCGGCCAATGATGTCTATATCATCGGCATAGGCTAGTAGCATGTGGCTTTTGTGGAATATGGTGCCAGACATGTTGACACGAGCCTTTCTCATCACCTTCTCCATAACTATATTAAATAGTGTACAGGACAGGCTATCGCCCTGCCTGAGACCTCTTTCCGTGTTGAATGGTTCAGACTGATCCTTACCAATCTTAACCGAGGATTTGGTGTTGTCTTAGGTACATTTGCAAAGTCGAATCAGCTTTGCAGGAATACCAAACTCAGACATGGCCTCATAAAGCCTATTCCTTATCGGAGAGTCCAAGGCAGCTTTGTTGTCGACAAAGAGGTGTTAGGTGTCGATCTGCTTTTCATGGGTATTTTCCAGATTTGTAAGGTGAATATTTGATCCGTCGTAGATTTGCCAGGTCTAAAGCCGCACTAATATGGTCCAATTAGTTTTTCTACAATTGGCTTTAGACGTTCACACAATATGCTTGAAAGGACCTTGTACGCAATTGGTTATAGGCTTATTCCACGGTAGTTCTTACATTCACTACGATCTCCTTTCTTGTATATGGGACATAACAGACTGAGACTCCAATCCCCGGGCATGCTCTCCTCTTGCCAGATGTTCTCCATGAGCTGATGCATGCTCCTAATCAGCTCCTCCCCGCCAGCCTTAAACAATTCAGCAGGGAGACCATCGGCTCCAGCAGCTTTGTTGTTTTTAAGGCGGGAGATGGCCATACGTATCTCGCTCTGGCTCGGAGGTGGACAGTTAATGCCATCGTCATGGATTGGAGCGGGGTCTTGTGGAGTGGTGCCAGTATCCAGTAAATTTCTAAAGTGATTTCTCCATATCTTCAGAACTCTATCCGGGTCCGTCACTAGCTGACCATCACTGTCCTTGCAGGAGGGCAACCCTGTTCCACGCATTCTCGCTTTAACTCTCTTGTCGAATTTTCGGGCTTCCCCTCTACTTCGGAGCAACTCAGTGCACTCATCCTGCCTCTTCTTCAGCTCCTTCTTTATTCTTCTAAAAAGACGAGTTGCCTGTCGTCTCTTCTCCCTGTGCCGTTCACGAACAGCTCGAATTTTATCAGCTTGAAAACTTATCAACGACAAATTGTTTACACTAAAGAGAGCCCTGCATCAATACATTCCATTTTAAAGATTGTCCGATGTGGTAAAAAAAAAACCAATAATAAGGAGAAGCACATGGTAATCTGTGGAACCTTTTTGGAAGTCATTGTCTAGGGTGTTAGACATTCCAAGTCAGGATGAAGGTACTAGGCCAGCATAGTACCACCCCCAAAGGATTTGGCGTTTTCAGCACAAACTTTTTATGAACTTTTATAATTTTTCATATTTTGATGTTTGTTTGCTTAGTTTTTTAGCTATAACTCAAGAACTATTTATGATATCTCATTTCATTCTTCAGCATAATTGTAGGTAACGCCATACCCTTTGGGTGTTTTACTATACTGACCTAGTACATTCACCCTGACTTGACATTTTTCAGCACCAGACAATGTCCACTGTTTTTGAACACTGTTCGTATGATAAATATAAAATTAGTATTCTATTAATATTACTCATACGTTGTACATACATATGTAGCAAGTTTGCATTTGGTACAGTACTTAAGGCAGGGTCGTCATTCAATATCTTTGGGGTTTTACTATACTGACCTAGTACATTCATTCTGACTTGAAATTTTTCACCACCAGGCAATGACCACAGTTATGGAACAATGTGCGTATAATTAATATAAAACCCGTATACAATTAATATTACTCTTACGGTGTACATATGTAGCGAGTTTGCATTTGGTACATTGGGTCAGGCTCGTCATTCAATATCAGCTGCAGTGATCATTATTTCTACTAATCGGAGATGAGACAGCCTATCTATGGCCGGATTTGTGAAGTTAATGGGAAAATTTTTAAAAAAATAGTTTATGAAAATTTCAATGATAATTTTAATCCAACTTGATTTTACATATATTTGTATGTATTTATTGAAATTATTTATATAAGCCTTAGCTACAATTCTGCTGAACTATGAAATAAGAAATCATCAATGGTTTTTGAGTTATCGTTACGAACAAATATCAAGATAAGGTAACATATAAGAGGTCATAAAAAAAATTTAGCCTGATAAAAGTTATTTTTTTGTACCCAGGAAAAAGATAACGAAAAATTACTATCGTGGTAGCAAAAAAGCACAATTATGGTACACCAAATCATTTTTATTGCAATCACACAATATTTCTGTTGTATCCAAACTTATATTAATTGCACCTAAAAAGTACTTCTGTTGTACTCAAAAGTACTTTTTTTGTACCCAAAAAGTGATTTTAGTACTTTTTATATTATTATATCTAAAAATTACTATATTGCACTCAAAAGGTACTTTTGTTGTAACCAAAAATTAATTTTATTGTGCCCAATTCTTTCAGTGTACCAAAAAGTGCTTTTATTTTACTGAGAAAGTACTTTTATTGCACCCAAAAGTACTTTATCAAAAAGTTATTTTTTTGTACCTAAAAAGTACTTTTATTGTGCCAAATAGTACCTTAGTGTATCAGAAAGTACTTTTATTAAGTCAGAAAGTACTTTTTCACACTCTAAAAAGTACTTTTATTGTACTCAAAAAGTAATTTTGTTGTATTTAATAAGTTACTGTTATTGTACTTTTTTGTACCCAAAAAGTACTTTTATTATGCCAAAATGTACTTTTATTACACCCAAAAACTTCCGTTAGTGTACTTCAAAAGTACTTCTATTAAAATTTTGTACCGTCAAATAATTTAGTTTTTTCAAAGACAGCTTTGTTTGTGCTAAAAAGTACTTCTATGGTACTTTCTTTCTACCAAAAAGTACTTTTATTGTACTTTCATTATCCCAAAGAGTTCTTGTATGCAACCAAAAAGGTATTTTACTGTACCCAAAACAGTTATTGTACCAACAATTGATTTTATTGTGCTAAAAGGTCCTTTTAGTACTAAAAAGTACTTATAATGTACCCAGAAAGTATTCTTATTTATTGTAAAAAGAATTTTATTGTGACAAAAAGTACTTTTATTGCACCCAAAAAGTACTTATATTCTACACAAGTTTACTTTTATTTCACACTAAAAGTACTTTTTTGTACCTAAAAAGTTTTTCTATTGTACTTTTGAACCTTTTACAAAAATTTGTACCTTTTCTAAAGAGTGATTTTCTTGTAATTAAAGCTACTTCAATTGTATTTACTGTGTCGAAGGTACTTTTATTGTACCAAAGAAGTACTTCTATAGTCAATAAAAGTACTTTTTTTTGTACTTTTATACCTTTTCCAAACTTTTCTCAAATAGAGCAAAAAAATACTTCTATAGTACATAAAATAAGTACATAAATAATAAATAATAATAAAAAAGTACTTTTATTGTTCCAAAAGTACTTTTTATAATGAAAAGTATATTATTTCCTATTATATCCATAAATTTCATTGTATCCAAAAAGCAGTTTTATTGTACCAAAACGTGTTTTTATTGCACCTGAGAAGTACTTTGATTGTAACAAAAAGGGCTGAAGTGCAGAAAATGGGGCGGGAGCCCGATTAAAAAAAAAATATGTCATTGTCTTCGTCTTGGTCCCTAAACAGCGGAAGGGTAGGTCAAAGTTGGCGCTTAGGCCCATGGGGTCCGGGGGGTCAAAAAAAGGGCCCCTTTCGGTTCTATGATGACCCCCCAAGTGCGGGCACTCGTGACGAATCCAACGATGTTATTTTTAGTTTATTACGGGTCTCCTGGACAGAGTAAGAGCCATTTGAATTTCCGGGAAATACCAAAAAAAGAAGAATGAACTCGTCATTGAGTTCGAAACGCGTCATCCTAGTGCGTGACACACTGAATTTGACCAAAAATATTTAAACAATAAAATAAAAAAACACTTCTGATCGTAAGCCGGATTTGATATATCATTTGATCGATTTTTCCGGGATATAACAAAAAAAAATTATTTTTAAAAAAATCGCGCGATTTTTGCCTGCGGCGCTTTTACGCCCAACAAATCCATTTTCACTCTAATTTACAAAAAAAAAAATATTTTTCCCGGAATATACCAAAAATTTTGCTTGCGTCGCTACTCCAATCATCTCAACCGTAACAACTCTAATTTAAAAACAAATAATATTTTAAAGGGATATATCAAAAAAAATTATAATTACAATACAAAGCTTTTTTTAAAATATTTTTCAAATTTTTCTTAATTTTTTTCACTTTTATCCTTTTTTTAATCAATTTTCTTCTTTCATATATATCTCTCTGGACTTTTTCTTGAATTTTTTTAAATATTTCTTGAAATTTTCCTTTAAAAACCTTAAAAAATTCAAAAAAAAATAAATTTTCACACATTTTTGATGACGTTTCATTTTTCTATGGAATTTTTCAATTCATTTCCTTAAATTATTCTAATTTTCCATGATTTTCCTCATTTTTTTTAATTTTTACGGGGTTTTTCAGAAAAAATATTTTTTTTTAAAAAATCTCGCCATTTCGAGATTTTCTATTTTTTTTAGAATTTTTCAATTTATTTCCTGAAATTTTTCTAACTTTTTCCATGATTTTTTCAATATTTTTCAATATTTTTTTTGGTATATAATATATATATAATATAATAACATCGTTGGATTCGTCTTGAAAATATCTTTTGTTTGAGTACCCACACATGGGGGTCACAATAGAACCCCCTTTTTTTGGCCCCCCGGCCCGCGGGCCTTAGCTTCAAATTTGACCTCGATTTTCGTGTTTTGGGGGGGGGTGTTTTTTTTTTTATTTTGGGCTCCCGTCCCATATTCTGCACTTTTGCCCCAAAAAGGACTTTTGTTGTACCCATTTTGTTGTATCTAAATAAGTGTGATTGATTGTACCTAAAAGTACTATATTGTACCAAAAAGCATTTTCATAGTACAGAAAATTTCTTCTATTGAACCGAAAAAGTACTTTAATTGTACACAAAATTTATTTTTATTGCACCAAAAGGTACTTTTATTTTGTCAGAAAGTCCTTTTATCGCACCCCAAAAAGTACTTTTATTCCTACCAAAAAGTATTTTTACTGGTCATTTATTCCACTAAAAAGTACTTTTGTTCTATCCAAAAAGTACAAAACAACTTTTTTTGTACCAAAAGTAGTTTCATTTGGTACTTTTAGTACTTTTATTGTATCCAAAAAGTAGTTTTATTCTACCCAAAAAGTACTTTTCGCACGTTACTTTAATTTTACACAAAAAGTACTTTCATTGTGCCAAAAAGTACCCAGAAGTACTCAAAGTAGTACTTTAATTGAACCCAAAAATTATTGTTATTGTATCAAAGAGTATTTCTATTACACCCAAAAAGTACTTCTAAAGTACCCAAAAGTGCGTTTATTGTACTAAAAAGTACTTTTTGTATCAAAGAGTATTTTATTTCTTATTGTACCCAAAAAGTACTTTTATTGTTACCAAAAAGTTATTTAATTTTACGCAAAAATCGCTTTTATTGTACCAAAAAGTGCTATTATTGCACCCAAAAAGTACTTTTACTAAAAGGACTTTTCTAAAAAGCGTTTGAAATGTACCATGAACTACTTTTATTGTGCCAACAAGCATTTTACTTTCATCCAAAAAGTACCTTTTTGTACTTAAAAGTACTTTCAATGTACCCAAAAGCACATTTATTGTACCCAAAGGTACTTTTAGTGTTCCAAAGGTACTGCTTAATTACTGTCAAAAAAAAAAAAAACTTTTATGAAACTGCTGAACATTACCCGTACATTCGTTGCAGGTAGTCGGCCACTTTTGGACTACAGTGTACTCTCGCTGTTTACTGCTCGTACCATTTCGTATCACAAAGCAACCTGTACGGCTATCTACTATTCCTGGTTTGCTAAGAATGTTTTCAGATATGCCAAAAAGTGTACCGGTGCAGGGCTCTTATAGAAAGATATGGCTAAGCACATTCCAAACCTTTCTACACAATCTGAGCCTGTCTACATAATTCTTTCTGAGCCATCAAATGATTTGGTTCAGCTCACTCCAAGTCTCTCATTTCAGTCTTCCCATTTGTGCACTATGCTATACCTAAGACCAAGACTTAATCGATTGCTATGTCTACCTATTGACCCAATACATTTTGTAATCGACCATTGAGATAATTAAGTAGGTAACAATACTGTAACTAGTTATATACTTATCCCAATGTTGCTTGATGCTACACAATATAATTTTTTTTTTTTGATATAAAATTAATGAAATTGTAAAAGTTATTTGCTGGCTAAACTTAGTTTTTCTCAACCAAAAGTATATGTATGTAACAATTACATGACCCTTCAATGAATTCTTGTCGAAATTATTTATAACTTTTACTTGTCTGTTTGTTGTAGGTACTTACTTATCCCTATGGTCTTAAACCTAGAATATTTTTTTTTAGTTTTTATTTTTACTTTTACCTTTCTCTCTAGTTTCCTAGAAGAAAATTCAATTAATATAATTAAATTGTTGAACATAAACAAAAACCCCAGTAAAGTTTGAAAAAAATGTTCAAAACTTTAACTATAATTTGCAATTACTGCAAAATGACAGAGAACGAAAGTTGTATTTGTAGCCACAACTACACTGTTAAGTGCTGCTACAAGTAAGGGAACTCAGGTAAGAGAGAGGGGGCAGCAGCGAAAATATTTCAAACAATGGAGATACGAATTTAGGTATATCGTTAAAAGGGCTTTACAGGGAAGGGGAATCTTGTTTGCATATGTATGAACAACCAATCAACCTTATCTAATATTTCCGAGTACTCACATACACTCTATTTTCACATCCGTGTCCCTAAAGGCCCTAAGACCTTCCATTGCCGATCTATATGTTAACCGTAATTGTTGCATTCGACACAGAAAACGCATCTTTCCCGCGTGTTTGCATTGTGTGGAATTCGGATGCAAGTATGTGTGCATTGCAGCAACCACCACATAAGAACAACATTTGCCAAGTAATAGCATCAGCTGTCAGTGTTGGCTATACGTCAACCAACATAAACATGAAAACTTCCAGCCATTGACATACACACATCTATACCAACAGGATGCCAAGTTAAGCAACAATATTGCCTTAGACGCATATGTATGAATAGAAAATTTGTATATAAACACACACATACGCACACACACTTAACCGATAGATGAGGTTTCCAGCCAAACATTTGGCCGCCGAAATTTGCTAGCAGGCAACTTGATATTTGTAGAGAGTTTGAGAGTAGTTGTGCATGTAAAATGTCACTCAATTCTCATTGAGTTACATTTGGTCTGCGAGTGTTTTCAGCCCAATAATATGCAGTATATATGTACAAAATGAGATATTGTAGCTTACTCGCCTCCTATGGTGCAATTCTTACACTAATCTAGAAACTAGAAGCTAAAGTTATATAAGTACATAAAGAACAAAATTTTGCTCAATGACTGAATGAATGATTTTAAGAAATTTTTTATAATGAAATTGCGGTTATCGATAACTTTTCGAAAAAAACTTTTTTTTATTACGTAATAAAATTAAATAGATTTTAATTTTCGTTATTTTTTCTCTAAAACGTTGTTATCGATATCTTTTAAAAGTTTTAATTTCGATAACACAATGTTCGAAAATCTGATAATAATGCAAATGATTAAGTAATTCATTTCGAAATACAGAAATTCTTTATTGTGAAACGATTTTTCATAATAAAAATACATTGTCGATAACTTTATTTATACAAAAAAAAAATTGCATAAATATTAGATTTTTGTAAATACATGTTATGTAAATGCAATTTAATTTTATTCACAATCGAATATTTAATTTCCATAAAAAATTTTGTTATCGATAACATCCCACAAAAACAACTTTTGTTATTGAGTAAGTATTTAGATTTGTTGATATCGATAACTTTTCAAGGCGATAGTTTCGATAACACTTTGTTTAAAAATCTGCTAATATCAATTTATTTCATACAGATATGTTGATATCGATATCGATAACTTTTCAAGGCGATAGTTTCGATAACACTTTGTTTAAAAATCTGCTGATATAATTTTTTTCATACAGAGTTCAATATTTAATTTCCCTAAAACTGTTGTTATCGATAACATTCATAAATTTTTTTTTAAAAATTTTTACTATTACACTGCTATCGATAACTTGACTAAACGAACTATCGTTATTACGTATTAAATTTTTGTGTTTTTATGAGCTTACATATTTTTGATAAATTTTTCTATGAAAACTTTGTTATCGATAAATTAGCAAACCGATAGTTTCGATAATTTATTTTATACAAAATGTATAGATAACATGGTTTTGTTACTGGCTAAGTTTTCAGTTTTTTCTTGAAGGAAATTTTCTTAATTTCACAATTTGAGTACTTTTTAGAAATAATAATTAATATGACACTATTGATATCGATAACTTTCTGTGTTTTTTTTACTAATTTTCTGTTGATTTATTGTTTTTCCGTGAATGTATGTATTTCTGAGTGTATTATTTAAAATTTTTGTTATCGATAACCTTTAAAGCGATAGTTTTGAGAACAATATGTTCATTAATCAGCTGAATTAATGTATTTTTCTTCAACTTACTAATTTCGGAGTAATTTTTCTATGAAAACGTTGGTATCGATAACTTTTATATGCCACTTTTGTTATCGATAACTTTATGAAAATAACCTTCGTTATTTCGTATTAAGTTTTTGCTAAGTTATTGATTTATTTCTTGTTATCGATAACGTTATGAAAATAACCTTCGTTATTTCGTATTAAGTTTTTGCTAAGTTATTGATTTATTTCTTTTAATGTATGTATTTTGAAGGATTTTTTATAAAAATTTATTATCGATAACTTCGATGTGTCGATAACTTGTCAAAGGGATAGTTTCGATAACATTATCTTTAAACAAATTTGAGAGCATTTTATTTTACACAGTACTTAACATTTATTTCCATTTAATGTTTATTATCGATAACACTTTTTTGGCTAAATTTTCATTTTATCTGTCTTGACTACAATTTGCTGTAGTTTTAGTAATTTTTAATTGTCACTTGAGTATTTTGTAAAAAATTTTACTACAACACTGTTGTTATCGATAACAAATAGAACTACATTAACGATAATAATTTCCTTAATTTATGCCTTTTTTATTTTTGATACATTTGTTAATTATTTTTTTAGAAAATTTTTCTAAGCACATTTTGTTATCGATAACTTTTCATAGCGATAGTTTCGATAACAAAATGATTAAAAATCTGCTGAACCTATGCATTTTTCTGGAACTTACTTATTTTTTATAGCAACTTCTAAAAAAACATTGCTGTCGATAACTTTTGAAAGAAATAGTTTCGACAACAATATGATCGAAAACATTATGTTAAAGCAACGCTTACATTACAGAAATGCAGCACAGAAATTCGTCATTTGAAAGATTTTTCAGTATAATAGACTTTGGGCAATAACTTTTATAGGTTTGTAACGTATTAAAATTTTGTGTGTTTTCCGTGAATATATGTATTTCTCAGAAATTTTTCTTTAAAAATTTTGTTATCGATAACTTTTTAAAGCTATAATTTCGATAACAATATGTTTGAAAATTTGCTGATTTAATCTGAGGTTAATGTAGATATTGTAACTACATCATTGCAGTTATCGATAACAACAAGAACTGTATTAACGATACAAATATCCCTTATTTATTTTGTTTTTCTTGGTTCATTTGTTAATTATTTTTAGGAAATTTTTCTATGAAAATTTTGTTATCGATAATATCGATAATTTCTTTGTTATCGATAAATATCCAAAAAATGTTGTACAATCATTAAATTTGTATTTTAAAATGTTCTCGCCTTAAATTTTATTTTTGATAACAATAACCTGTGTTAAACTAGCTCCATCAAATATCTATTATTAAACGAGCGTATCTAATCACCACCTAGCATAGTTCGATAACATAATCCATTTAAACTTTTAGCACATACACACCTTTAGTCGCTGCAAAAACTTTTATCAAATTTTCAACTAGTAATTTATTTGATTGTTATTCCCCACACCCCCTAAAATGTGTGTCAAACCGAGTCCCTCCAATACACAGGTGCAGGATCTAACACAGATTTAGAACGGAAACAAATTTATACGCAAAAAAGAACACATCCACAATTACTACGAGTACTGCCCTTAAGCAATCAGAGCAAAAGTGTAACTTTTTGCAATTCAACCAAATTCTGATGCAAAAATGTTCCCTCTGGGTCAGTCAATTCAACGAAAACACCGAATGTCATCCAACTATCCCATACAAAATAGACACACACATATACACACACCTACTAGACATGATGCCTATGCAACCAATCTTAATACAACATCCCAAGTAAACGAGTACACAAGCGCGAGCAACACTCGTGTTGTGTAGCCACTACGTTGCCATAGGAAATCCATCATAGGAATACTGGTAAATTCATAACATAGGCCGGCGACCGACCATGGGCTTGTTCTGCAATTGGAGCAGAAGTGAATTGGGCTGGCAAACAAAACTACAACGGACGGAGAGATGGACAGATTTCACCCACACCCCGGACACAAGTGTTCGAGTTAGCAATTGGGCCATTTATGTTTAGTTAGACTCTGGTACATGTATTGGTGATGTTTCGTGTGATCTGATATTCAAAATTTCAAACCATAAAGTCTACATAGTGTATGATGTCTGACAGACAGACAGACAACCAGCCAAGCAAGCCTATGCAAAGAGATGAATAAATTGACTGGCACGGTGGCATATGATAGTTTTTTCTGTAGTACTGCGGGTAGCCTTGGAAGAGTCCATATACATTTATTACAGTCGGTTAAGAAAGTTATCGATAAAAAAAATTACATGCCAAAAAATTCTTAAAAATTCAATATTTCGGAGCGGCGCGATATATTAATTTGCAGTGGTTGCCTTAATTGCGGATTATTCAACATTATTTAGCGAATCTATCGATTCGGCAAGTTATCGAAAACAATTTTTTTATGGATTTTTTTTAAATTTAAAATGTTAACACTATTAAAAGTTTTACTCTTTGCAAGTTGTGAAGTTTTTTTGTATAATGTTATCGAACAATTGCCTGAAAAAGTTATCGATAACAGAATTTTAATAGATACATTTATGCATATACACAATGAAAAACTCAAAATCCGGCTACAATTTTATGGGAAAGCAACAGATGTTAGCAAGAATTTATCGATAACAACAATTTAATTTAAAAATTATTAATGTTAACACTTTTAAACGTTTTACTCTATAATTTCATTTAATAAGTTTTTTTTATAATGTTATCGAACAATTGCCTGAAAAAGTTATCGACAACAGGATTTTAATGAATATTCTTTTTAATATACACAATTTCTATAAGAAACATTAAAATTCGATAACACGCATCATTACACAAAAATTTAATTTGAAAGTATGAAACAATGTTATCGATAACTAAGTATTTGCAGAGTACAACCTATGGAGTAAGCTTAGACCATTGCCGGCAAGTAATAAAAAGTGCTTTAGAATTAATTTTCTGAAAAATAGTCATTAAGTTGTTGTTATCGATAACTTTCCGACATAAATTGCGCTATTACATAACATTATTATCAGGACTTAGAATTTCTGATGGGATTAAAGTTAAAGGACTTTTATATTTTTTGGCAGGTAGACAGTATTTTTAATTTCGATAATATAAGTTTTATAAAAGTATTTCGATAACAATATTTTTATGGAATAGAACTCAAACTGAAAATGAAACTTAAATTTAAAAATAATACTTTAACAGTTTTACTTTAACAAAGCCTAAATTGGTGATTTGTTCTCTCAACATAGTTTCGATAATAAAAGTATTATAGAAATATGTCGATAACAATATTTTTGTGGAAAAAATTTATCGATACAAATATGTTTACGTCAAAATATCACACAAAGTACATAATATGTGAAAACCCAAACACATATTTGTCAAATGGAAATAAATTAAGTGGTTATCGTTAAGTTAATCGAAAATGTTTATATTGAAAAGTTATCGCTAAAAATAATAACAACTGAATTTGTGGTAGACAATTTTATTTTTGAATAGAGGTTGACTTTTTTTTAAATTTATCGATAACGATATATTAAGTGTCAAAAATACCAGATTTTTTAAGAAACGAAACTCAAAATCTGTGAAATGGTGCTAAGAGTAATAAAAATGTTTCAATAATTTTATTTAAGAAAAAACTTTTCAAAAGTACATGGTTTTTTAAAAAAATGAAATTAAAAATCTGTTAATTGCTAATAAAAAAATTGTTATCGTAAATTTATCAATACAGCTTCTATTGACTTGCCATCGATAACAATATTATAGCAATATCAAAATTATGGAATTTCTGCAAGAATATTTTATTATTTTACTGTAATAGTCTTAGCACTTACTTTTAAAAGTTATCGATAACAATATATTAATCGTAAATATTGGCAAAAAAAACCTGATTTTTAAAACACGAAACTCAAAATCTGTCAAATTCAATTAATAGTAATAAAAACTGATATCGCAAAGTTATCGATAATAATATCTTAATACTAAAAATGATTGAAATTGAAGAGTTATCGAATTGCACTTTATTATTTAATATTAATACCGGTAGTAGTGGTCGTAATAAAAATTTCTTTTCGTAAAGTTATCGTTAACAAATTTTAATGCTAAAAACTATGGAAAATAAAAAAAATTATCAAAGATCATTCAATTAAATTAATCTAAAAGTCTTTCAATTGCTAGTAAAAATAAATTTTTATCGTTAATTTATCACAACTATTGTTATTTAATTGTTATCGATAACAATACATACATGGTAAAAATTTGCCAAAGATACCTGATTTTTTAAAACACGCAACTCAAAATCCGCCAATGCTATAAATAGTATTAAAAAGTGATAGCGAAATGTTATCGATAACAATATTTCAATGCTAAAAATTATTAAGAATAAAAGAATTATTAACAATAGTAATAATACCCCTAGTCAAAATGTTTAAAAAAAAATGTTATCGATAACAATATTATAATGCTGAAAATTATAAAATATAGAAATATCGAAGAACATTTTATAACTTAATATTAAAATCCCTAGTCAAACGATATTTATAGTAATAAAAAGTGTTATCGATAACAACATTAAAAATAAAAATAAAATATTATCGAAGAACATGTTGT
This sequence comes from Muscina levida, assembly GCA_964034835.1. NCBI lineage: Eukaryota > Metazoa > Arthropoda > Insecta > Diptera > Muscidae > Muscina > Muscina levida. The sequence goes on along the minus strand of OZ035884.1, from coordinate 98,245,367 downwards.
ATAAAGCAAAAATTCTCAAAAATACATTGTTTTTAAAAAGTTAAATAAAAAATCTGTTAATTACTTATAAAAAAATTGCTATCGCAAATGTATTAAAATAGCTGTTATTTAATTGTTATCGATAATCACATTAGAAAATATAAATTACATTATAAATATTGTTTTGCGGAAGATCACTTTATTATTTAGTAGTGATAGCTATAGCAGTTAGTTAGAAAAGTTATCGATAACAATAAATTAAAGGAAACATTTCCCAAAAATACCAGATTTTTAAAAAAAGAAACTTTAAATCTGTCAGGTACAAATATTGTCACAGAACATTTTATTATTTAATATTTATAGCAATAATTATTTCTTCAGAGGTTTATCGATAACACTGTTGGTAAACATTTGCAAAATTACATGATTTTTGAAAAACGAATTTGAAAATCTGTCTAATGGTATGTAGAAAAAATAATTAGTTATCGATAACAATATTTTGATAGTAAAACCTATGAAAAATATGAAATTTATCGAGGAACGTCAAAATCTGTCAAATGATATTAATATTAATGAGAAGTTGTTAAGGAAAATTTACTGCCAACAGTATTTCAAATGGCAGAAATCATCGATAATATTTAGAAATACAAAAATTCTTATAAATGCATAAAACTACTACCAGATGTTGTTATTGTAAAGTTATCGATAACAACAAAATAATTTCCGGCAAAAGTTTTATAATTTAATAGCAAAAGCCTTATAGCACGTTCAGACCCACTGATCTGTCGACGGACTTGTCGAATCTGGTAGAAAATTTTGTGTGTAAACGGTTGTCGACAACTACATAGAATCTGCAAGACAAAACTATCGACAAATCCATGTGTCAGAACGCGTCTTTAAATAAATGTTTCACGACATATTTCAGCAATTTCCGAATTTTCGATAATATATCGATATTTTTTTTATCAGTTGATTAGGTATATTAAAACAGTTTTGCACAGCATACCAATCGACCATTTAACTACTTGATAACCGGCCATTGCAGCTATTTTATAGCCACATCTGTTGGTTGCGAAACCAACAACAAAACATGTTGTTTGAAAGCCGGTGCCTTTTTTAACATAAACAATCAAAACAAGAAAGAAGTTAAGCAAATGGGTTCTCATAGTGAATGGTTGGGAAGTTTTTCGAGTCTATGCACTTAAGAAAGAATTCTCATTTCGTTGTGAGATTCTGGTGCAAAAGACTTGATAAACATTTTGCAATTATTATACCAAAGTCTGCTGATGAGGATTCGTGGCTGAATCCGAAACGGCTGTACAGACTGCCTGGCATTATGTGAATATCATTCTGCTTTTAGATTCTTTCAAAACCCCTGGTCTTAAGATTGAAATAAATTCCAAATGAATGTTCATTAGACTGGCCATAGCGTTATATAGAAAAAATTAAAAATGTGAAATCCAAAAGTTTTCGCACTGAAAAATATGAGGTTGGGGATAAAAATAATTATGCATATTTTTTTTTTTTTTTTTTTGATTCCGAGTACCTCCGGGTTGAGCCCAAACTTTTATTACATTACCCATTTAGGCTGAAGTGCAGAATATGGGGCGGGAGCCCGATTAAAAACCAAAAATATGCGATTGTCTTCATCTTGGCCCCCAAACATCGGAATGGTAGGTCAAAGTTGGCGCTCAGGCCCATGGGGCCCGGGGGGTCAAAAAAGGGGCCCATTTCGGTTCTATGATGACCCCCCAGGTGCTGGTACTCAAGTGAAAGATATTTTCGAGACGAATCCAACGATGTTATTTTTAGGTTCCTACGGGTCTCCTGCACCGAGTTAGAGCCATTTCCGGGATATACCAAGAAAAAAAATTATTTTTAACTAAATTTAAAAAATTTTCAAAAAATTTTTGCGTGCGGCGCTAGTAAACCCAACATAGGCGTACCGTCATTTCGCCCAATGTCATTTCGCCCAAAAACAACCATGACATATCGCCCAAAACATGTCATTTCGACCATAAACCTAACTACAACATGACATATCGCCCAAATGTTAAGACATAAGACCCAACTCAATTTTTTTGGGCGAATGTCAGACTCATGACGACGGCACGCGTTACTGCATACGTCGCAGTCAGTCTTGTACTCTTGCCCCCGCCTTAGGGGGGCGTGCCCCCCACCGCATTCGTGTTTTAATAATGCCAGAGAAAGAGAGAGAGTAGCGAGTCTGACTACGAGGTATGCGGCGGGGGCGTGCCCCCCACCGAGAGAGAGAGTACAAGACTGACTGCGACGTATGCAGCAGGACGTGCCGTCGTCATGAGTCTGACATTTCGCCCAAAAAAATTGAGTTGGGTCTTATGTCATAGCATTTGGGCGATATGTCATGTTGTAGTTAGGTTTTTGGTCGAAATGACATGTTTTGGGCGATATGTCATGGTTGTTTTTGGGCGAAATGACATTGGGCGAAATGAAGGTACACCTATGTTGGGTTTAGTAGCGCCGCACGCACAAATTTTTTTAAAATTTTTTAAATTTAGTTAAAAATATTTTTTTGTTCTTGGTATATCCCGGAAATGGATCTAACTCGGTCCAGGAGACTCGTAGGAACCTAAAAATAACATCGTTGGATTCGTCTCGAAAATATCTTTCACTTGAGTACCCGCACCTGGGGGGTCATCATAGAACCGAAAGGGGCGCCTTGTTTGACCCCCCGGGCCCCATGGGCCTGAGCGCCAACTTTGACCTACCATTCCGATGTTTGGGGGCCAAGATGAAGACAATCGCATATTTTTGGTTTTTAATCGGGCTCCCGCCCCATATTCTGCACTTCAGCCTAAATGGGTAATGTAATAAAAGTTTGGGCTCAACCCGGAGGTACTCGGAATCAAAAAAAAAAAAAAAAAAAATGCATAATTATTTTTATCCCCAACCTCATATTTTTCAGTGCGAAAAATTTAACTTTTCAAAAAAATTTCCACTATGGCCACTCTAATGTTCATACATACAGACCGTATAAATACAAACACAACGATAGCCACATTTAGTTATCGATAACTTCTCTCAACTAAACTGGAAAACATTTTATTATTTAATAACAATAGCCTAATCTATATGTTTTAAGGGATATTTTCACATTTCTCAATTTTTTGTATCGAAATTTATCAATAATTTTCGATATTTTATCGATTGTTTTCATCAAACTATTAGTTTAAATTTATTAAAAAAAATTTTGACCGCTTACCATTAAACTCTTCAACTACTGTTAATCCAGCCATTGCAGCAGTGGTATTCGATATTAAGTTTGCAATTTAAAAGAGATTTTATTACAACGATGAGGATTTTACTGGTATGGAACGGAGTTTGTTGAAAATGCCTTCGAATTCCATCTACTGGAGAAACTGAGGCTTATCATAAACTACCTACAATTACAAAATGTTCAGCACATATTCATCATGTCTTAATTTTCAATTGGTTGCAATATGAAATATTTTTACATTCATTCACAAAGTATTTTCCACATTTGATTAATTAAAAAAAATTATCGATAATCTTTGACAATACACTCAGTTATTAAACATTCAGACTGAGCCATTTAAAAATATTGTTTAATTTCCTGAAAACGTAATTACTTTTCTTTACAATAAATTATTAAGCATGCAATATTTGCATTGCATCTCTGCCGCCTTCAAGTATGCTGCACTTTTTGCACATTTATACATATATAAGTAATATTGCATAATTACCCAACATAATTATGCCACGATTCATCATTATATTTTCGAGTGCATTATTGGTTGCTGGTGCTGTTGTTGTTGTTGTCGTTGATTCATTCTTATTGTTGTTGCTGTTGTCGCTGTTGTCGCTGTTGTGCTATAAGAATTTCCATTATATGGCCAAGTAATTAAACGCCAAGTAATGAGAATTCATGGTAAATATTATCAGGCGTATTGTGTAAAGTTCGATCAATGAATACCAACTAACTAAAATGACTGGGCGAAGATAAGAAACTGATTACATATCTTTTTATGCTGTAGGAAATTAAATGTCATCGGAATACAAAGTTGAAAGATGGACAATGATGGACAATTGCGTTAATTTACAAGGTATAATTAAAGGCGCTGACTGGATATGACTAAAGATGATATCAAAGGGCTATAGTGGATACATTATAAAATTTCCTATGTGTTAAAGGAAATTTAAGGAAAGTATATCAGTTATTATTATTTCGTGGAAATTTTCAGATATATAATATTACCCGCTGCTCCTGAAACTATACCTTGATTTAATCAACAACTCTACTACTATGTTTTTGTTGCCTTAATTAAAGCATACTTCCAGGTAAATAATATATATGTGTTGTTATTATCCATATAATTTTAGTGGCTTCATATCATTCTACAAAATTCGGTTGATTAACAAAATTCCCCTCGACATTGCCTGTCCGCACCATCTCTCATCTCCAATACTAATACATGCAAAGGCAATATGAGACTAAGAGCTCAGTTGGTAGGAGTATGTTAAATTATTTATCCAGTATCCAGTATCGTATCTTGTTTTATTTATGTTATTCTTGTTTTTTTGTTTTATTTTTTTTTGCCCGGATCTATTGGCATTGCTTATATATCCACAGACACGAGAGAGATTGGATGCTGGCGGATGAGCCTTTGTAAGGCTTGAGGGCTGCAATATGGTTCCATGTTTCATGCGTTAATTAATATACACTGTTGTTATTTTGGTGGTTAGCCATGTTTACGGATTACGACGACAACAATAATGATGATAATAATGACTATAACGATGGTGATCCTGATGCTGATGCTGACGATGGTGAAAATTACATCACTGCAAAATCGAAAGCAAAAACCAAATGATAGACCAGCATACAAACAAAATATTGTATTACATAGTGTCAGAGAATGAGCAAAGAAATTAATAGCGCAACAATAGTGTTACTGTTTGTGATGTAGGCTTAAATGCAATGCTCAATTTACAAATTCCGATAATTGTTATTTAGCAGAAAAATCGCTGAACAATATGATAAAGTTCCAGTTAAATTTTGTGGAATTTGTAATTTTATTAAGGCACATGCCAAGTTAAAATTACTACCCTCTCTTCTAAGAGATGCAGTGAAGTGGAATCAGTAGTATAACGATAAGTTACGCCAGGATATTTAAATTCTTGGAAATTAATTTAATATGTATCTATAGATTTAATTTAATCTATTCTTTAAAGTAAAAGTTAACACAAATAGTGCTTAAAGGCATTTGTGATTTAAATAAAAATTAAATAGTTTAAATATAGATTTCTTTTCCATTCATAAGTTATTATCGATAATTTGTTTCATATATATTTAAAATATCACAAATTACATTGATATCCAATGAAAATTTATCAATGATGAATTTATAAAAAACTTAACTTATGAAAGTTAAATTAACGAATTCAGAAAGTTATCAAAAGAAAAAGAAAATTTGTTGATATTTAAAAGTTTTCGATTTTGTAAGTTATCGGTGGGTAAAAATAATCGAACTCTGAATGTTATCGAAATTCAAAACAAGAAAAGTTAAATTATTGAATTCAAAAATTTATCAAAAGAAAAAGAAAATTTGTTGATATTTAAAAGTTTTCGATTTTGTAAGTTATCGGTGGTGTAAAGTTATCGAACTCTAAAAGTTATCGAAATTTTAAAAGAGAAAAAAGTAAAATTATCGTTAAAATATTCAGAAAGTTATCAAAAGAAAAAGAAAATTTTTTTGATATTTAAAAGTTTTCGATTTTGAAAGTTATCGGTAGTGAAAAATGTCGAACTCGGAAAGTTATCGAAATTTAAAAATATATATAAAATGTGAAATTTAACGAATAAATTTATCGATTAATATGTTAAAAAGTTGTGTTTGGGTACAATATAAAGTATTTTTTAGGAATATCATCGATAATTCAAAGATATTGATTTTTAAGAGCCAATATAACTAAAATTATTGATAAAAGAAAAGTAATTTTGTGAAGTTGATTGGCAATAAAAGTTATCAGTGGTAAATTTGTATCGAGCTCGGAAAGCTATTGAAATGTTAAAAGAAATATACAATATTCGTATAAAAATTAAATTTATCGATAATAACGAAGAAATTGATAGAATATTAAAAATTATCGATGTGAAAAAGTATCGAAAAAATATGTTCAAAAGTTATTGATACAATATCAAATATTCTTTAGGAATTTCATCTTTAATATAAAAATATCGATTTTAAAGAGCTAATAATCATGAAATATTGTAAAGTTTGAACATTTATCAAAATTATCAAAATTATTATTACTAGAAAAGTTATTTTGTGAAATTAAATTGCAATTAAAGTTATCGGTGGTGAAGAATTATCGAATTCGGAGAGTTATCGAAATTTCAAAAGAAATATACAATATTCGAAAGAAAGCTAAATTTATCTATAAAAAACGAAGAAAGTTTTCGATTATGAATAAATATCGATGTTTAATAAAAAATGGAACAAATGTTATCAAACCTAAAAATGTATCATAATTTTGAAGTTCTATGAAATATTTTAATGAAATTTAAAGATTTACAACAAAAGTTATCGGTGTTGAAAAATTATCGAACTCCGAAAGTTATCGAAATTTCAAAGGAATTATACAATATTCCAAAGAAAGTGAAATTTATCAACAATTAAAAAGTTATTTATCGATCATGAAAAGTAATTATCTGTTGAAAAAAAATCAAACAAATATGTTGAAAAGTTATTTTTCGATACAGTATGAAATATTTATTTGGAATGTCATCGTTAATATAAAAATATAGATTTTTTTTCAAGATATTAGTCATAAAATATTGTAAAACTTAAATATTTATCAAAATTATTAATAATAATACTAAAGTAATTTTGTGGAATTCATTGACAATAAAAGTTATCGGTGGTGAAGAATAATCGAACTCGGAAAGTCATTTAAATTTTAAAAGAATGATACAATATTTAAAAGAAGTGAAATTTATCGATAATTAAAAAGTAATTTATCGTTCATAAAAAGTAATCGATGTTAAAAAAATCGAATAAATATCTTATCAAACCTGAAAATATTTTAAAGGAACTTGTCGACAGAAAAAAAAATATATCGATTTTGAAATATTGTTAGACTTAAAAAATATCAGTATTACTAAAAAAAATATAATTACAAAGTTATCGATTATGGAACTCGGAAAGTTATCAAAATTTCAAAAGAAATATACAATATTCGAAAAAAAGTGAAACTATATGAAAAGTTGAAAAGTTAAGAATATAGTCGAATCGATTTTTAAGAGTTGTTATCTAGTAATAAAATATTATAAAACTTGAAAATTTATTAAAATGACCAAAGTGTTGGAAAATTTAACAAAAGTTATCGGTTATGAAAAATTATTAAACTTGGAAAGTTATCGAAATTTAAAAGTGCATATACAAAATTCGAAAGAAAGTGAAATTGGTCGATAATATTGAAGAAATTCATCGATGTTGAAAATATGTTAAAAGCACCAGAAAATGTATCGTAATACTTTTGATATGAAAGGATTAAAAAATTTCAGTATATCTTACCAAAAATATATTAAATGTTATCGATTATGAAAAATTATCGAACTTGAAAGTTAACGAAATTTAAAAAGAGATATGCAGTATTCGAAAGAAAGTGAAATTCATCGAAAATAACGATGAAATTTATCGAAGTTAAAAATATTTTATCAGACCTGCGAATTTATCGTAGTTGTGATAATAATATTGAAGGGAAATGTTGAAAGTCTTAAAAAAATAATTTAAAAGTTAATAGACATAGAATAATATAATACTTGAAAATTTATCAAAATGACCAAAGTTTAATTTATTAATACCAAATGTTATCAATTATGAAAAAATTGTGGAACTCAGAAAGTTATCGATTACTAAATGTTATCGGTTATTAAAAATTATCGAATTTGAAAGTTATCGAAGTTTTAAAACAGATATACAGTATTTAAAAAAAGGAAATTTATCGATAACAACGAAGATATTTAACGATGTTTAAAATATATGTTATCAATCCTGCGAATTTATCGTAATTTCGATAGTACTTTTGACTTGAAACGTTGTAAGACTTAACAAATAACAGTAACATACCCCAAATATTATAAATGTTATCGATTACGGCATTTCCTATAATTCATCGATAATAAAGCTTACATTTGTCAATAACAAAAAATAATCGCGAACAATTTTATTTAACCTAAATAGTTATCGTAGTCTTGTTAACATTTAATACTATAATTTTTTTTCAGAGTTTAATCGATGGTAAAAAGATATTGTTTTGAGAAAGTTATCGATCCTGAATTGATATTAAATCTGAAATATTATAAAAAATACCAAAATTGTTTTGAACTGGAAAGATAATTTAGGAAATGTTATCGATTATAAATAATTAAAATTGTCAAACTTCGAAAAATTAATACAATATTCGCAGAGAAAATTAAATTACAAATAATAAAACAAAATTAATGTTGAATAATATCAATTATGAAATGTTATCGAAGATGAAAAACTATCGTAATTTCAATAACTAATTATCGAAATCTGAAAGTTATTAAAATTTCAAAAGCGATTTCATCGAAAATGTAATCGCGTAAATGTTATCAAACTTTAATAGGTATCTTAATCTTGATATCGATGTTAAAAATATATCGAATTTAAAAAGTTATCAATCATGAATTGATATATATCGGTAAAAAAGCTTACATTTACCGACAACAAAGAATAGTTTCGACAAATGCTATCAAACTTAAACAGATACCATAATCGTGATATCATTTCGAAAATAAGCTATAAATATATTTCAGAATTTATCGACGAGTCGCTATGTAAAAAAAAATCGAATTTATAAAGTTATCGATCATGAATTAATATATATCGGTAAAAAAACTTACATTTATCGATAACAAAAAAATAATTGCGAACAATGCTATCAAACTTAATCTCGATAACATTCCGAAAATGCACTATAATTTTATTTCAGAATTTATCGACTAATAAAAACGAATTTCATGAATAAATAATAATATTTTTAAAGTAAAACATATTTGGGAATTGTGTTTAGAAAAAAAAGTTATCGATTATGAAAATTTAAAATAGTCGAATTTCGAAAAATAAATACAATATTTGAAGGGAAAGTGAAATAACCGGATTATATAACGATATCGATTTTGAAACAATCTCAAACAAAATGTTATCGAATTTGAAAACATCGTAATTAAAAGTTAAGTTATGATATTATCTATCATGAAATAAAGTTGAAACTTAACAACAATCTGACTTGCGTGTGTTTGTGTGTATGTTATTTATAGGAACTTGGACCCTTTCAAAGAAATTGAAAAATTACCCCTTAAATTTATTATTATAATCGCGTTTTATACATTTAAATTTAAAAGTATGAACTTTTACAAAACATATCTAACGAAATTATAGGTGAGTCTGCGTAGACTATTTTACTATAACCCTGTGTCTTTACAATATCCTAGAGAATTTATCCATTATTGCAGATTCAAAGAATATTAACTCCTTCCAATTTTCTTGTTGTTTTTTTTCTCCAAAATGCCACACTTTTATAGTTAATAACACTTTCAAATATGACATATAGAAAAATAATCCAAATTAGTCCTTTATATGGCCATTATTACTTATTCACAATTTTGAAGGACTTGGCATCTTCCAGTGTCCATGTAATTTTCTTTTTTTGTCAACTAATTACTATACAACCCTCTCAAGATAACATCCAAACTTAGCATGCGTGTTATTACCATTACTGTGCCATGTCAACACATATGTATCTTTGAATGCAAATGACATAATTTCGTGATGAACAATTGCCGCGCATTTCAAATCCAAACGCAGTGATTCCACTACTATTTTTTCATCGCAATGGGTTTTTTACGCTCTCATCTCATCTTAACGCTTCAACAGCTTGTTGTTCACATATTAATTTTCATAATGAGTTGTTATTTCCTTATGACGTGCACTTGAGCGAACTTACTGCAGGCGATATACGCACACACCCACATAGTTTTTTTTCCGGCTGCTTCTTTGCCTTTCAACAACAGATGATTACAACTTTAAAGGCAAATACGCGTCGGATATATACATATGTGTATGTGTGTTTGTATTACTGTATTTGTGTGCGTAAAACGACACGTACACATTGTGCCATTAAGGAGCACTCTATTGTGTGATACATGTGTGTGTATATTATGGTGCGAGTGCATTAGTGTTCATTCGTGCTGCAAGTAGCATTTCGTGTGTGTGTGCCTGTGTAAGTAAGCAACCACACAGCATACAGCACATACAGTGCGTTTGTCATCAACAGTTGCTGAATGAATTGTAAGCGCAGCGTCAATGATCACGAATTTCACACATCATTTGTGTTGACGTAGCTGATGTCTGCTGCTTCTGCTGTTGCAACAATGAGTAGTCGGTCGGTATTTCCTTCTTCATTTTTAGCTGCTGCTTATCCTCTTCCCGATATGCTTTTTCTCTGTCTCCCTCTGTTAAGCTCCAAATTCTTTCGTTTTTTCTTTCTTTTTTATTTTCGCGCATTATGATAATTGTGATTGAAAGGCATATGATGGCGGAGGAGGTCTACAAAAACAAAAAGAGCTAAGAACTTGGTAAGTGTGAAAATATTGTGTTATTCGCGATTTTTAATTAAGGCAAAATGTAGTTGTCTTTTGTTGTTGTTGTCGTTGTAATGTTGATGTTACTTAAGAATGCAGCAGTAAATCTCTTAATGTGTGAGGTTTTGGTGGGGTAAGATACTATGGGGGTATGGGCAGAAATATTCGAAGAATGCACAGGCAGCATTTAGGGTAGAGCAACTGTTAAAGAATTCTGCTTATTGTACATATTGTCAAAAATATTGGATAAAACTGAGGTGACAAAGTAACACTAGTCACACTTGATCTGTTAAAACAGACAAACGGCAAACAAAACCTGTCAATGAACCAAACTGTATAACTGTTTGTATGCTTCTTACAGACGTTTTTGCTGAGTAGGTTTCATCACGACGATTTGTCAGACAGTTCTTAATAAAAATGAGATGACAACTTGACACCAGTCATGTCTAGTCTGTTTAAAATGAGAAACGGAAAACAAAGCCTGTAAATGAATCAAACTGTCTGTAAGCTCTCATAGACGTTTTTGCTAAGTCAGTTCATTCATAACGAATTGTCCAACAGTACTTTGTACAAATAAGATGACAACGAGACATCAACCACTTCTGATCGGTTAAAAAAGGGCAAACGGAAAACAAAGCTTCTCAATGAATCACACTTTTTTGCTGGCAGTATGTTTCTTTCAGTAGCACTTGATCCCTAATCTAAGCCTTTTTAAAGTATTATCGAACAATACGGAATACAAATAAGTTGACAACGTGACACCAGTCACATCTGATCTGCTAAAAATTATAAACGGAAAACAAAACCTTTAAATGAATCACACTTTATTTTTAGCTGTGTGCTTCTTACAGACGTGTGTTTTGGTGTGAGTTTTATTAATTCTAATTGTCCAACAGTACTTAATAAAAAAAATGACAACGTGGCACCAATCATGCCTGATCAGTTAAAAAAGGAAAACGGCAAATAAAGGTTCTAAACGAAAAACACTTTTTAGCTGGCAGTATGTTTCTCGCAAAAGAACTTAACCCCTAATCTAAATCTTTATGACGTATTGCCAAACAATACTGAATACAAGTATTGGGATAACGTGACACAAGTCATCCTTGATCTGTTAAAAAAGACTAACGGTAAACAAAACCTTTCAATGAATCAAACTGCTTAACTATCTGTATTTTTCTTACAGTCATTATGGCGGTGTGAGTTCATTCATAACAAATTGTCAAACTATACTGAATACAAATAAGATGACAACGTATCACCAGTCAAGTCTGTTCTGTTTAAAAAGACAAACGGAAAACAAAGTCTCTTAATGAATCACAATTTTTTCTGACAGTAAGCTATTGTCAAACAATACTGATTAAAATTAAGGTAATAGATTGTTCCCAGTCATCCTAGATCAATTAAAAAAGACACACGGACAACAAAACATCTAAATGAATCATACTTTATAACATTCTGTGTGATTCATACAAACGTTTTTGCTAAGTAAGCTTTATCTTAACGACTTGTCAAACAGAACTTCATAAAAATGAGGTGACAATGTTACACCAGTCACGTGTGTTCTGTTAAAAAAGTAAACCGTAAAACAAAGCCTCACAATGAATCACACTTTTTTGCTGGCAGTATGTTTCTTTCAGTAGCACTTGATCCCTAATCTAAGCCTTTTTAAAGTATTGTCGAACAATACGGAATACAAATAAGATGACAACGTGACACCAGTCACATCTGATCTGCTAAAAATGATAAACGGAAAACAAAACCTTTAAATGAATCACACTTTATTTTTAGCTGTGTGCTTCTTACAGACGTGTGTTTTGGTGTGAGTTTTATTAATTCTAATTGTCCAACAGTACTTAATAAAAAAAATGACAACGTGGCACCAATCATGCCTGATCAGTTAAAAAAGGAAAACGGCAAATAAAGCTTCTAAACGAAAAACACTTTTTAGCTGGCAGTATGTTTCTCGCAAAAGAACTTAACCCCTAATCTAAATCTTTATGACGTATTGCCAAACAATACTGAATACAAGTATTGGGATAACGTGACACAAGTCATCCTTGATCTGTTAAAAAAGACTAACGGTAAACAAAACCTTTCAATGAATCAAACTGCTTAACTATCTGTATTTTTCTTACAGTCATTATGGCGGTGTGAGTTCATTCATAACAAATTGTCAAACTATACTGAATACAAATAAGATGACAACGTATCACCAGTCAAGTCTGTTCTGTTTAAAAAGACAAACGGAAAACAAAGTCTCTTAATGAATCACAATTTTTTCTGACAGTAAGCTATTGTCAAACAATACTGATTAAAATTAAGGTAATAGATTGTTCCCAGTCATCCTAGATCAATTAAAAAAGACACACGGACAACAAAACATCTAAATGAATCATACTTTATAACATTCTGTGTGATTCATACAAACGTTTTTGCTAAGTAAGCTTTATCTTAACGACTTGTCAAACAGAACTTCATAAAAATGAGGTGACAATGTTACACCAGTCACGTGTGTTCTGTTAAAAAAGTAAACCGTAAAACAAAGCCTCACAATGAATCACACTTTTTTGCTGGCAGTATGTTTCTTTCAGTAGCACTTGATCCCTAATCTAAGCCTTTTTAAAGTATTGTCGAACAATACGGAATACAAATAAGATGACAACGTGACACCAGTCACATCTGATCTGCTAAAAATGATAAACGGAAAACAAAACCTTTAAATGAATCACACTTTATTTTTAGCTGTGTGCTTCTTACAGACGTGTGTTTTGGTGTGAGTTTTATTAATTCTAATTGTCCAACAGTACTTAATAATAAAAATGACAACGTGGCACCAATCATGCCTGATCAGTTAAAAAAGGAAAACGGCAAATAAAGCTTCTAAACGAAAAACACTTTTTAGCTGGCAGTATGTTTCTCGCAAAAGAACTTAACCCCTAATCTAAATCTTTATGACGTATTGCCAAACAATACTGAATACAAGTATTGGGATAACGTGACACAAGTCATCCTTGATCTGTTAAAAAAGACTAACGGTAAACAAAACCTTTCAATGAATCAAACTGCTTAACTATCTGTATTTTTCTTACAGTCATTATGGCGGTGTGAGTTCATTCATAACAAATTGTCAAACTATACTGAATACAAATAAGATGACAACGTATCACCAGTCAAGTCTGTTCTGTTTAAAAAGACAAAAGGAAAACAAAGTCTCTTAATGAATCACAATTTTTTCTGGCAGTAAGCTATTGTCAAACAATACTGATTAAAATTAAGGTAATAGATTGTTCCCAGTCATCCATGATCAATTAAAAAAGACACACGGACAACAAAACCTCTAAATGAATCATATTTTATAACAGTCTGTGCGATTCATACAAACGTTTTTGCTAAGTAAGTTTTATCATAACGACTTGTCAAACAGAACTTCATAAAAATGAGGTGACAATGTGACACCAGTCACGCCTGTTCTGTTAAAAAAGTAAACCGGAAAACAAAGCCTCACAATGAATCTCACTTTTTTGTTGGCAGTAAGTTTCTTGCAGAAGAACTTTACCAATAATCTATGTCTTCATGACGTTTTGCCAAACAATACTGAATAAAAATAAGATGACAGCTTGGTATCAGTCACACCTGATCTATTAAAAAAGCTACACGGAAAACATAACCTCTAAATGAATCAAACTATATAACTGTCTGTATGGTTCTTTCAGACGTTTTTGTGGTGTGACTTTCATTAACACAGATTGTCCAACAGTACTTAATAAATATAATATGACAATGTGACACCAACCTCGCCTGATCAGTTAAAAATGGCAATCGAAAAACAAAGCCTCTCAATGAATCACACTTTTTTGCTAGCTGCATGTTTTTTGCAAAAAGAACTTAACTCCTAGTCTAAGTCTTTATGAAGTATTGCCGAACAATACTGAAAACATATAAGATGACAACGTGACACCAGTCACACCTGAACAGTTAAAAAAAGACACACGGATAATAACAACCTCTAAATGAATCACACCTTAGCTTTGGCTGTGTGCTCCTTACAAACGTTTTTGGCATGTGTGTTTTTTCACAACAAATTGTCTAACAATACTGAACAAAAGAAAGATGAAAGCTTGGCTCCTCTCACACTTGATCGGTTAAAAAAGGACAATCTAAAACAAATCCTTCAAATGAATCATAATTAATGTGTGTCTGCTTGCTACTTACAAAATTCCTTAACTCCTAATCTAAGACTATGTGTTACTTTATTTCTATGTTTAGTTGTTAATCGTATTTACAAAACTGTCTTAAACTCCTTAAGTTACTTTTAACTTAACAACAGTAACTTATTCAAATTTAATTACTATACATTTCATGTCAAATGTTGCAATGTGCCTCCATCAATTTCGTATACATCTAGGATACATTATTACAACATACAGTTCATTTAATTTTATCAGCCTCAGTGGGACCAATGGACAGGCGAACGGACAGGCGGGCAGATGAGGAGGAGGAGGAGGAGGAGGAGAAGGAGGGGAGGAGGAGGAGTAGTGACTGACTGACAGACATTGAGTCCAGTTGAAAATGATCGAGAAAAGTTTTATTGCCCCATTGTTGTTTGTGACATAATGGAAAATTTTGATGAAACCACAATCTGATAATTATGTTAATTCACAAATAATAAATTAACCACAAAATTTAATTTCATGCTTAAGCAAACTTCAAATGTTTATGACTGAAGGTCCTTAAAATTTCATTTCCCGCAAAATCACACAAACACACACATACACAGCCACATTTACATATACATTTCCACACACACACACATGTTAGATTATACTAAAGTTGCCAGATAATATTTGTAAGATTGCCAGTATCGTATTCGTTGAACATATTTCACAAATACATAAACACAATTTCATTAAAGAATTCACACATCAACACAATAATCCATTATTGGTTATATTGTTAACAGATCATAATCTAAATGAATGTTATGCCCGAAATCCTGTCGAGTAGACTAAATTGATGTCTGCCTTGTACATACTTGTGTAGTCCTAGCTTATGGTCCTTAGGCATATGGACGTCCATCTAGCACATCAAATATTCTTATACGCTTTGTTGGCTTGTCTTAAACCGCCTATCTCTCTCGCTCTCTCTCTCTCTCACCTCTTTCAATAACAATGGCAATAGTAACACAAGTGTATCATTTGGCAATATTGTAATATTGTGTGCCGGGATGTGTATGAAAATCTTCTGTTAACTCGGCATATTGTTAAATGTATTAACCGTATACAAAATTAATTTTGTCATTTATGATATCAAAGTTTTATCTAAAGTTTAATCTCAATGATAGGTATCATATAAACCCTGCGGGTTGCAGGCTGTCTTCGATGTTAATGTTCACAACTTTAAAGTAGTAACAAGAAGACATTGTTGGAAGAGTGAGAGAAAGAGAGGGAGAGAGAAAAGTTTAAATTGATGTTGCTTAAGGGTGCACAATTGGTGTAATCCTTTTTGTAGAGAAGGGAAGCGAGAGTAAAGGACTAAAACTATAGCAATTATATCCCTGCGGTTTTCTAAATTTCGAATTCTCTTTAAGTCAATAATTGTTGGATGTCTCATCTGTGCTGCGTATAATTGTGCTTATTAGGGCACAGCGTATTTAATGAGTAACAATTAAATACATTTCTAAGAACAAGTGGAAAAAATTAAATTTACCACAAGTATTGATATGTTGTTTTTAGATTTTTATTTAAGACTAGTAGGCCCGGCAATGCTTCGCTATTGCATATTAACTTGTAATATATTTCACATTTAGGTCTACAAAGTACTTTAAATATCTTACTATTTATCTCTGGGCGAACTGCAATATACTGTGGAATTTTGACAGTTATTTTAAAAGGGTGTAGCGCAGCCCCATTCCACCCTTACTGTAATTCATACTGCTCCAACAACATATATACCAAATCTCATCTTCATACCTCTGATAGTTCATGAGATATAGCCCTTTTGATTTTCAAGTTGTATAGGTGGTGCCACGCCGCTTTATCCAATCACAACCAGATGTAGCCAGGAACTATCTACAGGTCAACAGTACCACTTGTTAAAATTGTCGTATCAATCGGTATATTAGAAAAGCCGTTAGAGCGATTTAAGAAAAGAGGGCGTGGCACCGCCCCCTTACACCCTAGCTGTAATTAATACTGCTCCTACAACATATATACCAAATCTTATCTTCATACCTCTGGTAGTTCATGAGATACAGCCCTTTTGATTTTCAAGTTGTATGGGCGGTGCCACGCCCCTTTGTCCAATTGGACCGAATTGTAAATCTAAACCACCCGGGGCGCCACCCAAACGCATACAAAAAAATTTATGCAAATCGGTCCAGCCGTTTAGGGGGAGTTCAGTCACAACACACGTACAGTAGAATTTTATATATAAAGATTACACAGTACAACACATGAATTTGGGACTAAATTCTAAGGACTGCAAGTGAAAGTACCCCTAAAAAGAAGAAGTTCAGCATTATTCGTTTTGTCAAGTTACATGCCATAATAATTTAATATCGATTTGAAGTAAGTAAGTATCGTATAGGGGTATATGTCACGTTTTAGTCTTTTTTTTGGTATATGGTGGCGTATGATTATCATAAGTAATATTCCACGTAAATTATACGCCACGGAGTATAACAGTTTTATTGCAACTGCTATAAAATAAACCCAGTTCAAAATCATTTGATGAATGGAAAAGTTAAACTGTTGTTTATGTAGGGAAATGTTATATGAACACGTTAAAGAATTCGTAAAACGGACTAGTGGTGCTCGAGTTATGTCAAACGTAAAGAGCAGACAAAGTGACAAATTCTCCTATACGATACTTACTAACTTCAAATCGATATTAATATATTATGGCATGTAACTTGACAAAACGAATGATGCAGAACTTCTTCTTTTTGTGGCTACTTTCAGAAGCAGTTCTCAGAATTGAGTCCCAAATCAATGAGCTGAAAAATGTTGTACTGTATTATATGTTCACTTTAGTATCTTAGTTGCACAAAGGCGATTGGCTTGAAGGGATTGAATAGCCAATACTATTTGCAACATACCTTACTCCCTCCCTCTCTCTTGGTTCTTTCTCATTCACAATACCTATACTTTCTGCAAATCACTGTCTCACACTTCTATTTCCTGTCTCCTGTTCGTTCTCGTAGCTTTCAACTATCAAATTGCACAACGTCCACACTTATTTGTTTAACAATTAATTTTAGTTTTCATTGAAATTAATTAACAGCAAATTAAAGCCATTTCTGTTTGGCTTTCACAGGCCGACAGTGACAAATGATGGTGGCCAACCAGCCAGCCAGGCGGCCAATACGATAACAGTTACCCATAATAGTGTTTAGACTCTAAGCCTACCTGCCAACGAATACTACCCCGTCCCACCCCACTCTCCTTTGTGTGGCAAACAACATTTTCACTGCAATAATCGTGTGCCAACAAACGCATTTCTGCGTTGGGTTATTTTGCCTGCCAGACCGCAACAATAACCGCAATCTGTTGGAAATTTACCCCGCGAACGACAACAAATACACAAGTGGAATTCCATAGGACGCGCGTAAATGGTTTGCGTGTCGTCATCAACTAGCGTTTTTGAGGTTGCTGCTGTGGCTACAATTGTTGTCGCTGATATTGTGTTGGCATTCAGTTCCATTCAAAATCACTTGAAACTAAGATGTGTTATAATCTGATTTGTTCTCTGGCTATGGAATGAATGTGGCGGTTGCCACCATTGGCAACAAACAAAATAGCAAGAACGTTTAAATGCCACAATGGCTGATTACGCTTTGGTTTTTCTTTTATTTTCGATTACACCACCAGATGCTTTTGTTATTGTCATTGTCAACGTTGCCCAGTTGAGTTTTCCAAACGAGGCTTTAAAGAGAGAGAGAGAGGGAGAGAGAGTCGGTTAAAAGGACTGCTGCGAAATGCAGCAGGTGCCACCACCAGGGCTGCCAATTTTGACGATTTATCGGCATTTTGACGATTTTTCACTCAAAAAAATGAAAAATGCCGATTTGCCGTTTTTTGCCTCAGAAATGACGATATTTTATTAATCGAAACAATTAACACAAATTTTTTTAAAGTAATATTAACATAAAGATTTAATACAGCGTCAACTTACGATCATAAGAAATTGACGGCTTAAAATCATATTGGAATGTGATGAAGTATATTTGTTTTTATATGCAAAAGAAATTATTTCCGAAACAAAACTTGCATTCATTTTTATATATTAAATTTACGTTAAGTGTATCAAATGATACATCAAATTCGGCTTACGATCAGAAAGTGTTTTTTATTGTTTGATATTTTTGGTCAAATTTAGTGTGTCACGCACTAGGATGACGCGTTTCGAACTCCATGACGAGTTCATTTTCAGACCCCTTTGTGACGAACTTATGCACAATGGCACATCATCAGCTGTATATATATCTATAATTATGTCAAACATGTACATGCGAAGTAGATATTAGCCCAAAATGTCCAGCACCAATTATAGTTTGAATTTGACCGTTAATATTCAAACATGAGAAATGCAGGAAATTCTTTCCCCTTTTTTTACCTCAAAGCTTAAGCTTCTTTATAAGGTTTTTTGCTGGTTAACTAAGATTACTTTAAATTTTTCTATGTCAAAGTAAGGCATTTAATATATAAAAACACGATCGACTAAAACTAACAAACAAACAGTTTAAAATACACTGGCACGTCACGGCCTAAAACTAAATGCCTTACTTTGACATAGAAAAATTTAAAGTAATCTTAGTTTACCAACAAAAAACTTTGTAAAGAAGCTTAAGCTTTGATGTATATAAAACTAGAAAACCAATTATTAAAACCCTTTGATTTTAATTTAAATTCATTTAAATCGTTAAAACTTATTCATCATGAAAGAGTAATGATGAAAAGAAATAATTCTTTAATGGAATTTCCCACTTTTATTTCAGAAAAGGAAAGACAGTCATTCGATTCAGAGTTTAGGGAGCTAAATTTTCTAAATTTAGAAGACATTTTTGAAAATATTGAAATAAATTTGATAATTTAAAAAAAAAATAAACTGAAAATAAAGCGTGGGAATTCCACTTTTTTTGTCGTACAAACAATCATGGTTTTTCCACACTCCACAGCAAATGTGGAACGAATATTTAGTCAGGTAAACCTTAACAAAACTAAAATTAGAAGCTCGCATGAGAATGACTCATTGGAAGGAATTATTTATTCAAAAGATTACATAAAATTTCATAACTCAAATTTTTTTATAGAAAATTGACAATAACTTACTCAGAATGTGTAATAGAAGCATGTACTAATTGTAAGACAATTATACGTCAATCTTAAAGATTTCATTAATTATAAATTTTTTATTTTTTAAAAAAAATTTGATGTACTATGTACATGAAGTAATAACATTACTTTAGAAAAGTGGATAATATACTTTTTTAATAGAAAAATGAACTGATTTTTTATTGAAATAGTTATATTTATTTTCTGTTTTTTATATAAAATAAATACTTTTGTTTAGTTTTTATTAAAAATATATGTTTTATTTTGATGTTGTTTACATTGCCGTTTTTTTGCCGATTTTTAAAATGCAAGTGCCGATTATGACGATTTTTATTGAAAAAAGTGACGTTTTTTCATGAAATATTGTTGGCAGCCCTGGCCACCACAGAAACGAATGGGCAGGGATTTGTTTGGTGGGGGGTTCTCAGGTTGCCTGACAATTGTTTCCTTTTATCTTTTTCTAGTAGATTGTTTTTACGTCGCTTTCTCTCTGGTTGTGTGCGTTTGCCACACTAAAACGTTTGTCAGTTATTTTTATCCTTAGCTTTTATAGTTATCATTGTTTGAAAAAGAGACTAAAGCGACGACAGTGGCTTGAAGGCAGACACAAAGTGGGGAAATTTTTACCTAAGGGTAACTTTAAAAGTAAAACAAAAAATAAAATAAAAAATAGAAAATATGGAAAATTCAAAAATATAAAAATATTTAAAAAAAAATATAAAAATATTTAAAAAAAATATAAAAATATAAAAAAATATATAAATATAAAAATATAAAAGTATAAAAATATAATAATATAAAAATATAAAAATATAAAAATATAAAAATATAAAAATATAAAAATATAAAAATATAAAAATATAAAAATATAAAAATATAAAAATATAAAAATATAAAAATATAAAAATATAAAAATATAAAAATATAAAAATATAAAAATACAAAAATATAAAAATATAAAAATATAAAAATATAAAAATATAAAAATATAAAAATATAAAAATATATAAATATAAAAATATAAAAATATAAAAATATAAAAATATAAAAATATAAAAATATAAAAATATAAAAATATAAAAATATAAAAATATAAAAATATAAAAATATAAAAATATAAAAATATAAAAATATAAAAATATAAAAATATAAAAATATAAAAATATAAAAATATAAAAATATAAAAATATAAAAATATAAAAATATAAAAATATAAAAATATAAAAATATAAAAATATACAAATATACAAATATAAAAATATAAAAATATAAAAATATAAAAATATAAAAATATAAAAATATAAAAATATAAAAATATAAAAATATAAAAATATAAAAATATAAAAATATAAAAATATAAAAATATAAAAATATAAAAATATAAAAATATAAAAATATAAAAATATAAAAATATAAAAATATAAAAATATAAAAATATAAAAATATAAAAATATAAAAATATAAAAATATAAAAATATAAAAATATAAAAATATAAAAATATAAAAATATAAAAATATAAAAATATAAAAATATAAAAATATAAAAATATAAAAATATAAACATATACAAATATTAATATAAAAATATTGCTCACATCCCACTGTGTCACCTCGTTAATGGCTAACAATTGCCAAGGCGGTAGAGAGTTTCCATTTTGTTGCGCGTTTGTTCACATTTTGTGCAAATGTGTGGACGACAATAGAACATTGATGTACGTTTAAATGTCGCTGTGTATGAGAAACAATCCTTGACTCTAAGTGTATTAGTGCTGCTAAATGTAATTGTATTAAAGTGTATTTAGCAGATTGTTTTTCTTTTCGAAAAAGCATCGTTATAGTTTAAAAGCAAACCAAAGAGAATGTCCAGAAAGCATTAGTAACTTTTGTTATAAAGCATAAGATAACAAAAGAGATATTGTCGCGAAAGCTGACAACAAAAAGGGCTAAAGATCAAAAGCACGCACACAAACACATAAAGAGAAAGTATTATATAATTACATGGTCATTTAAACAAGAGAATTTATATTACATCGTCACTTAATATGTTGCATTCGGTGCGGAATATACATACAATTAATATATTGAGAAGAATAGCGAAGGCTTGCAGTGAGCTGACCACAAGTTATAATGAGATTTGCGTGAAAAGGGGATAAGTTATAGATAATGACTGATAATATAGCAAAGCGAATAATTGTCATGCAACAATGGTTCGATGTGTGAAAAGGGTTGAAAGAAAGGTTCTACTTTTGAATCGGATGCAAAACATGCTTTGCTTACTCCTTCCTAAGCCTCAGTTTTCTTGTAATACAAGTTCGTAGAATACATTTACTCTAAAAAGGTAACATGTACTTAGCCATCTAATCATAATAAAATTACATTTAAAAACATCTCTCTCTCTCTCAAAAACAATTTCCAGTACAACTGTTACATATTTTATGAAATTTAAAGTACTAACGAAGCCCTGACCCCAAACCACAAGAAACCACTTTCTGATGCTGGAGAAAGAAAGTACTTTCATTTTGAAAAGTTTAGAAAAAAAAAAATACTGCACTGCATTAAAATTTCCATTTTCACTGAAAGAGGCTGCAAAACTTTACTTTTCACTTTAAAACTTTTACACCACCTTTGAAGCTTTTAAAAAAATAACAACAATCAAAATGAAAACAAAGCCAAACATTACAAATTCTACACGAGGAAGAGGAAAACCAAAAAAAAAAATTTATTTTTTTTTATTTTGTATTCTGCAATACAAAACACTTGCCGTTGTTGTTGTTGTTTTGATGGGCTTATTTGCTGAGAAAATGGAAACACATTAAGGTTTCATTAAATGGCATCAGGAAAAACAGACACACACATAGAGGTATACAAGCGTAAGTTACATGTGGGTAAGACAACAAAGGTAGACTTAGGCATATGAGAACTCCATAAAAGGGAATAACAGAACAGTTACAGTCACAAAAACACACACACACTCACACAAAAGCATATTCTGTTACATATATATTATCACATTTGCAAACTCAAAGTTCTATACATACTGCTAAGCAAATTGCTGTCATCAACATATAGCAGCAACAT
Source organism: Muscina levida (assembly GCA_964034835.1). Taxonomy (NCBI): domain Eukaryota; kingdom Metazoa; phylum Arthropoda; class Insecta; order Diptera; family Muscidae; genus Muscina; species Muscina levida. Next base: position 98,222,303 of record OZ035884.1, on the reverse strand, counting down.
ACACTCACTTGAGACTTTAAGATCATTTTAAAAATAGTACATAAATATAATGAAAATTCTTCGTTATCCTCTTAAAATTTGATTCATTCAATGACATAACAACGACTTAAGTTAAGCGCCAAAAAGTTAACTTGCCTGTTACCCGGAAGTAATGTAAAGATACCAGGAAAATTGAAAAATGAAGAATATATTTGATTGTTGATTGCTACTTTTAGGTTGAGCTTATGAATTGTATGTCTACCGTTCTTAAGAGCATACACAGACATAGGCAGTTGGGTAGAACAAGATGTGTTATGCATTTCCAAAAAAGGAACAAACTAAAGAGGCTTTGAAATTGAACAAAATTAAATTGGGAATCCTGCCAGACCTGTTGTTTAATGTATGGTGATTCATTAGGCAGTGCAAGGTAATATTTAGTATGTAAAGTAAGTAATCAGTTTAATATTTTCAATATTTTCACATACACATAACCACAATCACAATTCGCATAACAAATGCGAATAGTTGGGAAAAGCGTAGAGCCTTCGTTCGAGGCAAATTTATAGCTCAAAAAGGAGAATATTAAAATCGGATGGAGCCGATTTAGGATAAAGCTTAGAGAGGATCTAACACGTTGCTATCGTTGCTTTGAAACCGGTCACATACAATGGAACTGTAAAGGAACAGACAGACAGGAGATGAGTCTTTGTTTCCGATGCTGTGAAAGAGGCCATAGACTTAAGGAGTGCAATAATGAGATTAAATGCTGCCTGTATGCAAGGATGCCGGCAAGTCAACAGATCTTACGCCAGGATCAAGGACCTGCAAATCTGGAGGAGAACAGAATCTATGAGAATACTACAACTAAATATGCACAGAGGAAAGGTGGCAGACTCTCTCTTGTCACGGACCGTTCTTGAACAAAGAGCCGATATCGCAGTTGTAAGCAAACAATACTTCCCAAGACATAGTGAATGTGTGGATACCTGACAAAAGTAAACTTCGACCTAGGACAGTAAGCAAAGAAAAGTGCTTCGTTTGGATGAAGATTTACGAGATTACGCTTATGAGCTGCTATTCGACACCTAGTGGTAGTATCGGTATATTCAAACAGAAGTTACAGGCTATTGAAGATACAATATTGGATATCGGAGGAAACTTTATTATTGAGAACGATTTCAACGCCGAGAGGCAGAAGAATTATTGACATGGCCGCCAGAACTGGTCTAAGCGTAACGAAAAGTGGGAAACGTTACGACTTTTAGATGCAGCCGGATGCGAAGAAAATATCCCGGATATAACCTAAGTATCTGAGAGAATCGCAAATAAACTACCGAATTGGAAGGTGCTGAAAATATATATACTGGTAGCGACCACCAGTATTACACATTTGAATCAAATGACAACGAAATTACGAGCGGCAATGCAAGAAACTGTTGGAAATGGGATGCTCGAAGGTTAAATGTACCTGAACTTATAAGTGAAATTGACAGAAAGTACCTGGAAGATGAACCCGCGGGAGACGCAAGGTCAAGGACCAATTGAGATATGGACATAATAAAACACGGTTGTGAAAAGGCTATGCCGAAGACAAACCCTAAAAGTATCAGGAAGAACGCGGTATTTCGGTGGAATGATAATATTGCCTACACACATCAGACGGGACTGCCTTCGATGCAGGCGAAGTTCTACAGGGGTCAGCGGAAATCAAAGAGACGGCATACAAAGAGGCGAGAAAATCTCTAAGAAAAGCCATTTTCTCAAGCAAGCGGAAAATCTTCGAGGAACTCCGCGAGGACATCAACAATAACCCCTATGGCCTTGGCTATAAAATCGTCACAGAAAAGCTGAGTGCAAAGAAATCTGTAGGACTGATGACAATGGAGAGAATAGTGACATCCCTATTTCCGACCCATGAAATGAAGGAGGAAATTTTGACACTGCAAACACTATTGAGTTCATTCCGTCAATGAACTTAGTGCAGCTGCGAACGGCTTACGACCCAACAAGGCACCTGGACCCGATGGTATACCCGAAAACATAGGAGGACCACTGCAGAACAGGCGCAAACTACTACTGATGGAGGCCGCAAACAGCATCATGGTCTATGGATGTGAAATAAGGGCCGAAGGCGTTAAAATAAAAAAGAGGGCACAGCCTATTTTAGCTGTTCAGAGAATAGCTGCTTTACGAATCTGTTCGGCATATCGCACGGTATCATCAGCCGCTGTACTGCTAATAGTAGGCACGATTTCAATTGATCTGTTAGCAAGAGAACGACGCACATTATACCAAATGAAGGTATCCGGCAACCCTGGGATGTCAATAAGAGGCCAGACTATAACGTCGTGGCAAGAACGATGGAATAACGAAAGTCATGGAAGGTGGACAGAAAGGCTAATAGCAAACATAAAAATTTACCTGGATCGACGATGTGGAGAGATAAACTACTACCTAACTTACATAGATGTTATCAGGTCACGGATACTTTAGGAAGTACGAAACAGATGAGGTTGTAGATGACGCAGAGCACTCATTTTTTGAGTGCACACGCTGGCTGGCTAATCGTCAGCAACGGTCAGAAGAGGTGGGAACAATAACAGCTAATAACAGTGGAGAAAATTTGACTGCGGTAGCAAAATACGCCGAGTAGATCCTTAGGAGCAAGAAACTAGATCTGGACGCCCTAGCTTCCTGAGGTGCAGTGCGAACAAAGCGGGGGCCTGAACTGAGGTCAATTGAGGACGTTGACATACAGGGAACATTAAATATATTTCATATATTTATTATTGCTTATTTTTTTAAATTTATTTCATATTTTTAATAATTTTAATATTATTAATGTTTTTAATATTTTAGGTATATTAAATATATTTATTATTTTTTATTATTTAAAATTTATTTCATATTTTTTATAATTTTAATATTCTCAATATTTTTAATATTTTTATTTTTTTTTTAATATTTTTAATATTATTAATATCCTATCCTATCCTATTAATATTATATTATAAATGTGAATGGCTGTCTGTTTGTTTGTTTGTTTGTATGTATGTTTGTTGCTCAATCACGCCTAAACGGCTGAACCGATTTTAATGAAATTTGGAAGATAGTTAGTGTACTATACGAAAATTGCCGTAGGCTATAAATTTTTTTAATTTTTGACCTTATGGGCGTGTAAAACACAGATAGTACTCGGCAACACAAATATTAATATGCGGACGAAATTTTAATTTTGAACCAGTGGGCGGAGTGGGCGTGGCGAAACATATTTTTAGAGCTAGGGAGATGAAATTTGATACAAAGATAGTACTCGGCAACACGAATATGTATATGCGGACGAAATTTTAATTTTGAACCAGTGGGCGGAGTGGGCGTGGCAGAACATGTTTTTAGAGCTAGGGAGATAAAATTTGATACACAGATAGTACTCGGCAATACGAATATGAATATGCGGACGAAATTTTAATTTTGAACTAGTGAGCGGAGTGGGCGTGGCAAAACATATTTTTAGAGCTAGGGAGATGAAATTTGATACAAAGATAGTACTCGGCAACACGAATATGAATATGCGGACGAAATTTTAATTTTGAACCAGTGGGCGGAGTGGGCGTGGCAGAACATGTTTTTAGAGCTAGGGAGATAAAATTTGATACACAGATAGTACTCGGCAATACGAATATGAATATGCGGACGAAATTTTAATTTTGAACCAGTGGGCGGAGTGGGCGTGGCAGAACATGTTTTTAGAGCTAGGGAGATAAAATTTGATACACAGATAGTACTCGGCAATACGAATATGAATATGCGGACGAAATTTTAATTTTGAACCAGTGGGCTGAGTGGGCGTGGCGAAACATAATTTTAGAGCTAGGGAGATAAAATTTGATACACAGAAGACGATCGACAATATGAATAAGAAAATGTAGACAGAATTTTAATTTGAGATCAGTGGGTGAATTGGGCGTGGTAACACATATTTTTAGAGCTCCCTATTTGGTACTCAAATAGTGCTCGACAACACGAATATGAATATGTAGACGAAATTTTAATTTTGGATCATTGGGGAAAGTAGGCGTGACTGAACTGTATTTTACCCCTTTACAGATTTAATTTGATACAAGGATAGTATTCGACAACACGAATATAAATATGAAAACCGAAATTTACATTTTGGATCAGTTGAAGTGTAAAAACTGTATTATAGCCCTAGAGAGATACAATTTGGCACCCAGATGGTACACGACAGAACGAATATGGAAATGTAGACGAAACTTAAATTTTGGATCAGCGGGCCGAGTATGGGCGTTCATAATACAGTATGGGCGTTCATAATAATAATAATATGGGCGTTCATAATACAGTTCGCGGCTCGGTGGTTATACATATCTATTTTCTGTTTATGTAAGTTGGCAATCTGCGAGTAGTAAAGTAAAAAAAAATTTGACACCCAGATAGCACACGGCAACACTAATATTAATGTGCAGACGACATATTAAGAACAAGGACAATGTTAGAAGAGTTTTTTCTTAAATTCATTATATTTTTTAATTATATTTGCTGGAACTTTTGACAAGATGTTTTTCAGAGTTGTGTCATTAAACTTTAAGGACAATTTACATTGCGTCAGTTTGTTTTATAAATTTTTTTGGCAATATGTCGCCAGATAAACGTATTTAGGTAAATGCTGACACAGGGTAAAGGGTAATAGTGACAATGACATCAGTTGTGTAAATATGCCATTATAGTACTCGGCAATGTAAACATGAATATACCGACAACATATTTATTTTCGGCCGGCGGGAATATGAAGATGAATATTTTTTTTCCGATCGGTCGGCAAAAGGCAAGGTGGGTTAAATGTTTTTCGGACTATATAAGGTAATTCCCCTTATTACGTATGTCGTTGTCGACTTTCGGCAACATTCGACTGTTTTTTATATTTGATTTAAATTAGTAAAAATTAACAGAATTGTTTAGTGTTAAGAATTTTTTTATAATATAATGAAAAAGAACATGATATGAGCAAGGCCAGTCATATTTCAGTCTCACAAACGACATCAGCGATGCCATATTTTAAAACAACAATGATTCGACGTGACTAGGACATACATATAAAGGGGGAATATTTGAATTCAGATAGTACTTGGTACTATAGATATGAATTTGCAGACGGATGTTTTAAAATCGGTTAGTGAGCCGTGGTTAGCTTGATCAAGTTAGAGTAACTTGGGGTAACAAATTGTTTACAGAGCGTACAAGAACGACGCTTAAGCTTAGCCTTTGGCAATTGTAAGCCAAAAATTAAAGTTATGTCCACTTTATGTTGTGCGAAGTGTACGACCAACTTTTTTCACATAACGTTGATTTTTGTACCGCTGCTGAATATTGTGAATACTTTGTAGCATTTTAAATCTCTCCATGACAATTCTTCAAACAATGTTGAAGAAAAAGAGAGAAAACACAATTTATTAACTTGACCATTTTCTTGTCACAGTTCTCTGCCAACAAAAACTGGGTCACTGCGATAAGTTTTCTTACACCTCTTGAAATTTAGCTTAAAGATAAAGCAAAAAAGTTCACTGTGTAACCTATAATGCTGTAATAAACTCTGACATTTTTTTCTCCAAAGTTTGCTGTGATAGTTTTTTAATTAAGGGAACTTCAAAATGTTTCCTCAAGAAAGTCAACATAAAGCGGCTATAGTTTTATCGCTCTCTCATCCCCTGCCCCTGCAGTTTGGTACTTGTAAGTTTCTATTTTTTAACGATACCCATTTTGCTTGCCTTTGTGATATTAAAACTTAATTAAAGGAAATATGTTGATTTTAGCATTAAATCTTTGGATGCCATCAACCCACACCAACTACGATGTTTTTTTTCTCCCTCTGTATGAGTGTAAGTGTGTACCTCCAGCGTCAAACTTAAATCAAGCAAGCACTACCAACACCACCACAACGGTGATTATGAGGATATAACAATTTCTGTTTATAATTATGCAAGTTTGTTTTTTTTTTCGTTATGTTCTTCTCCTACGGTTTTCACATTTTTGTGGAACATTATAAGTTTATTTGGTAAGCGAGTGCGCAAAGTTTAAGTGCAGTTTAAACGTTCGTTAAATGGAGAAGCACCGATGACAGGAAACGGATGTGATATTAAGTGTTGCCAACTATAATAGCGTTTGAGGCTAAGAGTGAGCATAAGGGAATTGCAGGAGAATGTGTGAAGTTTTTAGAGTTTGAGAGGAGTGAAAAAGAATTAATTTAAACTCAAAATTAAATTGTATTAAAATTTTATAATAAAAGTTTCTAATACGGCATTGCTTCTTGAAGGCATTTCAAAAAATATCTTTGAAATGTAGGAAAACATGATAATTTGTTTGAAGATAATATTGAAGCATAAATTTATTACTTATTTCAGTTTACTCCATTAAATAGCAATTTTCATATATCAGTTCTTATTTCAACTCCATTCATTTCTGTGAATAGAAGTTGTCGTCCTCCCCTCCTCCCCTTTAAATTTTCTACTACATTGAAAACAGATCATGACCCAACACGTTCCCCTATGCAAATTGTTAAGATGACATTATTGTGTTCTCTGCCTCTGATTGTGCTCTGTGTCTCTGACTGCTGGCGTTGGTTTTTTTTCTTTTCCACACTACATTCGCAGGACATGACACACAAAAACTTGTTCAAACATCGTGTGCGTTGTGCTGCGACATGTTCTTGCTTGCAATGACACCAAGGACACACAAAAAAAGGCCAACAAATATACGCCAAATGGCAAAGAAATCACACAAACATAAGACGCAGCAATTGCTACGGGTGCCAACTACCAACATCTCACTTGCTTCTCATAGGACACTGACACACAAATACACTCTTACACAACCGGAAGTAATTGTTATCCCTTCACAGCAGCAGCAAATGCAAATTCATGGGGGCAATGATGCCCTATTAATGGCAATATCAACATTTTATCGGCACCCAAAGCGACTGCAAATGGCAAATGCAATGTCAACACGTTGCAATAAAACTTGCAAAAAGAAACTAAAAATAAAAGTAGAAGAGAGAAAGCAAAAAAAAAATAACGGACACCCAAGACAACAGTAACACGTTCACATTACGTTTCCTTTGGCTTACACCCCCGTGGGAAATGTGTTTTGGGGGGCATAAAGAGAATAGGAAGCACAGGACAGTAAGTAAACGCTACTAACAACGGACAGGAATCGCTTGAAACATAAAACCAATTCACACAGTTCGATAACGCCGCGGCTGCTCCAGTTATACTTATACATATCAAATGTACCTGCCACCCGCACTCATATTCAAGTAGGACACTAAAAAACTGTCAAATGCGTACAAAGTGTCAATTATGTTTTTCTTACTGCGCTGAGATGGCAGAGGCGACAAGGACAGTGGAGAAAATACAAATATTTATGTTTTCAAAATATTTGGCATAAACTTGTTTTTTTTATAAACTTTCACAGTACAACATTTTCAGTTCATTGGTTTTGGACTCAATTCTGAGAACTGCACGTGAAAGTATAGCAAAAAAGGAGGAGTTCTGCATCATTCGATTTGTCAAGTTACATGCGATAATAATTTAATATCGATAACAAAAGTACAACTTCAACAATTAAGATACTTTTTTGGTACCATAAAAGTAATACTAAGTACGATAAGAAAAGTACATTTTGGTAAAAATATTAGAATTTTTAGCTATAGAAAAAGTACTTTTTAATGCAATAAGTAATTTGTGGTACAAGAAAAAGTACGTTTTGGTACAAAGAAAAGTACATTATTGTGGTACAAAAAAAGTATATTGCGATAAAGTATAAAGCATTTTTGTGGTACAGGAAAAGTGATTGTTGGTACAATAAAAGTACATTATACATTAAAAAAGTATTTTCGATGCAACAAGATATTTGTGGATGAAGAAATAGTGCGTTTTGGTACAATTAAAGTACTTTGTGGTTAAAAAAAAGTGTATTGCCATAAAGTATGTTTTTGGTACAGGAAAAGTGGTTTTGGTACAATATAAGTACATTGTGGTATGTACAATATATGTACTTGTCTGTATTAAAAGAAGTACTTTTGGGTACAGAAAGATTACTTTTAAGAACTGAAAAAGTGCTTTTTGATACAAAATTAAGACAAGACGTAATAAAAAAGACGTTTTAGTGCAATAAAAATACTTTGAGTTACAATAAAATACTTTTTGGTACAAAAAAAGTACTTTGTGCAACAGTAAGAAGACTTCCTGGCACAATACCATCTTAGTACTATTGAAATACGTTTTGATACAACTAAAGCACTTTTTGGTACAATGAAAGTACTTTTTGGAACAGATAAAGTAATTCTTGTACAATCTGGTAAAAATAAAGTACATAATGGTAAAAAATAATTAAAAAAAGTACTCTTTGGTACAACAAAAGTATTTTGTGGTACAAAAAAAAAAAAACTTTCTGGCACAATAAAATTACTTGTTGGTAAAACACAAGTACCAATTCTTACAATGAAGGTGATTTTTAGTATCATGGAAATCCTTGTTAATAAAACTAAAGTACTTTTTGGTACAAAAATGTACCTTTTGGCACAATGAAAGTAATTTTTGACAGATTAAGTACTTTATTGTGCAATAAAAGTACGTTGTGGTAAAATAAAAGTACATTCTGGTCAAAATAAAAGTAGATTAAGATATGTTAAATCGGACTTCAGTCTGTTAAATCGGACTTCAGACTGTTGAATCGGACTTGCGTCTGTTAATTCGAACTTATATTTGTAGAATCGGACTTGGTTCTGTTAAATCGGATTTAGGTCTTTTAATGCGGACTTCGGTCTGTTAAATCGGAACTCGGTCCGTTGAATCGAACTTCGGTCTGTTGAATTGGACTTAGGACTGTTAATTCAGACCTCGGTCTGTTAAATCGGACTTCGGTCTGTTAAATCGGACATAGGTCTGTTACATCGAACTTCGGTCTGCTGAATCGGGCTTAGGTCTGTTGAATTGGACTTGGGTCTGTTGAATCGGGCTTTGGTCGATTAAATCGGACTTCGGTCTGTTTAATCGGACCTCGGTCGTTGAATCGAACTTCGGTCTTTTAAATCGGACTTAGATCTGTAGAATCGAACATAGGTCTGTTAAATCGGATTTCCGTCTGTTCAATCGGACTTGGGTCTGTTAAATCGGACTTCAGTCTGTTGAATCGGACTTGGGTCTGTTAAATCGGACACCAGTCTGTTGAATCGTACTTAGGTCTGTTAATTCGGTCTTCCGTCTGTTAAATCGGACTCGGTCTGTTGAATCGAACTTAGGTTTGTTAAATCGGACTTAGGACTTAGGTTTGTAAATTCGAACTTCGGTCTGTTGAATCGGATTTCGGTCTGTTAAATCGAACTTCGGTCTGTTGAATCGGTCTTCTTTCGGTTTATTTGGACTTCGGTTGGTTGAATCGAACTTCGGTCTATTAAATCGGACTTCGTTCTGTTATATCCAACTGCGGTTGGTTATACCGACTCGTCAGTTGCACAGTTTTCGGTCTGGTACACGAAGATATATTTCCGAATCACCAGGACTGCCACGTATTCTCTGATATAAACCGTAACCACCGACAAGCCCGGGTCATCTATCATCACTTGCTGATATTAACCTGAAACCCCTACAAAACCCGAATCATCAAGCTGACAACGTACCGCTGATATTAATATTAACTACCGGCGAACCCGAGTTGCTGGTATGTACCTCAATTAACGAAAGTACCCGAATTACCATGTTCCTGAATACCGAAACGATCCTGACCTATCTATACAGTTTTGGGAGTGTAGTATAAAGTTCCCGATCACCTCAAATCGACCGATTCGTAAAGTTCCCAAATATCTTAGATCGATCCGAGTCCCGAAACCTATCACTGCTGTCATAGGCTATACCAATACTCGCCAATCGTAGACTAAAATTTCTCGATCATCAATAATCGGCCTGGGTACAAATTACCGGACAGGACAACATCGCTACCACTGAATTCGAATCTAAATTGTTTTCGTATTTAAATACTTTATCCAGTATATTAAAAGTTTGAATTACACCATCAATAAACAATAGTGTTATTTTGCCCTGGTAAGGGATAATCTACTGAGTTGTTATTCCGTAAGCTTTTGAGGGTCCTTAAGGCGACCCTGGCGACGACTGGACTTACCTCAGCCGACGAGAAAACCATGTTACACATCACTTGTTAATATTATGAAACCTTACATGTCCAAAAAAGTACTTTTTGGTACTATTGCAATGAAAGTACTTTTTTTACAATAAAGATACTTTCTGGTACAAGTAAAGTACTTTTACATGCAAACAAAAGTACATTTAGATTTTGGTAAAAAAAGAGCTTTGTTGTACAGTGGAAGGAGATTTGGTGCAATAAAAGTACCTTGCACTGCAATAAAAGTATTTTTGCTACACGAAATGTACTTTCTGCTATATGTAAAGTACTTTTTCAATCAATATAAGTACGGATTGTACTTAGTGGAAGTACTTTGTGGCACAATTTTAGTACTTTATGGGAAGTTTTAAAATGACTATAATGCGTTATATTTCTTTTTCTTTCTACAAGTTTCTCCAACTTTTCACAGCTTTCGCTCCACCGTTTTCCTTTGATTTCATCTATGAAATATTAAAAGCTTACAATGTCTTTCCGTTTGGCATTTGCTTATGTATGTCCAGGTATCGCAGCATTTGGTGCTCGTCGACTATGCATTTCTCCCCCCTCTCCCCTCCCCCAGTCTGGTGTTATGTTGTCGCGGCAGCAGAAGCTTGTCTTCAATTGCCTTCAACTCTTTCACTTCGTATCTTTAACCAACAACTGTGCAATGGCTGCAGGCATGGTGGTATTCTGTTCCACAGATAGTTAACATCTTACACGTGCGAAGGATGTAAGGAAGACTGACTGAATACTGCTAAATATTTGCATATTTGTAAGCGGCAAATGATAATGCAAATGTTGCAATGGACATCGAAAGAATATAAGTAAAATTTTATGCTTGTTGAAGTTGTCTGCAACCGTTGATGTTTATTTTTACGCATCGAATGCTAGCAAGCACAACAGCATCATCGTCATCACTAAGTATCATCAATACCAGCAGCTTGAGCGGCATTTACCTGAGCATCAACAACACCAGCACGGCAACGCCTGCAGTTTATCATCATTATGATGTTTGTCGTCTGAAACTAAAAGGCGGGCGGGAGGCCCGAAGATAACAACTGGAACTACACAGATGTGGCAAGTTGTGCCATTACCACCAAAACTGTGGCAAATTGTTGCCGTTGTAGTTCCGGTGTTGTTTGCCATCATGCGTATCATTGATGTGCTATGCTGTGCTGTGCTGTACTGTGTACTGTGTCCACGACGGGGAGGTGATTCCATAGGTATTGACTCACTTATTTAACCATAATCAGAACAAACTATGACAACAACTTTTCATGTTCACAAGACATTGTTTCACTGCAGAGCACGTAGTGGTTGCATGTTGGCGATGTTGGCAACATGTTGTTGCCATGAAAAGTTTTAAGAGACAAGAATTTTGTTATGCCCTGGAAAGAAACAATGTTTAAGCAATGTAAATGAAGGCATGGAGGGTATCACAGACCATAGGCAAATTGCTGACGTATATACTACATGGTGAAAGTTGGAAAGGGAAAAGCGAATAATCAATCAATACAGTTTTAATATCATTACTTAATTCTGTGTGCAAAGCGATAATGAAATTCTAACATATATATTAGAGACATAAATATTATGTAAATTGCAATTCTTTTGTAAAAATACAATTTTGATATTCTACATGACGCTTAATTCTAAGACTTCCTGTGCTTAATAGTATCAATGTTTTATAAGGATTACGATATTCTTATCTAACTATATGTCATATCAGTTATGTATATGGATATGTACAGAATTATTTAGTTGCAGTTATCTTTTTGCTAAATCTTTAAAATTGTTATTATAAAAACAATTAAATTATTTTCAGTGAGCTGGAAAATTACTTTCGTTTATACAACTTGTAGATAAATCTTTTAATGCGAGTGCATTAAATTTGTCATAAAGCCCTCTTGCAAACAGAGAGCGGGCAACAAATAACCTATATTTTTAGTTATTGATTATAAAGTTAATTCCTTCTAAATGTTCTGAAAATATAGATGTTAATGACAAAAATATTTGTAATTTATTTTAATCTGTCATTGGGCTTCAATGAACAATTATGAAAAAAATAAATAAATTGGTGTCATAAGTAAACAATTTTGCAGTTTTCAAGAATTTATACTATTTCATCGAGTTCGAGCAATAGAATAGGCGATACGAAATAATAATGTATTTCTATCTGTTTATAAATTCTTTTAAGTTTTTCAATATTATCGATAAATAATTTCTTTTTGTATGTAAGAAGGCCTTCTTCAGAGATAACGGAAAAAAGATAGATAAATTAAAACGTTTAGTGAAGTAACTATTTGTCTTTAAACGCAGTTTCACAGTTATCGATAAAAATTTTCGAGTTATCGATAACTATATGAAATGTATTTTAAGTTATCGATAAATTAAAAATGTGTGCTATTTTCAACAAGTAAATTCAAACAAACAAAATGTTGTTGTAAATATATACGTTACGTTATTTTTTTAAGTAAATTTTTCGAGTTATCGATAACTATATGAAATGTATTTTAAGTTATCGATAAATTGAAAATATGTGCTATTTTCAATAAGTAAATTCAAACAAACAAAATTTTGTTGTAAATATATACGTTACGTAATTTTTTTAAGTTTTCGCCAGATATCGATATTTATAAAATGGGTTAGATTTCAGTTATTTGCATAAACCGGTTGCCATATCCACCTATAAATGTCTTCTAACTACCTATTATAGTTTTTATGTTATCGAACCAACGTTCAATCGTTAATGAGTTATAAATCTACTTATTTTCACTCAAAATAAAATTTCTCTGTTATCGATAACAAACATTGTTTTAAATCTATTTATCAGTAAAGTAAAAAATTATTTGAAAAGTTTGAAAATTTCGGTTTTAAATATTTAGTAACTAACTAAGCACAAAGTTAGTTATCGATAAATTAAAGTTACTCTAGAATTCTTAAAATAATTTGTCGATGATTAAAATCGATCGATCAAATTTACTTATTTATTTTTATTTTATTTTATCTCTATCGATAAATCGATAACACTTGGCGAAAAATGTTGTGTCAGTCTTCTGATGTACTCAAAATTTCAACGCATAATTTTGGTTTTAAATATGTTGCAGCTAAGTATTGATGATGCTGTATGTAAATCGATAACATTTGCCAATAATCTTGTGCCAGTCTTCTGATGTACTCAAAATTTTAACGAATAATTTTGGTTTTAAATATGTTGCAGCTAAGTATTGATGATGCTGTTTGCTGTAAGTTATCGGTTAATTAATGATAACAAAAAACTATAGTTATCGGCAAATTTAATAATTTTGTAACCATTGAGAAAACGAGAATATCTTAAATAAGTTATCTTTAAATTAAGTTGTCGATAATTTTAACTTATCTAAAAACTAATAAGATCGATAAATAAATGTTATCAACAAATTAAATTTTCTATAAAAAAAATCCCTTGTGGTGATAAATATAGATAAAGTTACCAGTAAATTAAAGTTATCGGCAAATTTAAAAATTTTGCTACTAAGTGTTTATAACGCGGAAATATTTAAAATAATTTATCGATAATTAAAAGTTATCGATAAACTTCTATTCATAATTAAAAATTATTAGCTAGTTAAGTTTTTTAAAGAAAATTGTTATTACTATTGTTATCCATAAATCGGTAAAATTTGGCGGTTAATGTTGTTGCACTATTCTGATGTAGTCAAAAATTTAACGGGAAATTTTTTTGATATTCTATTGATAATTTATCTAAGTATTGATGATGATGTAAGGAGTTAGTTATCGTAAAATTAAAGATATCATTAAACTATAGTTATCGATAAACTTAATAATTTTGTTACTAACTATCGAGAACGACAGAACATTTAAAGTAAGTGCAATAAATTAAGTTAACAATAATTATCGAAGTTATCGAAAAACTAATAATATCGATAAATTAATTTTATCGACAAATCCATACAACAAATAAAACTGTTATGATGGATTATTAAATCCATATATATTTGTTTTTGTTGTTTTTATCGAAAAATTGATAACATTGGCGATAAAGTTTTGTAAGAATTTAGTAACGAACTATTTAGTATTACGAAATATTTCCAAAATTCGAAAATTACGGTTTTAAATATTTTGTAATTAAATATTGATAATGCTTTCAAAAGTAAGTTATCGATAAGCTGAAGTCATCAATAATTGAAAAAAGTGCTGATGACGCAACAATATTAAAAAAAATTTCAATGATTAAATGTTATCGATAAATTAAAGTAACCATCAACAAATTTAATAATTTTGTAAGTTACTTATAACTTACATATTTTATGTAGATATCCGTAAATTAAGTATTCGATAATTAAATGTTACTGAAAAATTAGATATCGATAAGTAAAATTTTTTATAAATACCTGTTTCGATGAATTGTCAAATCCGTACATAATTTTTGTTGTAGTTTTAATCGATAAATATATGAAATTTAGCGTTAGATTTTGTGTAATTATTCTGATATTATCGATAGCTCAATCAGAACTTTGGGTTTCACAAATATTGTATTGTATTGTATAGAGATATTGTATTAAACATTTTACATTTGATGGCGAATTATATCAAAGTATTATTCATAGGGTAAGGGTATTTATCAGTCAGTTAACCTGACTGAAATTTCTGTACTGCTTTAATGATCAGTTATAATTTTTATTTTGTGTCTCTCAGTTGACTGAAATAACAAAGCTTTGAAATTTTTTTCCGTTCACTATTTGGGCACAACGGAACCCTCGATGACATAACTGCCGAACATTTGTTTCTTTTCGTACAACTCCATGGCAAATGTGGAATCCAGAAGAGGGGTATAGGCGGGCAATGTTTTATCCGCAATGGTATAATTTTCCACTTTATACATAAATTTCTAAGTGAACAATTTTAAAGAAAATCATATTTGCATATAAAATTTTTTATCAAATTTGGTTTCATATCACAAACATAACATACCCCTTTCATAGGACACCCATAGGGCAAATTGCTAGTTCTTCTAAATTCATCCATTAAAATCTTTAGTAAAACATTACTGAATGTCTGGCTCAATGCTTCGCACAGATTCACTTTGACATCGATGAAATTCAATTGTTTTCCACCATTTGTCATGCGAAGTTGAAGGAGCACACGCACATCGACTTCTTTGTCCAGCGGTCGATTGAACATCAGATGTGTGTTGAAATTATAAATTCCAGCTGATAATTGTGAGAACTGACATTCGAATAACTCGATACGATTTGTGAAACTATTACAGGTCACATTGTGGACGACAACATTGAAAGTGCGAATTTTGGCCATCTAAAGAGAAGAGGTCATCTTAACACTAGTAACAGTATTTACTTGAGAGAGAATTTACCCCAATGGCCGTAAAATAGAATAGCAGGATGACGGCGTTTATAAATTTATGAGACATTTTCGCTCAATCTAAGTGCAAATACTAAATTGAAAATATGTTTTTCTAGGGAAAATATAGGAATTTCTGTTTAAATTATTCCGGCAGATAAAAAAGCTTTTAAATATATTTCGTCAGCATTTTAAGGGCATTTAATTATTATCTGAAATAAAATCAGTTTTTTATACATTTAAACATTGTGACAATTGTGTGGCCTTAATGATATTTTAATTTTTAATTTCCTCTAAAATTCATAAGCAGTAATTGCTTACAAATTATGTTAGGTGGCCAGGGGGTTTTTGTTGTTGGTCTTTTTTACTCATTGTGGATTTTTGCAATGAGTTGTCATAGAACATATTTAAAGATTTTAGATAAAATATTAAAAAAAGCTTTAACATTTTAAGCAAATCTTTTTAACTTATCTTTAAAAATTCAAAATAAAAAATAAATTAGAAAATTTGCATAAAATAAGAAATATTTTTTTTTTTAAATTTATATCAAAATAAAAAAATTGAGAAACTTTTTACTTAAATTTCAAGCGAACCTTATAAACATCTCTTTAAAAAATTTAAATCAAAAATAATACATAACATTAGATTATCTGTATAATATAAAAAAATTTTAAAAATCTATATTTATATTTATATTTATATTTATATTTATATTTATATTTATATTTATATTTATATTTATATTTATATTTATATTTATATTTATATTTATATTTATATTTATATTTATATTTATATTTATATTTATATTTATATTTATATTTATATTTATATTTATATTTATATTTATATTTATATTTATATTTATATTTATATTTATATTTATATTTATATTTATATTTATATTTATATTTATATTTATATTTATATTTATATTTATATTTATATTTATATTTATATTTATATTTATATTTATATTTATATTTATATTTATATTTATATTTATATTTATATTTATATTTATATTTATATTTATATTTATATTTATATTTATATTTATATTTATATTTATATTTATATTTATATTTATATTTATATTTATATTTATATTTATATTTATATTTATATTTATATTTATATTTATATTTATATTTATATTTATATTTATATTTATATTTATATTTATATTTATATTTATATTTATATTTATATTTATATTTATATTTATATTTATATTTATATTTATATTTATATTTATATTTATATTTATATTTATATTTATATTTATATTTATATTTATATTTATATTTATATTTATATTTATATTTATATTTATATTTATATTTATATTTATATTTATATTTATATTTATATTTATATTTATATTTATATTTATATTTATATTTATATTTATATTTATATTTATATTTATATTTATATTTATATTTATATTTATATTTATATTTATATTTATATTTATATTTATATTTATATTTATATTTATATTTATATTTATATTTATATTTATATTTATATTTATATTTATATTTATATTTATATTTATATTTATATTTATATTTATATTTATATTTATATTTATATTTATATTTATATTTATATTTATATTTATATTTATATTTATATTTATATTTATATTTATATTTATATTTATATTTATATTTATATTTATATTTATATTTATATTTATATTTATATTTATATTTATATTTATATTTATATTTATATTTATATTTATATTTATATTTATATTTATATTTATATTTATATTTATATTTATATTTATATTTATATTTATATTTATATTTATATTTATATTTATATTTATATTTATATTTATATTTATATTTATATTTATATTTATATTTATATTTATATTTATATTTATATTTATATTTATATTTATATTTATATTTATATTTATATTTATATTTATATTTATATTTATATTTATATTTATATTTATATTTATATTTATATTTATATTTATATTTATATTTATATTTATATTTATATTTATATTTATATTTATATTTATATTTATATTTATATTTATATTTATATTTATATTTATATTTATATTTATATTTATATTTATATTTATATTTATATTTATATTTATATTTATATTTATATTTATATTTATATTTATATTTATATTTATATTTATATTTATATTTATATTTATATTTATATTTATATTTATATTTATATTTATATTTATATTTATATTTATATTTATATTTATATTTATATTTATATTTATATTTATATTTATATTTATATTTATATTTATATTTATATTTATATTTATATTTATATTTATATTTATATTTATATTTATATTTATATTTATATTTATATTTATATTTATATTTATATTTATATTTATATTTATATTTATATTTATATTTATATTTATATTTATATTTATATTTATATTTATATTTATATTTATATTTATATTTATATTTATATTTATATTTATATTTATATTTATATTTATATTTATATTTATATTTATATTTATATTTATATTTATATTTATATTTATATTTATATTTATATTTATATTTATATTTATATTTATATTTATATTTATATTTATATTTATATTTATATTTATATTTATATTTATATTTATATTTATATTTATATTTATATTTATATTTATATTTATATTTATATTTATATTTATATTTATATTTATATTTATATTTATATTTATATTTATATTTATATTTATATTTATATTTATATTTATATTTATATTTATATTTATATTTATATTTATATTTATATTTATATTTATATTTATATTTATATTTATATTTATATTTATATTTATATTTATATTTATATTTATATTTATATTTATATTTATATTTATATTTATATTTATATTTATATTTATATTTATATTTATATTTATATTTATATTTATATTTATATTTATATTTATATTTATATTTATATTTATATTTATATTTATATTTATATTTATATTTATATTTATATTTATATTTATATTTATATTTATATTTATATTTATATTTATATTTATATTTATATTTATATTTATATTTATATTTATATTTATATTTATATTTATATTTATATTTATATTTATATTTATATTTATATTTATATTTATATTTATATTTATATTTATATTTATATTTATATTTATATTTATATTTATATTTATATTTATATTTATATTTATATTTATATTTATATTTATATTTATATTTATATTTATATTTATATTTATATTTATATTTATATTTATATTTATATTTATATTTATATTTATATTTATATTTATATTTATATTTATATTTATATTTATATTTATATTTATATTTATATTTATATTTATATTTATATTTATATTTATATTTATATTTATATTTATATTTATATTTATATTTATATTTATATTTATATTTATATTTATATTTATATTTATATTTATATTTATATTTATATTTATATTTATATTTATATTTATATTTATATTTATATTTATATTTATATTTATATTTATATTTATATTTATATTTATATTTATATTTATATTTATATTTATATTTATATTTATATTTATATTTATATTTATATTTATATTTATATTTATATTTATATTTATATTTATATTTATATTTATATTTATATTTATATTTATATTTATATTTATATTTATATTTATATTTATATTTATATTTATATTTATATTTATATTTATATTTATATTTATATTTATATTTATATTTATATTTATATTTATATTTATATTTATATTTATATTTATATTTATATTTATATTTATATTTATATTTATATTTATATTTATATTTATATTTATATTTATATTTATATTTATATTTATAATTGTATAAAATAACAAAAAAATTTTATTAATTTTCATTTAAAAATTTATATTTTTTATAATCGAAATTAAACTCGAATTTTATTGCAATATTATTCTCGTATGGTTTATTTTGTTATTAGATTTATACTTATATTTTTATACATTTCTTGAAAATTTTATTGCAATCTTTAGTTTTGAGTTTTAGTTTGAAAATGTTACTCCACCATCTCATCTGCAGTCTACTACGAACTCAACACAATAGCTCCAATGGTTCTCACACTACCCACAATAGTTTTACCCTGCAGCATATCAAAGGCATAGGTAAAGTTCAGCAACGGTGTATAATGTGGAAAATTCTCAGCGGCAAGTGAAAAATTATCCACTTTATATAAAAAGTTCTAATGAAAAAAATCACTGCATTAGTTAAAGTTTCTCTCACTCTCTCTCCCTCTCTCGCATTACATCAATACTCACCGCCTTAAAGGGACATGTTAAAGGTATATTACTTGATTTGATTATTTCATTTAACAATCTTTTGATTATAGGATTATCTACACTTTTCTGTAGTGCCTGGCATACATTAAATTTCAGATCCAGAAAACGTATAGTGTTCTTTGTATTCTGTGGCTGTATTTGTATCCATATTCGTACATTAAAGTCTGCACCCATTTTTTGTGGAAACATCAAACGTTGACTTAGCAGATATTCACCGACTGATTTCTGTTTCAAATCACACTCATAACGCTCTAGACGTTTTTCCTCTATTGTACAAGTAAAGTTGTGGACTACTAATTGGAAGCGTCGACGGGCAGCCTAAGGGGAGGTACGAGCAAGAGATGTTAAAAATGTTAAGTTAAAATTGCAGGAGAAATTTTTAAGAGAATTTTAATTTAATTTCCGACAAAAAGGGAAAAACTGTAAAAAACTGTAAAAAACTGCACGTAAAGGTAGCCCCAAAAAGAAGAAATTCAGCATGATTCGTTTTGTTAAGTAACATCCCATAATAATTTAATATCGATTTGAAGTTGAAGTTAGGCGAATTTGTCACGTTTTAGGTTTTTTTGTTATTTTGTTATATGGTGGCGTATGATTATCATAAGTAATATTCCATGTAAATTATACGGCACGGAGTACAACAGTTTTATTGTAACTGCTACAAAATAAACCCAGTTCAAAATCATTTGATGAATGAAAAAATGAAACTGTTGCTTATGTAGGGAAACGTTATATGAACAGATTGAAGGAATTGTAATTCTTAATTTGTATAAATTTGTATCAGCTAAATCGGACTAGTGGTTCTCGAGTTATGTCAAACAAAATTGCCTAAAACTTACTAACTTCAAATCGATATTAAATTATTATGGCATAAAACTTGGCAAAACGAATGATCTTTTTGGGGCAACTTTCACGTGCAGTTCTCAGAAATGAGTCCCAGATCAATGAGCTGAAAACTGTTGAACTGTTTTATTTTAACATTAGCTTATCATAGGAAGGAACCAACTAACTTTTCCCTACCTTTTACTTAAATTACAAGTATGTTGTGATAAAATGGGCTACAAATTTTATACTTAGATGTTTATCTATATTGATGATAATAGTGGACTTGAAATGTTTTTACATATTTGTTATTTATATATAACATGAAGAAAGTCGTCCGTACATATATGCCTCCTACATATACAGTTCTAGCGCTAACTAACCTTTAACCACCAATAATATACTCGCATTTCTTTTACTCTTGAATATCACTAACCAAACCAATCTGCATACACCGTTTCAATTACTTTAAGGGCAATCAACAATACCATCGATCAGACGACCGCCGCAAACAACGCGTTCGGCAATACATGCGACTGCCACCAACGACACATTCGGTAATCGCCACGAACGGCGAATTTGCTACCGCTGCGAAGAGCGTTACTAAGTTGCTCTGTACCCGAACTCTACTGCCCTTCTCAGGAAGGAACGCAGGAAATATAACTTACTTATTTAATTTCCCTTTGCACCCCATTAATGAGGTATGGGATAGCTTCTCGCGTTGTTGTGAATTAACACGCTTTCTCTTTTTAGATTCACAACTAACGGCACCTACTTATTTATCGACGAATGCGAACGTCACTGTTTTGAGAAGCTCTTACTAGACACGACGATTGAATCGACGCTTAATACTGCGAAGTTGCTGTCAAACAACATTCGAGGGGAGCCGACAATGAAAGAAAATTTTATTTATTTTTTTCTTTTAAGATGACTGGAGCCAGGTTTGAACCTGCGATCTCCCGCATGGTAGTCGCGTGTTCTAACCACTATGCCACGGCCGGTCCCGCAGGAAATATTGTCTTGTTTAATCGGACTTCGATCTGTTGAACCAACTTTTGTTTGTCTGTTGATTCGGACTTCGATCTGCTTAATCGAACTTCGTTCTTATGAATCGGACTTCGGTCTGTTAAATCTGATTGGTTTGTTGAAGTGGACTTCAGTCTGTTAAATAGGACTTCGATCTGTTGAATCGGACTTCGGTCTATTAAATCGGATTTCGGTCTGTTGAATCGGACTTCGGTCTGTTAAATCGGACTTCGGTTTGCTAAATCGGACTTCGTTCTTTTAAATCGGACTTCGGTCTGTTAAATCGGACTTTGGTCTGTTAAATCGGATTTCGGTTTGTTGAATCGGACTTCGATCTGTTAAATCGGACTGTTAAATTGGACTTTAGTCTATTGTATCAGACTTTGGTCTGTTGTATCGGACTTCGATCAGTTAAATCGGACTTTTGTCTGTTAAATCGCACTTCGGTCTGTTAAATCGGTCTTCGGTTTTTTGAATCGGACTTCGGTCTGTTGAATCGGACTTTGGTCTGTCAAATAGGATTTCGGTCTGTTGAATCGGACTTCAGTCTGTTAAATCGGACTTCGGTCTGTTAAATCGGACTTCGGTTTTTTGAATCGTACTTCGGTCTGTTGAATCGGACTTCGATCTGCTAAATCGGACTTCGGCCTGTTGAATTCAATTTCGGTTGGTTATACCGACTCGTCGGTTGCACAGATTTTGGTCTGGTACACGAAGATGCTCTTCGTTCGGACTTCGGTATATTGAATCGGACTGCGGTCTGTTGAATCGGACTTCGGTCTGTTGAATCGGTTTTCGGCCTGTTGAATCGGTTTTTGGTCTGTTATCGGAGTTTGGACTTTGAACTTCGGTCTGCTAAATCGGATTTCGTTCTTTTGAATTGAACTTCGGTCTGTTAAATCGGACTTTGGTCTGTTAAATCGAACTTCCGTCTGCTAAATCGGACTTCGTCGTTTGAATCGGACTTCGGCCTGTTAAATCGGTTTTCGATCTGTTAAATCGGACTTTGGTCTGTTAAATCGCACTTCGGTCTGTTAAATCGGACTTCGGTTTTTTTAATCGGACTTCGGTCTGTTGAATCGGACTTCGATCTGCTAAATCGGACTTCGGCCTGTTGAATTCAATTTCGGTTGGTTATACCGACTCGTCGGTTGCACAGATTTTGGTCTGGTACACGAAGATGCTCTTCGTTCCTGTAGCATTGCATTAGAAATTGGCACGGTAGCATTTTGATACTAACACTTTGCCGGGTAAGATTATTAGTTCAGTCGCAAATTCGAAATCGATACAACTACGAGTTGCTAAAGTCGATTTGTTGAAGAACACGAGTCATCAACACGATTCTAAGTTGCGGATACCAAACTGATTTACGACAAAAGCCGAATTGTCGATACAACCAAGAGTTGCGAAAGTCGATTTGCTGAAGAACACGAGTTATCAACACGATTCTGAATTGCGGATATCAAACTGATTTACGACAAAAGCCGAATTATCGATACAACCACGAGTTGCCAAAGTCTATTTACTGAAGAACACGAGTCATCAACACGATCCTGAGTTGTGGATACCAAACTGATTTACGACAAAAGCCGAATTATCGATACAACCACGAGTTGCCAAAGTCGATTTACTGAAGAACACGAGTCATCAACACGATCCTGAGTTGCGGATATCAAACTGATTTACGACGAAAGACGAATTAACGATACAACAACGAGTTGCCAAAGTCGATTTGCTGAAGAACACGAGTTATCAACACGATCCTGAGTTGTGGATACCAAACTGATTTACGACAAAAGCCGAATTATCGATACAACCAAGAGTTGCGAAAGTCGATTTGCTGAAGAACACGAGTTATCAACACGATTCTGAATTGCGGATATCAAACTGATTTACGACGAAAGACGAATCATGGATACAACCAAAGTCGATTTGCTGAAGAACACTAGTCGTCAACACGATCCTGAGTTGTAAATTCGAAGCCGAATTACCAACAGCCCCGAATTAACTATATATTCCCGAATTGCTGATATAAACCTGAACCATCGGCAAACCTGAATCATCAAGATGACCCAGTATAGCTGATAGAAAACCCGAATCATCAACAAATCCCGAATCACCAATACCTTTCTGAATTGTTTACATTAATCCGAACTACCGACAACCCCCAGTCATCAATCATCACTTGCTGATATTAAACTGAAACCTCGACAAAACCCGAATCACCCAGCTGACAACGTACTGCTGATATTATTCGTAACTACTGACGAACCCGAACCATCGGTACGCTGACAAATTACAGGTACGAACCTGAATTTATGAAAGTAACCGAATTGGCATGTTCCTGAGTAGCGAAACGATCTGACCTATCTGACCTCTACAGTTTTGGGAGTATAGTAAAAAGTTTCTGATCACCTCAAATCGAACGATTCGTAAATTTCCCGATTATATAAAATCGACCCGAGTCCTGAATTGTTTACATGATGTCTTATAAAGTAAAATCTTATGATGGTCTTTTAAAATTTATATAGAAAATTTAAGAATATTTACCTGAATTGTTGATGTAAAGCAAAGTAGTACTAAGAGAGCGGCCATCAATTTTCGATACATAGTTTCCTGGCTTTGATACACTGATGAAATTTCAAATGTAAACTAAAATAATAACAAAAACTATAGGTTTACATGTATAATGTTGCATATATTAAGTGTCACAGTCAAAGAAATAACAACATAAACATTACAGAGATTCTATTTAACTGATATGGAAATTTAATGATCAACACAAAGTACAATAACAATTGACCCTGCAAAAGCAAATGGATGAATGAATACAAATTAAATTTGAATTTAAATTGTTGAAAAATTAAAATTTAATTTTGAAAATAAAAAGGTATCATTTTGTGATACAATCTTTCAATTTTTGATAATTGCTAAAAGATAAAGGGAAAGCATAAACAGATTTGTAAAAAATACATGTGATTCATTTAAAAGATTTTTCTTTAATTTAAAATAAAGAGCTATAAATTTACCCAGATGTCGGAGTTTTTGTTACAGACCAAAAGAAAAGTTTCTGACATTTATTTTTAACAGATAATTTCATTCAACTGTTGGCCGCGATTACGCCGAATGTGTATTATACGTAAACAGACAATACTAAATATATTTTAATTGTAAAACAAAAATAACATTTGGGTTACAATAAAATATTTTTCACAGGCCTTGACATAATATATATTAAGTCCCATGGCTCTAAGTTGGAGCAAAGGGCCGTCCTTGACATAACAAATTTTCGGTAATATGTGATTCATTTAGAAGATTTTTCTTTTATTTTAAATAAAATGTTGAAAATTTAACTCGATGTCCGAATTTTTGTTATAAATCGAAAGAAAGGTTTTTGACATTTATTTTTTACACATAATTTCATTCAACAATTGGTTGCGATTACGCCGAAGTTGTTGTATTCGTAGGTAGACAATACTAAATATATTGTAATTGAAAAAGAAAAACAATATTTGGGTCACAATAATATCTTTTTTTTTAACCGGCCTAGACATAATATATATTGAGCCCCATGGCTCCAAGTTGGAGCAAAGGGCCGTCCTAGACATAACAAACTTTTGGAAATATGTGATTCATTTAGAAGATTTGTCTTTGATTTTTAATGAAAAGCTGTTAATTTAACTAGATGTTGCAATTTTTATTATTAACCAATAGAAAGGTTTTTGACATTTATTTTTTACACATAATTTCATTCAACTATTGGTTGCGATTACGGCGAAGTTGTTGTATTCGTAGGTTGACAATACTAAATATATTGTGATTGAAAAGCAAAAACAATGTTTGGATTACAATACATTTTTTTTTGACCGGCCTCTACATAATATTTATTGAGTCCCAAAGGGTCGTCCTAGACATAACAAATTTTCGGTAATATATGATTCATTTAGACGATTTTTCTTTAATTTTTTATAAAATAGTTAAAATTTATCTTAATGTCGGAATTTTTATTATCAGCCAAAAGAAAAGTTTCTGACATTTGTTTCAGACAATATGTAAAATTTATTGGAATTGAAAAGGAAAAACAATATTTGGATTACAATGAAATTGACTTTAGAATTTATCTCAAGCTCAAGACCAGGGGTTTTGAAAGAAGTTAAAAGCAGAATGATATTCTCATAATGCCAGGCAGTCTGTACAGCTGCTTCGGATTTAGCCACGAATCCTCATCTGCAGACTTTGGTATAATGATTGCAAACTGTTTATCTATAAGTCTTATGCACCAGAATTAACAACAAAATGAGAATTCTTTCTCGAGTGCATAGACTCGAAAAACTTCACAACCCCTCACTATGAGAAACCATTTGCTTAACTTCTTTCTTGTTTTGATTGTTTATGTTGAAAAAGCCGTCGGCATTATGAGAATATCATTCTGCTTTTAACTTCTTTCAAAACCCCTGGTCTTGAGCTTGAGATAAATTCTTAAATCAATGTTCATACAAACAGACCGAATAAATACAAACACAACGACTACAATGAAATGTATTTTTTTTAACCGGCCTTGACATGATATATTTTTAGTACCATGGCTCCAAGTTAAAGCACAAGGCAGTAATGGACATAACAAATTTTTGATAATATGTGATTCATTTAGACGATTTTGCTTTAATTTGTAATAATGCTTAACATTTTACTGTATGGCGAAATTCTTATTATGAGCCGGAAGAAAACTTTATGGCATTTACATTATAAAGATACTTTAATTAAACTGTTGCCCGCAACTTCGCTTTAGGTAGTATATTCGGATTGGAATAAGGAAAAAAGCAGTGATAGGTTTACAATAAAATATAACATTAGTTTTCGACCAACCTTGACTTGACTTCAACTCCAACACCATCACTTTATTCATTAAAGTGGCAATATAAGAAAAAATACCTCTGAATTACATACATTTATGTTTTTTTAAGTATACATTACAAAGTACAAAATTTTTCAGCTCATTGATTTGGAACTCAATTCTGAGAACTGCATGTGAAAGTAGCCTCAAATAGAAGAAGTCCTGCATCATTCGTTTTGTCAAGCTACATGCCATAATAATTAAATATCGATTTGAAGTTCGTAAAGGGGAATTTGTCACGTTTTAGGCTCTTTTGTTTGACATAACTCGAGAACCACAAGTCCGATTTAGCTGAAGCAAATTTTTAAAAAAATAAAAATTACAATCTGTTTAATATGTTTATATTACGTTTCCCTACATAAGCAACAGTTTCACTTTTCTATTCATCAAATGATTTTGAAGTGGGTTCATTTTGTAGCAGTTACATTAAAACTGTTGTACTCCGCATGAGTATGATTTACGTGGATTATTACTTATGATAATCATACGCCACCATATAGTATTTATGTAATGTCAAACAAAAGAGCCCTACACGATACTTACTAACTCCAAATCGTTTTTAAATTATTATGGCATGTAACTTGACAAAACGAATGATGCAGAATTTCTTCTTTTTGTGACTACTTTCATGGGTAGTTCTCAGAATTGAGTCCCAAAATCATGTATTGTACTTTGTAGGTTTACAATAAAATTTAACATTAGTTTTCGACCAGCCCTGATTTGACTTGTATTCCAACACCATCACTTTATTCAATAAATGTGAAATATAAGAAAATAATACCTCTGAATTGAAAACATTTAATTTTTTTTAGGTATACATTATTATTTATTGCATTCCTTATTATTAATAACAGTGATCTATCGAATCCGTCACCCCATCGACCGTTTCACAAGGGCTCCCTCGGTTTTCAAAGTACCCAAAATATTTGAATCCTCATAGAACTCAACGACATAGGTAAAATTCATCAAAGGCATATAGTGAGGAAAAAATTCCACGGTGAATGAGTAATTATTTACTTTGTATAGGTAATTCTGAAATAGATCAAGTGAAGTGAAATAATATAACACCTTATCTCCATCCATCTCTCTTTACTCACCCTTTTAAATGGACACACGCGTGGCAAATTACTAGTCCTGAGAAATTCCATTAATAACTGTTTGATAAATGGATTATCGGCACCGCCGGCCAATATCTCACACACATTTAGCTTAGTATCCAGCAGACGTAGAGATTTCTTGGCATTTTGTGGCATTATTTGGGACCACATACGCAGATGAAAATTGTTATTTAAATTCTGATCAAACATAAAATGTTGCCTGAATAGATAATTGTCTACGGCTTTCTGTTTTACATCACACATGAAATATTTTACACGTTCGGATTTAATCAAACATGTAAAATTGTAGATTTTTAATGTGAAGCGGCGTTTTTCTGCGGCCTACAAGATATGCAGTGAAAATAGTGATGAAGGAAAAAATAGAAAAAAAAAATTAAATAAGTAAAAATTTTAAAGAATATTTTTAACATTTTTGGAACTTTATTTTATGTGTTTTTATTAAAATGATTTTTATGAAATTTTAATATTTTAATTTTAGTTGTTAAATTTTTGATTTTTGTTGATAGATATTCTCTGGTTTTTTACTTATGTGCAACTTACTGTAGCCGCTAATAGACAGAGTAACGACATGACGGCAAATATAACTTTTACAAACATTGCTCGACCGTAGATATTTTGTAATTATTATGACATTAGAAAACTTAATGAGACGTATGCGATTTTTTTTTAGCAATAAATAGTACTAATAATTTTCTGAACTCAAGCGACATAATTAGATGTGAACAACTGATGGACCTACTTACTGCTGGTTGAGCATTAGTAGAAATAATTTTACGCTACATTAACGAGACGCAAATGTTGCATGGTAAGCGAACAATTATAATAATAAATTCAGGCACCATATGAGTAATGTACTACTGTTTTAGGGGCAGACTTTTTACAATAGACGATAAAGACTGTATTGTGGAATCCCAATTCCTAATTGATTCCAATATGTCTGATGATCGATTGCCTAGTTGAGTGTGTCAAAAAAACTTATTTCTCTAAACATTACAAAAAAAGTTATGTATGAAAAATCAGATGAACCCGAAAAACTGACAGTTTGAAAATTGGAGGGTAATATGAAACTCCCTAAGTGGGTAATGCGGAACACCCTTATATTTCAATGATTACAGCTTCTGCGGTTAACTTCATGTCCGTTGGGTCGCATTAGCGAATCGAACCTTTTTTTTGCACCAAAGTACTTATTAGGTACCGTAATATTAGATCCTAGGTTTCTTTGAGCCATGTCCATCTGTCTGCCTTTCTCTCCAGCCGGTACGCTCAAGAACTTTTGAAAGACGCAACAATTTGTTTTGAAACTTTGCATTAGATAATATTTCACTAAAACTACTTCCTGCATTGCAAATGAATTACATGGCCATGCCCCTTCTGAAACCTCCTATACAAATGTACCTTTACTTTACCTTTCACTTTAGCAATCGAGTAATAATATCAATACAGCCAACACGGCCTTGTCTAAATTCTGTACTTTGTAAAGCAATAACTAGATAATGTTTAGGAGAAAATGTTGGTAGTCTAGCCACGACCCTGCTGGAACCTCTCATACACATATACCATTCCGCCCACTTTAGATATCGAGTAATAATATCAATTCACCCCTAGCTATAGTGCCGAAATTTTGGATTTTGCTAAGCAAATTTTATGATTTTACTGAGGGTGAGGGTATATGTAAGTCGGTTTACCTGACTGAAAATGTCTTAAATGTTTTATTGTACTATTAAGTAATATTGTTGTACTTTTATTGTTTGAGAAAAATTTTTAACAAAAAGAACTTCTATTGTATCAAAAAGTACTTTTATTGTATTAAAATGTACTTTAATTGTATTAAAAAGTACTTTTATGTATTAAAATGTTCTTTAATTGTATCAAAAAGTACTTTGATTGGAAGGATAAGTACTTTTGTTGAATAAAAAAGTACTATTATTGTGTAAAAATATCATTGTTGTACTAAAATTAACTTTTATTTTTTCAGAAAGTACTTATATTAAACAAAAATTTACTTTTATTCCACCAAAAAGTACATTTATTGTACCACAAAATACTTTTATTGAATTAATTAATAGTTTTATTATATCAGAAAATGCCTTTATGTACTTTTATTTTATAAAAGTACTTTTTTATTGTAAAAAGGTACTTTTTTGTACCATAAAATACTTTTGTTGTACCAAAAAATATTTTTGTTATTGGACCAAAAAGTACTTTTGTTGAAGAAAAAAGTACTTATTTTGTAAAAAAGTACTTTTGTTGTATCAACATGTACTTCTATTGTACCAAATAACAGTGTTGTTGTGCCATAAAGAAGGTTTTATATTAAAAATTACTTCATTGGACAAAAAGTACTTTTTTGTACCAAAATGTACTTCCAATAAAATGCTTTTTATTGGACAACAAATTCTTTTGTTGTACAAAACGTACATCTTTTCTACCAATATGTACTTCTATTGTACCAAAATGTCCTTTTTTTGTACCAAAATTTACTTTTGTTGCATCATAATGTAATTTCATTGTACCATAAAGTTCTTTTGTTGTACCACACAGTACTTTCTAGTATCAAAAATTACTTTTTTGGACCAAAAAGTACTTTTGTTAGGTAAAAAAGGATTTTTTTTCTCAAGTACTTATATTATTAAAAAAAGGACTTTAATTTTACCAAATAGTACTTGTTGCGCCAGAGAGTACTTTTGTTGTACTAGGAAGTACATTTATTTAACCAAAAAGTGCATTTGTTGGATAACAAGTACTTTTACTTTAATTGTTAAAAATAACTTTCGTTGTACCAAATTGTACTTTTATTATAACATAAATTGCTTTCGTTGTACCAAAAAATACATGATATGTATCATAAAGTACTTTTTTTTTATCAAAAATTACTTTTATTAGACCAAAAAGTACTTTTTTTTGGATAAAAAAAGTATTTCTTTTCGAAAGAAGTACTTTGTTGTACCAAAATGTACTGTTATTGTAACATAAAGTACTTTTGTTGTACCATAAAGTACTTGTATGGTTCCTATACAGGTAATCCGGTGGGCTGGATATTGATGCTTGCGGATGAGGATGTCTGACGTGTACTACAGCTGCCACGCGGATAAGCATGAGTTTGGTTGTGGATTTGTGGTCGGCAAATGACTACGACACCTGGTCTCTAGGTTTACTCCTGTCAGCAAACTAATCGCCACCATAAGAGTGAATGCAAAAATTTTCGACATCACGCTGATATGTGCTCAAGCTCCGACGGAGGAGAAAAGTGACGAGGTCAAAGACGAATTCTACGCCCAACTTGAAAAAACATATGACCGTAGCCCGGGACATGATGTTAAAATCGTGCTGGGAGATTTTAATCCCAAATAAGGCCGGGAGAACGTCTTTAGCCCAACACTCGGAAGTCTGACTTACACATCGCCAAACGGAATCAGACTGATTGATTTCTCTGCAGCAAGGAACATGGTAATTAGCAGCACACGATTTGACCACAAAAACCTTTACAAGGCTACGTGGATATCTCCCGATCAAGTAACGAGAAACCAAATTGATCACGTGGTAATCGATGGAAGGAACGCGTCAAGTGTCTTAGATGTACGAGTGATCAGGGGTGCGAACATCAACTCGGATCACCACCTCACTGCAGTGAAGGTGCGTACTAGGCTAAGCAGGGCAAATGCCCTGCGTAACCAGGCACAGAGAAAGCTGGACATCGCTAAACTGCAGACCGTGGAGATAGCAAACGCCTATTATAATCAACTCACTCAACTACTTCGTGATGCTTCAACTCCCGAAAATACTAGGGTGCAATGGCAATATATTGCCCACTCGATGGAAAGGACTGCTCTGTCCGTACTGGGGTATGTGAAGCCCTTAAACGATAATGCCTGGTACGATGACGAATGCCGCA
The DNA here is from genome assembly GCA_964034835.1 of Muscina levida. Taxonomy (NCBI): domain Eukaryota; kingdom Metazoa; phylum Arthropoda; class Insecta; order Diptera; family Muscidae; genus Muscina; species Muscina levida. The sequence goes on along the minus strand of OZ035884.1, from coordinate 98,190,630 downwards.
ATGCCACACGGGAACAAGATGCTGCATACAGGGACAAACTGCAGCCAATGGCAACGCGAGCTGTTCGCGAAGAGGCGAAAAAACGAGAGCTGAAGGTGAAGCCCGAAAATTCTACCATAAGATAAATAGTAGGATACATGGAACAGGTCTTCCCCCCTGTAAAGACAAGGATGGTCATCTCGTTACTGACTCCGAGAGCGTACTGAGAATGTGTAAAGATCTCTTCTGCAGCATATTGATGTCTGAAGATTGTCTACCAATCCGAGACGATAGCATCGAGTGTACCCCTCCGAGCCAAGCTGAAAAACAACTGTCATATCCCGCCTAAAGAACAACAAGGCCGCTGTGGCTGATGGTCTTCCAACTGAGTTGTTTAAGGTGGGTGGAGATGAGCTTGTTTTAAGCATGCAACAGCTCATAGAACAAATTGTAAGAGTTATAAGAAGAAAATTATAAAAACTATAAAAATGATTAAAGTTTTAAAAATTATAAAAATTATACAAATTATAAAAATTATAAAAATTATAAAAATTATAAAAATTATAAAAATTATAAAAATTAGAAAAATTATTAAAATTAAAAAAATTAAAAAAATTATAAAAATTATAAAAATTATACAAATGATAAAAATTATAACAATTATAACAATTATAAAAATTATAAAAATTATAAAAATTATAAAAATTATAAAAATTATAAAAATTATAAAAATTATAAAAATTATAAAAATTATAAAAATTATAAAAATTATAAAAATTATAAAAATTATAAAAAAAATTATAAAAATAATAAAAATTATAAAAATTATTAAAATTATAAAAATTATAAAAATTATAAAAATTATAAAAATTAGAGAAATTATAAAAATTATATAAAAATTATAAAAATTATAAAAATTATAACAATTATAACAATTATAACAATTATAACAATTATAACAATTATAACAATTATAACAATTATAACAATTATAACAATTATAACAATTATAACAATTATAACAATTATAACAATTATAACAATTATAACAATTATAACAATTATAACAATTATAACAATTATAACAATTATAACAATTATAACAATTATAACAATTATAAAAATTATAAAAATTATTAAAATTATAAAAGTTTATGTTTTTGATTGTTGACCTCTTAATTATAATATTGGGATTTGGTTTGGCTATAGTGTCTGAATTTAAAGACAATTTTTATGTTGTATTTTTATTCCATTTATTTATTTCCGATATTTCGACTAACATCGTTAGTCATCATCAGGGTTATAAAAATGGGCAGCTACAATAATACTGTCCTGAGTCAGCTTCTGTAAACTACTGAATAAAAATACAACATAAAAATTGTCTTTAAATTCAGACCCTATAGCCGAACCAAATCCCAAAATTATAAAAATTATTAAAACTACAGCAATTATTAAAACTATAAAAATTATTAAAATTATAAAAATAATAAAAATTATAAAAATTATAAAAATTATAAAAATAATAATAATTAGAAAAATTATAAAAATTAAATATATTATAAATATTATAAAAATTCCAAAAGTTGTAAAAATTATAAAAATTCAAAAAAATTTAAATTTGAAAAAATTTTATAATTTTAAATTATTTTACCAAAAAGTACTTTTATTGACATCACAATATAAATTTAAGTATCGACCTTAAAAACTGGCAAAATATTTTTAACTAAATTCTTAAATTTTCTTATAAATTTAAAAAAAGTGCCTTAACTGAAAAAATTTTAGTTTTATTATAAATTATAATTTTTTTTGGTGCCCAATAAAATACTGCTATTTCCAAATTATTGTTTTAAACTAATCTTTGTTTGTGATCATCCCTAACCTAATGAGGCATGGACGCACTCATTTTGTTCATCAACAAATAATTAAGAAATTTTTCAAAACAATACAATTGCGTCGTCAACACAATTGTAAAACTATTTGCACTGCAAAAATCAATTTGTCTAAACAACACTGTGTTAAACAATGACTGGCAAAATAATATTCCTGTTGATTATTCTGATACAAAGTCTGCCATCCGAACAGGTAAGTGTTCATTGCTCTTCTTATATTATATATACTTGGAGCAAAGTGACTTTATTGGTCTCACTGATCCTTATAACTATACCTTCCCCCCATTAATTTCTTGCTCTAGGCTCCCAAACGTCGCTTTAAACTGGAAGTCTACAATTTTACTTGCAATATAATGAACGGTCGTATGCGACGTTTTGACTGCAACTATCGCAAAGTATCTAGCAATCATTTTCTGTTCAATCAATATCTAATGTTTAACGAAACTTTAAACAAAAGTTTTCATGCCCGTCTGCTGATTTATGTAAGACCCCAGAATGGTAAAAAGAATGTAAAATTTCTTGATTTGAATTTGAATATCTGTGAGGGTTTATCGAAACCAATTGCAAATCAACTGATTGTCATTATATTGAATGAGATGAAGAGGGCTAGTAATATACCACGTCGATGTCCTTTTAAAGGGGTAAGTTGGGATTGAATTTGTATGTCTTGGTATGTAAATAATTATTTGCTTTTAGAATTTCTTATATAAAATTGAAAATCTCACCTTCAATGATGACTATATGCCACCCTATGCGCCTATGATGAATTTTTCCTACACCTTTGAGTTTTATGACAAGGGTCAAATGTTTGCTGCATCCACTTTAATGGGAGCCACAGTGCCGTGAGTGTTGTTGTGGAGATTTGCTATGATTTAAGAATGATAAAAAAATCTGGGCAATTTTTGGCATATAAAAAATAAAACATTTGTTTGTGTTTTTTTATTCCTGCATATCTTTTTACCGCTGCCCCTGATCATCTATTCATGTTACCATTAATGCCCTCTGGCTATTATTTTACATATGTTTAACACAAAAAAATTCCCCAGCATTGCAATTATCATTTGAATTAACACAAATGATTGTTATAAAATATTCTTAGCATGCCTTTCATACACAATTAATAACATATTGTTGTTGAGCAATTAAACCTGACCATTACAACAATTATTTAAAATATTTTGGGAGGCGTTTGTCAGGCATCAAATGCTGCTGCCATATTTACCTGCAACGTTTTGCTGCCAAATATCAAAAAATTTGGCATTATCTGTCATTCAACAATTTCAAGT
>OZ035884.1:97896276-98187276 GCA_964034835.1 Muscina levida | reverse complement strand
TGACAAAACGGCATGTTCTTTTCGGCTTGCCAACATCGACCCGTATCAATTGAAAAATTTATATGCGTGGAGAAATTTCTCAAAAACAGAGAATTTTCCGGCATAAATTTTTTTTTTAATAAAAAATATTTTGACAACTTTTCGTATATCATATAAACATATTCTTGATATTATTTTTTTTTGAAGGCGTTCTTATTTCATAAAGGATGTTTGATTTCCGTGTCCTAACCATGTAGTCAATTTCAAGTGAGTTATGGAGTTGACTTAGGATCTTTGAGTGACTAAAAGATGGATGCCAGCTTAACGTGTATGTAAAAACTATAAAAAAAATATTATATTCATAGTTTTATATTCATTACTTTGGAATAATTTTATAGGTATTTTCTTAAATTCCACTTGATAGCCTTTTTAACAAAAAAAAAGTATTACTTAAATTTTACTTTTCATTCAATTACCTGCAATTTACCTGCACAACTTTGTATTCCACAAAGTTTTCATCATTTGTATAGAGAAAACATTGATGAGTATCGTATTTTTAAAACTTTATAGTTTGGAAATGTTTTTCCGGTTTGTTTAAAAGCTTCTTAAAGTTTTAAAATGGTTATCGTATTTCTATTTAAATTGTTGCTTGTGTTAAAGTTTTGTTCTTTTCATATATTGAGAAGTTTTCTATTGCAGTATTCTTATGTTGGTTTTTTTTTAAAGCAACAAAAAAACAACAACAGCATCAACAAGAAATCGGTAATTTAAAACGATGACAGCAGCATTTTAAAGTTTGGCATAATTTTTCTCCCTTAGCCAAGCATGGACTAGAGATTTCAGGAGAGTAAAACGGGAGAACAAAAAACTATTAAATGTTATTGAGCGATTCATGGTAACTGAAACTGAAGCTGAAGTTGAACAAGAAAAACCATTATATTTCCCCCCTGACTTTGTTAAGCGTATAGTTGTAGAATGTTTTGTGAAAATAAATGATGACTCTGGCAAGTGATGACTGACTGACTGACTGACTGACTGACTGAGTGTGTGAAGTAAGAGTTTTTGCCCTCAAGGAAGTTAAGGCAAATGACTCAATGTATAGTAGTATAGGGAAGGCAGTCAGCAATACCAGCTAGGAAATGACAGTCCATTTTGAAAAATTCCAAAGTCCTTATTGTTAGAACAGTCATTCACAGTCGGAGTCACGGAGTCTACGACGCTTGTTAAGTCCAACCAACTCAATGACGTTGTTAGTTCTCGCTCTAACATTTGGTTGATTTTAAGCCAACACTTGGCCATGTCTTTGGTGCGTCCATTGCCATTGTATACTCTATCATCTTTTAGCAATGAAATTGTTTTAGTAACATGCCAATACCAGCTTAAGCTGCTGTTTTACAATGATTGGCCACTCGTGTGTGCCTTAGTAGTAGTAGTAAATGTACTCTTACTTGTAGTTGTCTTACTTATTTATACTAAAGGTCTTACAAGTGATATCATTTTAATTTGATTTTATGGTCAATATCGATTCTTGTTCATGCCATTTGTTAACATTGTAAAGCATGTCGTGTTGCTGTATCCTCATCTCTATCTTTTGCTCTCTCTCTGACTTTTCATTTTCCTCTCTGGTACTGGTACTTACAAAGCCAATTATAAAATCATAACAATTTGTTTTCAATGACTTCTATTGACCATTATGTTGATAACGTTTTCCATTTGTTTTCATCGCTGTTCAACTGTTTGTGACCACTCAAATGATGACTAAGTGACTGACTATTTGACTGTCTAACTGACTATGTGACTGAGTAATGTAAGGATACTCCAGTTGCAGTTGAATAGAGATGACGATTCGAAGGATAATTCTGTTGATTGTGGTGTCATTACATTGATCGATCTAATTTCTGTGATAAATTAATAATGTCATTCATATGTCCACTAGAAGATGAGAGGTGGGGGGGGATACTATTTGACATCATTTGGATGTTTGCTAATGCACTGAACTTTTATTAGTCTATAATGGACGTTGTTGCATCTATCTCATGGTTAGTTTGCAATTGGTGGATACAGCACGTAAAAGTAAAACTATAAAAGAGAGATGAAAATAATTGGCAATGAATTTGATAGTTATAAATTGTAATTAGCAAAGGGATATGGTTTAAGAGAGTTTATTTTAATCGTTATTATAAAAAAATGTCGAATATTTCGTAAGGCGGCTGTTGGTGTATATTTAGGATAAGTGGGTATCAGAGTTATTTTGATAGGATGGTACAGTAAGATAAGATTTTTAGTTCCCTACACACCTACTGATAGCAGTTATCTCTATTATTTTTACTAAGATCTGTCCAATGAACAAAATAAAATTGTCATATGAAAGTGATTCATTAGAAACCTTGTTTTAAATTTTTTTATAAAATACTTAAAGTAATGTTGAATGCCAAAATTTGTATTATTACTCAAAAGTACATTCTCTGACATTAACTTGTCCATCATAATTTTATGAATATATCCAACACGACTACTGCGTAGGTGGTCTATTCGGTAGATACAAGTATCAACTACTCTTGTCAGTATTGTCACCGGTATCTTACAAACAAAGCGAGGAAAGTAAGTGAATATAGCTCATACGCTCTTAGTAACTTACCCTGGAGTAATAACAATTTGTATCAATCATACGCAACCGTTACGTCCGGAAGATCCGCGATCATCATGATATAATATCGTTAATACTTCTTTCAATCTTATTCGTGGTACGTAAGGGAGAAACGTATAAGATTTTATGAATTGCCATCTGAAACAGAAAAAACAAGCGCTAGATTAGATAGAAGCCGACCGAACAACATGTCACTCAATGCTTGCCAACATCGACCCACATCAATTGAAAATTCACTTATATAAAGAAATTTCTTACAACTTTGTGAATTTTCCGGCGTAAAATTTGTTAAAATAAATAATAAATTATACAAACCGAAAGAAAGTAAATGTATATACCACACGTGAATATAACTCATACACACTAAGTTACTTACTCTAGAGTAATAACTAGTTGTATCAATCATACGCAACCATTATGTGCAGAAGATCCACGCTCATTATGATACAATATGGTTACTACATTTTTTATCTCGTTCGTGGTACGCAAAGGGAAAACGAATAAAGTTGTGCGATTTGGCATTTACAACAGAATTGATAAACACTTATGGTACAGAAGTTGACAAAAGAACAAGTCCCGCACAGCTTGCCAACAACGACCCGCATCAATTGAAAAATCATTTACATGGAGAAATTTCTCAACAACCTTTTGAATTTGGGCACAATATTGAAAATAAAGAATAAAGTAAGCTAACAAAAATAAAGAAAATATATAAACACATAAATATTACTAATACGCACCAAGTAACTTACACTGGAGTAATAATAATGTGTATCAATCATACGCAACCATTACATCCAAAAGATCAAAGATTATCATGAAACAAAACCTTTACATCTTATCATCTTATTCATCTTATTCCTGGGACGTTAATGTTAAAATAGTAATGGTATACAATTTGGCACGTTAGACAGGAAAATAAACAAAAAATTAGATAAAAGCCGATCAAATACCATGTCCTTCGCAGCTAGCCAACATCGACCCGCATCAATTGAAAAATCCTTTATATGGAAAAATTTCTAAGTGCATTTTCGGGCATAAAATAAAATAAATAAATAAATGTTTATACACTTAAATATAACTCACACTAAAAAACTTAACTTGGAATAATAATAATTTGGAATAATAATCATACGCAACCGTTACGTCCAAAGATCAAAGATCTTCATGACACAAAATCTTTACTACTTTTTTGTATATTATTTATGGAACCTAAAGGCAAAAGGAATAAAGTTATACGATTTGAAAGAAGCTGACAAAACAACGTGTGTTAACATTAACCCGCATCAATTGAAAAAATCCTTTACTTGAAGTTATTTCTCAACAACTTATAGAATTTTTGTGGCATACAATTATTTTAAATCAATAATAAAATAAGCAAATAGAGAGAAAGTAAAGATGTTTACTCGCTAATATAACTCATACGCACTATGTAACCTAACCCTGAAGTAATAATAATTTATATCAATCATACGCAACCGTGACGTCCAGAAAATCCGCTATCATCATTATGTAATATCGTTACTACTCTTTTGTATGTTATTCATGGAACGTAATGTTTAAAGGAATAATGTTTTTATTCCTTAGATTTGGCATCTAAAACTGAAAAATAAGCAATAGATAAAAAAGAATCCGACGAAACAACATGTCCTTCCCAGCTGTCCAACATCGACCCGCATCAATTGAAAAATCCTATACATGAAGAAATTTCTCAAGAACTACGAGAATTTTCCGGCATTCAATTTTTTAAAATCAAAAATTTTTTATCAACACTTTTGGATATTCTACAAACACATTCTCCGTATTGTTTTGCTATGTCTCTCTGTGTAGCAATTACCTTAAAATATCTTAGTCGCATGGTTTTAGTTTCTATGTAAATAAGATTTACAATCTTTGTAATTTTTCTCCCCTTTTTAAGTGTAGCTAATTTTTTTAATTTTTTTTTGAATTTGTTTCCTACTTTATGGTATTTTTCTCTTGCCCCATAAAGATGCTGTCTTTGGTTGCCAACTTTTTAACCTTAAATACTTACACATTTGCTTTAGAAACGTAGAGAAATGCCGCTCGGTTTGGCCTAACAAATCTATGCTGTCTTTGGTTGGCTGTTGGGAAAGAATTTACGTAAGCCAGTGCTGGTGTATAAAATCCATTTAATTCAATAACAAAAAGTTCATGCCAAGTTTTTTTTTCCTCTTTTCGTTTTTCGTTTTGCTGGAGCATTTATTTTATTTTGTGCGGTGCGTTTTGCAGTTGACACCAAAAGGTTGTCTCTAAAGAATTTCCATTTATTAAATCATTCACACCCATGAACAATTGTCATACCTCGTAGCCCCTTCGCCCCTCCTCCTCAGAAAAAAGGGTCTATAAAAGGACATTTGGCGTTACAGTTTCCTTTTGTTAAATTGCCAGACAGACATGTGGCAGTACTGTGGTTGCAAGGGGCAAAGGGTGCCCAGAGGGGGTAAATGAACCAACATTCAGAGAATGTAGTTAAGTAACACATATTTCTTTGCATTAAGAAACGCTTTTATATATTTTGGCTGGTATTCACACATACCTACATACATACTTACACACACTTGTATTCATTCCAGTTTGTTGGCCAAGACATGAGAGTATGTAGGAAAATTTGCTGAAAATTAATTATAAAAATTGTACTGCCCTCTTTTACCTTGCCCCCCTCTGTGGTAGGGGTGGGCGGGGCAGATTGCAAACTACTGCCAGTTTTAGTTTAAATGTCATATGCAATGGCAAATGAATTTACTTCAACATCATTCATGTTGTCCTTTCATATGAATGGTCAAAGTAAGAGAATATGCTATAAAAGTCTGGGTGTGGGGGGGAGTGGGAGGCAAGTAGAGTAAGCGTGTGTTGTAATTTTATTAAAATTTTCTTTGATTTATTTTGTGTGAAATGCTAAGTGGAAAGTTTGTGTATATATGTTGAGTATATTTTTTGTTTTCTATGTTAATTTTAATTATAAATTACACACTTTTTTTGCCGGCAACTGCTCTCTTTTAACATGTGGCCAAAAAATAAAGGAGTGCTAATGAACTAGTTCTCCTTTTTTTGAGGTAGGTGTAACAGTGTAGGTGTAAGTATGTTGAGGTAAAAATGTGGGTGTTGGTATGTTGGAGTACGTTTGTGGGTGTCAGAGTGTAACTGTAGTTGTGTCTATGGCTATGGTTGTGTTAGTTACTAAGTAACCTTTTATTTTGTCCATAACTTTTATAAAATATTTTTAAAATCAACTGTCAAATTAAATTTTCCCAAAAACTTGCTTGTTTGTCTTGACTAACCTCCATTTGCCTGCTGAAACCCCAGCACAAACTCCCTGTTTTTTCATTGCTATGGCTTTAATTTTCTACAAAACTTTCTTGGCCCAACTTAACATGATTTACATTTTCATATTCTACAGCTTCGGAATTTTACATTTTGTTAAACTTCTTGGTGTGATTGCGCTGCGGTACGGGTGGGGTTAATGTCCCAAAGAGTCACCACCAATGTTTACATTTATATTCTTAACCTGAGCATTTTCAGTTTCTAGCTGTTTACTTTTTGTTTTGCATTTTTCATTAGAAGATCCTGCACAAATGTTGGCATGAACTCCATTCGTCCGTTGTCCACCCGACATTACCTATGTAGCAGTAAGTGGAAAATATAATAATAAAACAAAGCCAACAAAGGTGTCATAATATAAAATTTATGATTTACCAAAGTTAATTAATGTTAAATATGTGTTATGTGGAGGTGTTGGTACGTGGAGAGTATGGGTGTAAGGTAAACAGGAAATTTAACTAAAATACAGCATACAAATTTTCATTATACGAACAGTTTATGTTATTTAAAATACAATTTCACTTTAACTGTACGTATAAGTTCAATAACTCAATGAAGTTTCCGTTCAAACTTATTGAGTTCATTGAGTTGACACCTTTCATAGGGAACACTTAAGGTTCATTGGCATTGCTTTGTACAAATTAGCGATGCAGTAAGCTCAAATGTTTGACAAAGTCTTGTTGACAGCAATCAGCTATTGAATGTTAATTAAGGAGATTTTATATATTCAGGAGGACTTAATATTTCCTGGAGCCACTTACAAATATTTTTAGAAATGGGAAAAAAATATGCAAAATACTGATTTCGTTAAATGATACCGTACATGATTTTGGGACTCAATTCTGAGAATTGTACATGAAAATAGCCCCAAAAAAAAAGAACTTCTGCAATATTCGTTTTGCCAAGTTAGCTGCAGTAACAATTTAAAGGCCATACGGCCTTCCTCTCTTTTGTGTCTAAAGCAAAGTTGCAGATATTGAATTGGTACCATACATTGCACTTTTTGGTATAATACATTGTACTTTTTGCTATCATGAATTGTACTCTTTGGTATAATAAATTGTACTTTTTGGTACAATGAACTTACTACAATGAACTTTTTGGTACCATAAACTGTACTTTTAAATTTCTTTTTGGTCCAATTCATTGTACAATACTTTATGGTGGCGTATGATTACCATAAGTTATATTCCACGTAAATCATACGCCAGGGACTACAACAGTTTCATTGTAACTGCTACAAAATAAACCCATTTCAAAATCATTTGATGAATGGAAAAGTGCAACTGTTGCTTATATTATTTTTTTTTTTTAATTTGTTTTAGCTAAATCAGACTAGTGGTTCTCGAGTTATGTCAATCAAAGGAGCCTAAAACGTGACAAATTCACCTATATGATACTTACTAACTTAAAGTCGATATTAAATTTTTATGGCATGTAACTTGATAAAACGAATGATGCAGAACTTCTTTTTTTAGGGGCTACTTGCACGTGCAGTTCTCAGAATTTAGTCCCAAATCAATATTGTGATATTGACGGCCTCGCAAATGATATAAGGACTTTGATTAAGGATATGTACCTGGATTGTCCAAAGTCTGTCCAGATATGGTACAAATACCAAATTAGTTGATATACTTGACAAAGTGGGTAGGCAAATATAGACTCGGATCAACATATAGCTGCAGTCAAGGAACGAACGAAATAAGGTAGGAATGGTATACATCTGCATATTACAGAGATAGCCAATGCCTATTCCAAACAATTTTCTCAATTGTTGCAAACAGAAGGCCCTAATTCCGATGTTGCTGACATACAATACAAAGAATGGTATACATCGTAAGGCTGCATACTACAGCGATAGCCAATGCCAATTCCAAACAATTCTCTAAATCGTTGCAAATAGACGGCCCTAATTCCGATGTTGCTTACATACAGTGACATTATAGTTCATGGCTATTGTTGGTTCTGAATTGATAAGGGAGCGCGTGGTATCGCCTATATCCCATATTCCATGAACTATGATAGCTATGAAGATGAGATTTGGTACATAAGTTGTTGGTACAGTATGAATAACAGCCAATGTGCCACGCCCTTTTAAAAACAACCATTATTACAGCCATAACAATAGTTTGATAGCCCAGATAATGGTTAACATAGTAAGGCTGCATACTACAGAGATATCCAATGTCTATTCCCGACAATTCTTTCAATTGTTACAAACAGACTTCCCTAATTCCGATGTTGCTTACATACAGTGACATTATATTGTTACGAAAATTTCACAATATGATAATGATGACCTGTTAATAGATCATGGCTGCTGTTGGTTCTGATTTGATAAACGAGCGCGTGGCATCGCCATTATCCCATATTTCATGAACTATGATAGCTATAAAGAGGAGATTTGGTACATAAGTTGTTGGTGCCGTATTACAACCAAGGTGCCACGCCCTTTCAAAAGAAACCGTTATTACAGCCATAACAATAGTTTGATAGCCCAGATAATGGTATACATCGTAAGGCTGCACACTACAGCGATAGCCAATGCCAATTCCAAACAATTCTCTAAATCGTTGCAAATAGACGGCCCTAATTCCGATGTTACCGACATACAGTGACATTATATTGTTATGAAAATTTCACAATGTGATAATGATGACCTGTTGATAGATCACGGCTGTAGTTGGTTCTGATTTGATAAAGGAGCGCATGGCATCGCCTATATCCTATATTTCATGAACTATGATAGCTATAAAGATGAGATTTGGAACATAAGTTGTTGGTACAGTATGAATTACAGCCAAGGTGCCACCCACTTTCAAGAAAACCGTTTTTACAGGCATAACAAATGTGTGATAGCCCAGATAATGGTATACATCGTAAGGCTGCATACTACAGAGATAGCCACTGCCTATTTCAGACAATTCTTTCAATTGTTACAAACAGACGGCCCTAATTCCGATGTTGCTTACATACAGTGACATTATATTGTTACGAAAATTTCACAATATGATAATGATGACCTGTTAATAGATCATGGTTGCTGTTGGTTCTGATTTGATAAACGCCAATATCCAATATTTCAAGAACTATGATCGCTATGAAGATGACATTTGGTACATAAGTTGTTGATACAGTGTGAAGAAGAGCCAAGGTGCCACACCCTTTTAAAAGAAACCGTTATTACAGCCACAACAATAGTTGGATAGCCCAGATAATGGTATACATCGTAAGGCTACATACTACAGCGATAGCCACTGCCAATTTCAGACAATTCTCTCAATCAATCAACAGACGGCCCTAACTCCGATGTTGCTAACATACAGTGACATTCTATTGCGAATTTTATGACCATCGGTGCAAACACAATAGTGCAGTATAAAATTTCGCTCTCAGACATATTCTGATTCCATAAAGAATGTCCAGTAGTTTCCTAAGGCAAAGGCTGCAGCATAGAAGACAATACTGAAGTAAGAAGAAAAGCAGGAAAGGAAAACACTTCTTAATGCAAAGAATGGTATACATCGCGAAGCTGCATACTACAGAGATATCCATTGCCTATTCCAAACAATTCTCTCAAGTGTTGCAAACAGACGGCTCTCTTTCCGATGTTGCTGACAGACAGTGACATACAGTGACATTATATTGTGAATTTTATGATCATCGGTGCAAACACTGTAGTGCAGTATAAAATATTCACTCTCTGAGACATATTCCGGTCCCATAAAGAAAGTCCAGCATTACATACAGCAAAGGCTGCAGCATAGAAGGCAATACTGACATAAGAAGAAAATGAGTAAAAGAATTTATTGAAGAATTTTAGTGATAAGACATCATAAAGTACATAGATAGAGGTATACTTGCAAAACCGATACAACTTTGCGAGAGATGACACTGATCTCCAGTCTGGAAATATGGCAGAGCCATTTTATAGCCAGCAAAGCTCGAGACAGGGCGATGATTATGATGAAGGTGGCAAATAACAAGACTAGTGCCATCTACCTAACTTCTACCTATATATCGTCAGTACTTTGTAAAAAGTTATCAAGTCCACTTTTTTGTAAAATAGACTTAAGGATGCTAAAATGTTCCAAAAGTCGTAGTCTGTGCTCTGTAAAAAAAAACCCAAATTTATTGAAAGTGTTATTGTAGTTATTGTATTAAAACTCAAGCGACCATCAACTTTAAATCATCAATAGCTTAGAACACAAAAAGAGGACTTGATACGTTTTTCGTATCACAGTACAGCAACTGATTTTGGGACTCAATTCTGAGAACTGAGCGTGAAAGTAGGCCCAAAAAGAAAAAGTTCTGCATCATTTGTTTTGTCAAGTTTTGTCAAGCCCTAATAATTTAATATCGATTTGAAGTTAGTAAGTATCGTATAGGGGAATTTGTCCCGTTTGAGGCTCTTTGTTATATGGTGGCGTATGATTATCATAAGTAATATTCCACGTAAATCAAACGCCACGGATCATACGCCAGTATACTGGCAGTTTGATATATCATGTGGGCGTGATCCCGACCTTTGGAACCTATTTTTGAAAACGCTATATCTAAGTAACTGTTTCACCGATCGCCTTCATAATATATGTGGATGCATTTGCCAGCAATGATACTACAAAAATTGATCGTGATCGGATCAGTGGGCGTGGCATACAACTTGAAATTTTAAACAGCTGTATCTCATGAACTGTCAGAGATATAACGATGATATTTGGTATATATGTTTCTCGTATAGTTCTAATTACAGTGGGCATTGCCACGCCTCCTTTTCATAATCGCTCTGATGGCGTTTCTAAAAGACCGAATGTTATGAAAATTTCACAATTTGATACTGATTACCTGCTGACAGAACATGGCTGTTATTGGTTCTGAATTAATGAAGGTAGCAAAATTCTTAATTAAAAAAATATTTTGGCATCGGATCAGTGGGCGTGGCATATAACTTCAATTATAAACGTCTATATCTCATAAACTATCAGAGATTTAAAAAATATATTTGCTATATATGTTGCTCGTACAGTTTGGTATTACAGACAGGCTGGAAGTGGGCAGTAACACGCCTATTCAATTCTAATAGCTTTTTACCTAATTTCAACTCGATAGCTCTTAAACTAAGGCTGTAATCGCAGGGACAGACCTCAAAAAGGGGCAGTTTCTTTAGAAGGTGGGAGTAATTTTCGACCGATCTGGTTTATCTTAGAACTTAACCACTGTATAGAGTATAGAAACCAAATTTTAGCTCCACACCGGCCCCCTAAATGTAGTCGACAGCAACTTCGTTTTTCAAACTGTGACGTTCGTAGCTTTGTAATCGTAGGGCCAGACCCCCAAGAAGGGACAGTTTATATAGGTGGTGGGTGTATCGCCGGCCACTCGATGTATTCGATAGCAACTTCGCAGAATAGGCTCGAGTCAATCGACATTTGTAGTAAAAGTTTCTCAAACAGTGACGTTTGTTCCTCTGTACCTCTATAATCGCAGGGACAGACATAAAGAAGGGAAAGTTTGTTTGTTTGTTTAACCGACCGTTGCATGATGGTTAAAACACGCGACAACCATGCTGGAGATCCATTGTTAGATTCCTGACTCCAGTCATCTACATCTCTCATTCAACGCTGGCCTTCTCGATGTTGACGACAGCAACTTTGCAGTATCGTGTCGGTTCAATCGGCATGTCTAGTACAAGTTTCTTAAACAGTGACGTTCGTATTTTTGTACCTCTGTAATCGCATGGGCAGACCGCCAAAAAGGGGCAGTTTGTATTGGACGTGGATGTATGTTAAGACATTATGCCTGTAACAAATGGCCATTAAAAAGATTTATACAAAGTTCATAAGAAGCCCTCGTTATGAAATGTAACAAATACTACTATTGTTTGTATTTGTTACATTTCAGTAGTTGCCTTTTTTTGCAATTGATACGTTTACTGTATAAACACTAGCAGCAATAACCCGCTTCGACAACATACTATGTAAGCAACATGTTGCACAACATTAGCATGCATCTAATAAACAAATATGTTGTGCCACTCTCTCGCTCTCGCTATATATCGTATCTCTTTTAAATCATACTCCTACTCTTACTTCCCACACTTAAGCGCTTGCGCTGCTAAAAATCTACAAAGTCTCCAAAATTATATCGAAAAATTTTGTGCACCACAAGTCGATGTGCTCTCATTTATGCAGTTTTGCTGATAAACTAGTTCCACACCAGTGGTCTGCTTCATTACCCTCTCCCTTTTTGGGTAAGAATTTTGTACATCTCTCAATGGCGTCCAAACTTTAAAGGAAAATTGAGGCCATAACAAGTACATCATCGAATACCTGACCACGATGTGTGGCTATTGTACGACGCGTTGTGTTACGATGTAGCAGATGTTGATGATGATGAGTAACAAAGTCACTATTCCATTTCTTTGTTGGCTGACACTGCAGTGTCGTAGACATTTGTTTACTGTTGGCATTGTGGAGTCCACACTTTACGCGTGTGTGTACACACGCAAGCGAATAGCATCGGATTCATGTGGCCATGGAAGTACCACAACATAAGTTGCGACAGCCAGTTCAAAACCACTGAACGGAAATAAAATGCACAACGCACAATTTATAAATTTCTTTCAAGTTGTTTGCGTTTAGTATTAACGGGAGGGAGAGAAATGATTTGGTACCGGTAGTAGTGATGCGACTAGATTCTAAAATGTTGCTGATGACGGACGGTGAAAATAATGATGCTAAAGAATGTCCAAGAGCCAGGTAATTTAATACTGGGTGTTAAAGGCATTATATGCTAATGATGATGTTAGTGTTAATTGTGAAATTAGCGAAGATGAAATGGGGAAAATAGGGAATATCGCAAGCTTACAGTAGAACAAACTCATTCTTATCGTTATTTTTAAAATAGAATGACCGAAAAACTTTTTACGGCTGTGTAAAACTAAAACTAAATTAAATACAATCCAAAAGAGGTATCCTTTTTTAATGTTTGTAATATTTAATATATTTAATATTTTTAATATTTAAAATATTTGTAATATTTTTAATATCTTTAATATTTTTAATATATTTAATATTTTTAATATTTTTGGTATATTTAATATTTATGATTTTTTTTATTAATATTTTGAATATTTTTAATGTTTTTAATATTTTTAATATTTTTGATATTTTTAAAATTTTTAATATTTTTGGTATATTAAATATTTATGATTTTTTATTAATATTTTTAATATTGTTCTTGATTTTGTTTTTTGTTGATCTTTAATGAATTATGATATTGTCATAGTTCGGTTTGAGATCATTTCTATTGGCAATTATTTATTGTATTAAAATGTATTATGTTGACAGCAGGTTAGGCGTATAACGTTATTTCGGCAATATCATAACTCATTAAAGATCAACAAAAAACAAAATCAAGGACAACGAAACACTGACGGTACGCAGAACGGGGTTGGCACTTTGCCAACAACAAAACTCCTGTGCATTTGTGTCCGATGGACATATGCATAGGCAAGTGCTTGTGTGTGTATTATGTTCGTATGTTGTGCGCTTCGAGGATGCTTTCTTCGCACCGTTGGGAAAAGTTCTCATTAGCTTTGAGACTCGTTCTTCCCTTAAGGTTTGTGATGATAGAGGAGAAGGCACAGCAAAGGGCGCTGACGAGACATTGTGGTTAATGTCGAAATGACGTCATACGCCTAACCTGCTGTCAACATAATACATTTCACACTCTTGACTAAAAACCTATTGACAATAATAAATAATTGACAATAGAACTGATCTCAAACCGAACTATGACAATATTATTTTTAATATTTTTAATATCTATATATATAAAAATGAAATGGTCCACGTATGTCATACCATCACTTGAGAACGGCTGGACCGATTTGGCTGATTTTTTTTTTATTCGATGCGAAATTTTCCGTAGATTGTTTGTGTTGAAAAAAATCAAATCCAGGTGGCGCTAGGGTGGATTTATATCGAAAATTTGAATGCATGTACCAATTCAACTGAAATTTAGAATGGATATTCGTTTGATCATGAGAAAACATTTTATGTACAAATGGACCCGGTAGGTGGCACTGGAGTCGGTTTACAATCAAAATTTTTACGAATGGGCCAATTTAACTGAAATTCAGAATCTATGTTTGTTTGATCATTAGAAAAAATCGTATGTACAAATGGACCCGGTAGATGGCGATAGGGTGGATTTATATCGAAAATTTGAATGCGACTACCATGCGGGAGATCGCAGGTTCAAACCTGGCTCCAGTCATCTTAAAAGATAAAAAAATAATTTTTTCTTTCATTGTCGGCTCCCCTCGAATGTTGTTGACAGTAACTTCGCAGTATTAAGCGTCGATTCAATCGGCGTGTCTAGTAAAGAGCTTCTCAAAACAGTGACGTTCGCATTCGTCGATAAACATGTAGGTGCCCTTAGTTGTGAATCTAAAAATAGAAAGCGTGTTAATTCACAACAACGCGAGAAGCTATCCCATACCTCATTCATGGGGTGCAAAGGGAAATTTAGTAAGTAGTAATATTTTTAATATTTTTAATATCCTATCCTATTAATATTATAAATGTGAATGTCTGTCTCTTTGTTTGTTTGTTTGTATGTTTGTTGCTCAATCACGCCTAAACGGCTGAACCGATTCCAAAGAAACTTGGAAGACAGTTAATGTACTATATGGAAATTACTATAGGCTATATATTTTGTAATTTTTTACCCTATGGGCGGAGTGGGCGTGACAAAACTTTTTTAAGAGCTAGGGAGATAAAATTTGATACCCAGATAGTACTCGACAACACGAATATGAATATGCAGACGAAATTCAAATTTTGGACCCAATGGGCTATATATTTTGTAATTTTTTACCCTATAGTACTCAACAACGCGAATATGAAGATTCAGACGAAATTTTATTTTTGGATCCGATGGGCATAGTGGGCGTGGCAAAACATATTTTTAGAGCTAGAGAGATACAATTTGATACACAGATAGTGCTCGGTAACATTAATATGAATATGCAGACAGAATTTTACTTTTGGGTCAATAGGTGGAGGGGGTGTGGAAAAACTGTATTTTAGCCCTAGAGAAATCAAATTTGGTACATAGATAGTACTCAGCTACACGAATATGAATATGCTGACGAAATTTAAATTTTGTATCAGTTGGCGGAGAGGGCGTGACCAAAAGGTATTTTAGCCCCACAGAAATAAAATTCGGTATACAAATAGTACTCGACAATACGAATATGAATATACAGACGGAATTTAAATATTCGTTCAGTGAGCGAGTGGGCGAAGGGAGGTGGCAAAACAGTATTTTAGTTCTCGAGAGATAAAATTTAATACCCAGATAGCATTCGACAACACGAATATAAATATGCAAACAAATTTTGAATTTTGGGTCAGTAGGAGGAGTGGACGTGGCAAACTGTATTTAAGCCATAGAGAGATAAAATTTAGCACCCAGATAAGTGAACTTAAAGTACATTTATTGTACCAAAAAGTACAATTTAGTGTACCAAAAAGTGCTTTTGTTGTACAAAAAAGTACAATTATTGTTAAAAAAAAACATTTAAGGTATCAAAGAGTACTTTATTGGTACCAAAAAGTAGATTTTATTGTATTGAAAGATAATTTTTTACTAATAATTACTATTATTGCACCAAAAAGTTTTTTAATTGTGTCAAAAATGATGTTTACTGTATCAAAAAGTACTTTTATTTCTGTCAAAAAGTACTGTTATTGAAGCAAAGAGCAAGAATTGAAGAATTGTGTCAGTCAATTTTATGGATTATTTACACTGCGTCAATTTATTTTGTCAAAAATTTTTGCAATAAGTCGTCAGAAAAGTTTGTCGAAAAAATTTAAAGTGAAATGCTGACAATGATATCAGTACTATAAATGAGCCGTGAATATATACATGTTTTTAGGGCTATATAAGTTAATATTTGTATACAGATAGTAATTGGTGCTATAGATATGAATTTGCTGACGTATGTTTTATTATCGGTTAGGGGACGTTGTTAGTTTGATCAGGTTAAGGAGTAACTTTGGATAACGAATAGTTCACAGAGCGTACAAGAACGACGCTTAAGCTCAGCCCTTTAAGTAGGCATGCCAAACATATTATAGGTATTCGACAATTAAGCAATAGCGAAGCATTGCCGGGTCCACTAGTTTTTAATAATTTTGATATTTTTAATATTTTTTTTTAATTTTTTTTGAAACATATTTTTTAATATTTTTACTATTTTCAATATATTAATATTTTTAATATTTTTAATATTTTTAATATATTTTAATATTTTTTATATTTTAATATTTATTATATTTTTAATATTTTTAATATTTTTAGTATTTAAAATTTTTTTTATATTTTTAATATTTGTAATATTTGTAATATTTTTAATATTTGTAATATTTTTAATATTTTTAATATTTTTAATATTTTTAATATATTTAATATTTTGAATATTTTTAATATTTTTAAAATACTTCTGCATAGGGCTGTGCAGGCACATATTTTATTGTCGGAAGTTGGTTCACTGCTGTAAAGTAAAGTCCTTAGGGGCTGTGACCATTTCGATTTGAAATAAATTTATCATAATACGAAAACATATACATATTGACTGTATGAAAATATTTACGTATACACAGTGTATACATCCGCACATAAACATTCCCCAAGGATGCATAGACAAGCTTGTTGTTTTAACAACAATAAGCTGAATCAAATAGATGACATCAAGGCGTTCGGGCAAAATCCCACATGGCCAGAGATAACAAAATCAATATAAATGATGTGATATTTTGAAGCAAACAAATATAAGAAGGCTGTAGCGCTGTTAACATCACGGCCAAAGGACTTAAAAGAAAAGTCAAAACTTACAAATACGGTTGGGGAGTTTTACATAAGCTGACAAAAATATATGACAGGGAGTAACAGGAAGTATCCCTGTTGCATCACAATGGAAGAAGCAGAAAGGCAAGAGGGCTTAAGGCCAATCTAGATGGCAAATCAATAAGAAACCATTCAAGTAGTTATCCATTCATTTCCCATTATTTTTTAGTTGTAATTTAAATTTTGCACATAATACTTAAATAACAAACTCTTCATTTATTCTAAAAATTTCTGGCATTTTAAATATACAGCAAATTTGCCAACATTTTCTTTAGCCTTTGTAGCTTAAAATTGTTTAAAGTTTTCATTCACATTACAGCAAACCACACATGAAACCATTTTTTAGTATAACCCATTTTCACAGCACGCGCTCTGTCCTACTTTGGTATACAACAAAAACCAACCATTTCCTCTCCGTATGCTCTCTGCACTCAGACAGCGTTACAGACACATTCAACTCATGTATGGCTGCAAGTGGCCTACTTGCAAAATGACTGGACTCAATGTTGTATTATTATTTTTTAAAAGTTTAAAAAACTCATAAATTTATATATTTTACTTTACTTTTTTTGTTGCGACGTCGAAGCAGAAAAAAAACACCGAACAACAACACAAAATGTTGGCCATGATTTATTGGTTAAATTAAATTTCCTACTGTTTTATGATGATGTCGACACATCAATACATGAAACGATATCAAAACAATACTCAGTGTGGTGTAACATACATTATTAATGCAATCCATTGAGAACAATGCAAAAGGAATGGGAATCGTGTTCGAGTGTAATTAAGTAGAGGCACAAGTGAATTAAAGCCAAGTTGGTTATAGAGATGGATGTGATTTAATATTAAAGTGTTTGAGTATATGAAGTAAAATTATCTCTTCAAGCGATTAGTAGTCGATTGTTGCACATAACATGCAGCACTTGGCAGCGAACAAGCCATCTTATGTTCCAGCGAAAAACTTCTGGTATTATTCTTGAAATATTGGTATTACATTAATTTCGGCGTATGATTAATATAAATGTGCTGTGGATGATAATATTAAATATAACTCATACGTTCGATACCATTCTTAGATAGAGTTATTTATAGGGTGTATAGAAAAGATTGCTGTCATGTCTGCTACAGTCAGTGGTTATTTTTGTAGCACACAATAGTCTGGCCTTAAAAAACGTCTTACAATAAAATAGAAATATTTTTAAGGTAAAAATTTTTGGAGTTTGCTCAAAATTATGTTAATGATCGATTGAAATAGTTCTAGAAAAATTCCTAGCAGTATAAAAACATCATAGGAACTATTGTGGGAATCCCTTCAAACTGTTACCAAACCTGTTAGTGGGAATATATGTTAATCTCATAAAAATATCAATAGTCGGCATAGTGGTTAGAACACGCGACTACCATGCGGTAGATCGCAGGTTCAAAACCTGGCTCCAGTCATATTAAAAAAAAAACTTTTTTCTTCCATTGTCGGCTCCCCTCGAATGTTGTTGACAGCAACTTCGCAGTATAAGCGTCGAGTCAATCGGCCTTTCTAGTAAGAGCTTCTCAAACAGTGATGTTCGCATGTGTCGATAAACAAGTAGGTGCCGTTAGTTGTGAATCTAAAAAAATAGAAAGCGTGTTAACTCACAACAATGCGAGAAGCTATCCCTTACCTCAGTCATGGGGTGCAAAGGGAAATTAAGTTTTTTAAGTTTAAGCCGACAAGTTGATGCTGCCACTTTGAATAGTATTCAAGTCAAAATATCGCATGTTAAACATAAACTTTTGGCATGTTAATTTCTGTTATTGACATTATATTATTGAAGCTGACGTATGATTAATATTAATGTACTGCGAATGCTATTAAATATCACTCATACGTTTATTAAGTACAACTTTTAACTGTAAGAAATTCTCAAATTTGTAGTTTTCTGTTTCCATATAGATCTATAGTTGATGCGATCGTGATGATCCGATGGTTAGAACACACGACTATTGGCTGGCATTTAGGTTCGTTGTTAAACTATTGGTTACGTTGTGTGCGTCTCAAAAGTAAAGTGCGTAACCACTTAAATGAGAGAAGCTGTACTAAATCAAATTCATAGCATATAAAGGGTAACTAAGTAAAAAATAAACAGTCTAAAATAGTCTCTCTGTAAGGAAATTATTCGAAATAAATTATTGTAAATAATAAATTTGGTGAACTTGGGATTGAAGAAGAAAAAATATGCCTTGTAAATAGTTTTTATTGTTAATATTCTTCACGGACCGAATTTAGAAAAATAATATTTTTGTGCCTAAAGTGTGTCGTTTAGGACACTGCCAATGTCCTTGTAAATGTACTGGTATTGTCTTGGAAATTTTTGATGCAAGTCCTTGAAATGGTGGTGTGTGAGATGAATCCCGGGAGGTCTTTTGAGTCCTGTTAGAATTTTCGTACAACCAAACGCCAATGAAGGTGTGATGTCATACTATTCCCTTTATTTCTTCGTGTTATTTTAAGCAATCCTAAGAATCCTTACAGGGCCTCTGAGTCCTGCTAGATTCGTGCATGTACTATATGTTACTTTAAACGAATAAACGATATAACGAGTTCACTTATATCCTAGAATTCCTTATAAGTTTCTGTAAGGTCTGCAAGAATCCTGCAAGTGCGTTGTGTTACCTTAGGCGCATAACAAATGTGTCATGCGAGATAAATTATATTGTTTGAGTTTTTACGGCGTCTTTTGGGTCCGGCGAGGCCTTGGTGTAAGTAGAACAAAGGTGTTCCCGTAAAGTCACCTTCATCCTAGAATTCTGTATGAGGTCCTTGGTGTCCTGATAGAATCCTGCAAGTCGTTTTTGTAACACAAGGTAAATGTGTCACTCTTAAAATTAAACTCATTTGGACTATAAAGTCACATGCGAAGTCACGTATATCATGATAGACCTTACGTCAATTTAGGGTCCGTCAATTCCTCGGTGTGACACTACACAAAAAAAAGGGTAGCACATCCTGGGAGTCCCTATGATATCTTTTGAGTCCTAGAATCCTGTGGGTCCTAGCAGAGTTCTTCTAGGATCCTGTGAGTCCTTTGTATTACCCTAAGTGAATAAAAAGTGTAACGTGTGAGGTCCCTCAAATTCTGAGAGTATAAACGATGCCTTTTTGGTCCAGCAAGTCCTTGGTGTTACAATACTCAAATAAAAGTATGTGGTTAGGTACATCCTGAGAGTCCCTATGATATCCTTTGCGTCCCGGCAGAATCCTGATACTATCATACGAGTCCTTTGCGTTACTTTAAGCTAATAAACAGTGTGCCATGCGTTGCAGTAGCCAAATTATGGTGTTTCGTATGATGTTACATACCTATTGACAGTTGCTACGACATCTTTCGAGTCCTATTGGAATCAAGAGTGTGGTTTATGTTAGCTTACCTAAATAAATATTGTACTGCGGGAGGTCACTCTTAGCTCTTATGATGTCCATTGGGTCCATTCAGTGCTTTGTGTAATCGTCTTCGACCAAAAGTGAGCTGTGTAAAGTCGCTTTCATCGTGAAAGCTCGCACGAGGTCCTGTAAGTCCTTATATTTCCTGTTGGGTCCGGCAATAGCTTGATGTTATTTGATAATACGTCCTAGGAGTTCCTATGATATCCTTCCGTTGCCCTTTGGGTGCGGCAAATCATTGGCGTAACAGTACTCGAATAAAAATATGCTATATGAGTATACGAACATCCTGGGATTCGCTAACGTTATCCTTCGATTTCAAATTGAGCTCTGTTAAAATCCGCACGTAGATTAAGGTGTGCTGGAAGTCTGTACAAATCGGGTCCATCGAGTCCTGTTGTTATACCTTACGCAAATAATGAGTGTTAGGTTACTTACATCATGAAATTTCCTACGATACAATTCGAGTTGAATGAATATTGTAAGAACCTTAGGAGTCCTTTGTATTGTCTAAAGAAATTAAGAAGTGTTCCGTGTGTGGTCACATACATCGCCGACATTCCTACAACATTCTTCGGATACTAATAAAGTCCTGTATGTCCTTTTGTTATACCCTAAAAGAGTAGAGTATGTTGTGTGAGGACATTTATATAAAGGGAATTCATATGCTATCCTTGAGTCCTTTGGGTAACGTTTTGGGAATTAAAATTGTAATGTGAGAGATCACATTTGTCCTGGAAGTTCTTATGATGCCTTAAGAATCCGACAAGAGTCATATCAGGTCACGAACATTTGAGTGTTCCTACGACCTCTTTCGAGTTCTTTGGGTTTTCTTTCAATACAGGTTTGGTCCGTCAAGTCCTTGGTGTTATAGTATTCTAATAAAAGCGTATCGTATGGAGTTAAACACATTTGGGAGTTTCTACGATATCTTTCAAGTACTAACGAGTGATATATATATATAAAAAAAAAACCTAATTTCCCTTTGCACCCCATGAATGAGGTATGGGATAGCTTCTCGCGTTGTTGTGAATTAACACGCTTTCTATTTTTAGATTCACAACTAACGGCACCTACATATTTATCGACGAATGCGAACGTCACTGTTTTGAGAAGCTCTTACTAGACACGACGATTGAATCGACGCTTAATACTGCGAAGTTGCTGTCAAACAACATTCGAGGGGAGCCGACAATGAAAGAAAATTTTATTTATTTTTTTTCTTTTAAGATGACTGGTGCCAGGTTTGAACCTGCGATCTCCCGCATGGTAGTCGCGTGTTCTAACCACTATGCCACGGCCGGTCCCAATATATATATATATATATATATAGTCCTTACGATGCTCTTGGTAAGGCATGTCCTTGGTGTTACAGTACTCGAATAAAAGTATGTCATATAATAATACTTATATTCTGGTCCCTATGATATCCTATGAGTCCTTTGTGTAGCCTTACGGAAATAAAAAGTATGCCGCACGAGGTCACTTACATATACCATGGATGTCGTTATAATACTGTGTAGGTCCGGCAAGTCCTTGGTGTAACAGTACTTGAAGACAAGGCTTTTTATGAGGAAATTTACTTCCTGATAGTCCATACAATATTCTTCGAGTTATCGCGGAGTCCTGTTACAATCCTGCGAGTTCTTTGTGTTAATTTACGTAAATGATTAATGTGCTGGGTGAGGCCACATACATCATGGGAGTCTCTACGATATGCTGCGACAACTAGTAGAGTCCTGCAAGTTCTTTTGTGAAGTCACTTATATTTTGGAAGTACTTATGATTCATTTCGAGTCAGGTAATTCCATGTTGTTAAAGTACTTGTTTAAAAGTGTGTCATATAAGGATACTAACGTCTTATGAGTCCCGACGATATACTTTTTTTGAATATAAAAAAGTGTTTTGTATGAGTTCTATTATAATCTTTACAACGCCTTTTGTGTCGCGCGAGACTTTGGTTTTGCCATATTCGACTAAAAAAGTCGCGTGAGGCCACTTAAATTAAATCCTTTAGAAAAATGAAAAATTTGCCGTGTGAGGTCTGATATAGTTCTTATAATGCCCCTTGGGTCTCTAGCCTGTCCTTGGTGTTACCGTACTCGAATAAATGTGTTCACTGGTAGATCACTTTAATACTTGAAGTCCGTTCGAGGTCCTGTGATTCCTGTCAGACTCCTGCGACTCATTTCTGATATCTTTTGAGAATTAAAATTGTGCCTTGAGAGGTCATTTATGTTCTGGAAGTCCTTACGATTACATTTGGTTCCTGCAAGTCCTTTGCGTTACAGTACACGAATTAAAGTATGCAGTAAAGTAAGCCACATGATAATACTCATATCCTAGTTGAGTCGACGATACCCTTATAGTCCTGTAAGAACACTGCAAGTCATTGTTGTTGACAAACGGAACTAAAACGAGTGCCATTTACATCCTGGGTGTCTATACTAAGTTACTCGAGTACTAGTCGAGTTCACTTAGATCAGGTATTCCCCTGATGTTTCGAGAGCCCTCGGATTTAATCTGTGTGCCTTTGACATTTCCCCGTAAACACGGTCAACACGAGGGTGTGCCGTGAGAGGTCGGCCTTTTCTCTCTTATTGTCAGTCTAAGTAATTTAAAGCTTAAAATATTATTGAAATCTCACTCAATAAATCGAACATATTTATGTGAATGTTCCTGAATACCCTGGGAACCAGAGGACATGCGTTGTTAGATAACAACATTTTGGTAGCAAAAGTCTGTTAAATTTGTTCTTTATCGAAAACGAATATTTGTTAGTAAACAACACAATATTATTTCTTTTCTGCAATGATAATAATTTGAAACTTTATTGGTCTTATAATGATATGATCTTCCATATTTTAGTAGATCAAAAACACGCCTTTTGCTTTTATTAACATCATTTTGGCTTCTGCATTGACTTAACTAAATATTCAAATTAATCATACGTACTCTTAAAGTTCATATATGTTTTCCTTTTGCTATTTAGCAACGTAATTAAATTTCCTTTCCTCTTTTGGCAACTACTACTCTGTAAATATACTTTAGCAATGTACACAACAGTATTCACCCTGAAAACCAATTTAATTAAACAACTCGCAAATACATTTATTTAATATGCCACTACAAGGAGGAGGAATGTTGTTGTTGCTTTTTATTTTTGGCAACTCCTCGTCGTCTGTGCACTTGTGCCTCTATGCTAGAATGTTGTTGCCTCCATAAGTATATGCAGGTCTTTGCTAGTGTATGTGTGTGTAAAGTTGTCCTCATGCGTGTAGTTGTGTGTGTGTGTTTGCATGTGTATTTATGGCCTGTTGAATTATGTGTCCCAATTGTGGTATATTTTACAGGCTAAAGGCGGAATTTATTTGCATTTTGTGTTCTAGCTCTCTGACTCTCTGACTTCGACTTTGGTGGGCATTTGTTGTTTGCATTCTCATTTTAACATTAAAACATAAAAATGTGTGTGTATGCCTGTGTGTATTTGTCGTAAAGAAAGTAAACAAAAAAAGGCACAAAGTATAGGCCAAAAAAACGAAACACACATTGTTTCACTACGTTACGGAATTCTTTTTCGCACACTTAAGGCATGAGGGATTATGGCAAAACATAACAATTAGCAAAAGTTTCCAGTTTATTGCCGGCTATTAAGTTGGTTTTTGTTATTGTTTTTTGGGATTTTTATTAGAAAATTATTAGATTTCCGCATAAAATATAATTAGTAGCAAGTGGTTGTGGTGCCGGAAGGGGGAGGAGTGGGCTATATATTAATAGGAATTAAACAGGGGTTGGAGGTTAGTGTTTCAATGAACTCATGACACAGAAGGAATGGTATACAAGTGCGTTATGTAACATGTATGTAGAGTTTATTATCAACTGTAATCAATGTTAAGTGGTATTTAAAATAATATAGCTTTTACGTATTTTAGATAAATGTTGCTGATTTGCGTTGGCGCCGGTATTTTTATTAAAATTTTTATGGGTTTGCTAAAGAACTTGAATTGAAAATAATATTACGAAAAAGGGTGATCCATATAAAATGTTTGTTTTATAATTAAAATAAAACAACTTAATTATAATTAGAAATCAGAATTGTTATTATTGCATGACACACTCTTCGGCATTTTACTTTTTATATGAATTGCAAGTAAAATTCCAAAAATGAAAAGTGATTCATTTATAAGTGTTTTAAGGTTCTAAACAAAATCACTAAATTAGAGCTAGATGTAAGAAACTTTATGGTGACTCAAAAGAACAATCTCCGGCATTTACTTTTTAACCATAATTTCGTTTAAATGTTGGCCACGTCTGCACCATCTAGTCAACAGAACTAAATTTAATCATTTTTTTCATCCGAATATTCTCCTTTTAAGCTTGTGGGCGCTAGAGTTTCTTTTCATCTGCCACCATGTACTGATTTTTTTTTAAAAATATTTGGATTTCCTTGAAGTCAACGTTGAAATTCCGGAAAGATCGATATGGCAAGCCGGCAAATGGACCAGGCCACCGGAGCTGTTGTTTACAGCAAAGACCTGCAGCTAAGCCTTTATTGCAGGCTACATAATAAATGCAGCGTTTTTCAGGCTGAAGTACTGGCCGTACAACCGTATGTGTGAATGGACAGCGCGCAATAAAAATCAAGGTTGGTGAGGAACGGTAAGGCCAAGTTGGATAGACTAAAGCCTCTGGTTCTCTCTGCAATATCAATATCAATATCAATATCAATATCAATATCAATATCAATATCAATATCAATATCAATATCAATATCAATATCAATATCAATATCAATATCAATATCAATATCAATATCAATATCAATATCAATATCAATATCAATATCAATATCAATATCAATATCAATATCAATATCAATATCAATATCAATATCAATATCAATATCAATATCAATATCAATATCAATATCAATATCAATATCAATATCAATATCAATATCAATATCAATATCAATATCAATATCAATATCAATATCAATATCAATATCAATATCAATATCAATATCAATATCAATATCAATATCAATATCAATATCAATATCAATATCAATATCAATATCAATATCAATATCAATATCAATATCAATATCAATATCAATATCAATATCAATATCAATATCAATATCAATATCAATATCAATATCAATATCAATATCAATATCAATATCAATATCAATATCAATATCAATATCAATATCAATATCAATATCAATATCAATATCAATATCAATATCAATATCAATATCAATATCAATATCAATATCAATATCAATATCAATATCAATATCAATATCAATATCAATATCAATATCAATATCAATATCAATATCAATATCAATATCAATATCAATATCAATATCAATATCAATATCAATATCAATATCAATATCAATATCAATATCAATATCAATATCAATATCAATATCAATATCAATATCAATATCAATATCAATATCAATATCAATATCAATATCAATATCAATATCAATATCAATATCAATATCAATATCAATATCAATATCAATATCAATATCAATATCAATATCAATATCAATATCAATATCAATATCAATATCAATATCAATATCAATATCAATATCAATATCAATATCAATATCAATATCAATATCAATATCAATATCAATATCAATATCAATATCAATATCAATATCAATATCAATATCAATATCAATATAAATATCACAGAGAAGCTGAGTGCAAAGAAATCTGTGGGACTGATGGATGAGGTGACAATGGAGAGAATTGTAACATCCCTGTTTCCGACACATGAACTCAGGGAGGAAAATTTGGATACCGCGAACACTATTGAGTTCACCCCGTTCACGGTAAATGAACTCAGTGCATCTGCGCACGGTTTACGACCTAACAAGGCACCTGGCCCTCGATAGTATAACCGCAGAGGTATTCAAGGAGATTGCCAATAAAAAGCCTGACCTTTTGCTGGACATGTACAACGCCTGCCTGGAGGAAGGTGTATTCCCAGAAGTTTGGAAAAGGCAACAGCTAGTGCTTATTAGTAAAGGAAAAGGATATCCAGAAGCCCCGTCATCATACAGCCCACTTTGTATGCTGGATACTGCGGGGAAACTGTTCGAGAGGCTGATAAAGCCACGGCTTACAAACGCGATAGATGCTAGATGTGGCTTATCCAGTAGATAATACGGCTTCAGACCGGGTAGATCAACGATTGGGGCCCTAAGAGAAGTGACAGAGGAAGTAGATGCCGTACAACGAGTGAACCATTACAGTAGACCTGTTGTACTCCTCGTCACGTTGGATGTGAAGAATGCTTTTAAAAGCTTAAGATGGAAAGGCGTACTGGACGCTGTAGAGGAAAACTTCTCTGTGCCACTGTATATTATGAGGATAATAGGAAGCTACCTAAGAGATAGAGAGCTTTTGTACAACACGAGCAGCGGACCAAAAAGGAAACAAGTCACTTCCAGAGCGGCTCAGGACTCAATACTGGGACCAGACCTGTGGAACATCAGCTACGACGGAATCCTGAAGATGGAAATGCCTGAGGGCACTTTTTTAGTGGGATATGCCGACGACATTGCAGCCGACATCACAGCCCGAAACACGGACGATGCACAACGTAAGCTGAGACAAGTTATGATGAGAGCGAAATCTTGGCTTGATACTCATGGTTTACAATTGGCAATGCAGAAAACTGAAATACTTCTACTTACGCGTCGTCACATCCCCGTAGAGTTGGATGTGAATATTGGAGATGTCATAATCACGACCCAGAGATCGGTGAAATATCTGATACCTTTGGTACCATACCGGACTACTGCCATGTGTTCATAGCTGTCCCGCTCTGGTAGAAGTCAAGACACTCATTTGTTATCTTTTTGCTTTATTGGATGATTGGATGTGGAAAACAGCCAGCAGACGTTGGAACTCCAGAGCCGATTGTATAACAGCTTTATCGCCATGGCCCGAATGCAACAGATCCCGTTCGGAGTACATGGTTGCACAATGCAAGAGTGATCTGTGACTGTCCTGTGACAACTGCAATATCAGTCACCTGACAGGCAAATGAAATAGATCCATACCGGACTACTGCCGTGTGTGCGACTAGGAGGGGTCCGAGATGATGGAACATCTTCTTTGTAGCTCCCCATTCTATAGCTAATTGACCCAAGATAACGATTAGGGTTCCCACGATTTTCTCTTCCATCTCTCTTCCCTTCCCTCTCTCCTTTTTTCTCCTCCCATCTGTTTTTCCTTTTTCTAAAGGACAGTCACAATGATCTTATCAGTCCGAATAGACAATTTGATATATTTTATGCGGTGCCTTCCATGGCTAACTGGACCAAGATACAGATTAGGGTTCCCACGATTTTATCTTTCTTCTCTATCCATCCGCCCTCTTTTTCTTTCTGGCTTTCACACTACTACAAAACAAGCTGAAGACATTGTTGCGGGGCAAATTCTCACATAACAAATTTTAAACTGAATAAATATTAGATGATCATTTCACGCCAATGATACGAAATCATGTAAATAGGAACATTTGCAAAGAAAATCTCTAAATTTATAACACTTTGTCCCATGTATACGTAAATTTAAATATACAACCCTTGCGCTCTTATTAATATCAATTGTACATCGTTGAACAAAGAGCATTAAAGCATTTGTTACATAACGCTGATTTTAATAAGACAGCTTAATAATTTGGAGACATTGTGGCAGTGCATAATTTTAACAAATTGTCAAGCAATGTTGTATCAAAATGTGATTGCGGCTTGAGACCAGTCATATCAGATCTTGTAAAAAGGAACATATTCAAAGGAAACCTCTAAATGGATCAAATTTTATCAAAATCTATCACATACGTATAATTAATTTTAATTATTTGGGTGGCTTTACTACTGCTCTCTAATTAATATCAATTATACGCCGTTGAGCAAAGTGAATGGAATCCTTTTTCACATAACGATGTTTTTCACACTACTATTGAGGTATTTGGTGAGGTTGTGGCAGAACAATATTCATACAGGACAAATTGTTGAGGAATACCGAATAAAAATTATATTGCGGCTTGACCAAAGTCATATGATATTTTGTAAATGGGTGCATATGAAACGAAAACCTCTAAGTGAATCACATTTTATCAGCAGTCTATCAACAACATATGAGTAATTTAAATTGCATTTTAATATATGTCCGTGATACGTCTTGTGATTTTGTCATGAGATGTTGTAAATGGGTACATATGAAAAAAAAATACCTCTAAGTGGATGACATTTTATTAGCAGTCTATCAATGACGTATGAGCAATTTTGCATATGAAACGAAAACCTCTAAGTGAATCACATTTTATCAACGGTCTATTAACAACGTATGATTAATTTTAATTACGCTTTAATATATGTCAATCATAAGTCCTGTGATTTTGTCATGAGATCTTGTAAATAGGTACATATGAAAAAAAAACCTCTAAGTGGATCACATTTTATTAGCAGTCTATTGACGTATGAGCAATTTAGCATATGAAACGAAAACCTCAAGGTGAATCACATTTAATCAACAGTCTATTAACAACGTAAGAGTAATTTTAATTGCGCTTTAATATATGTCAATCATACGTCCTGTGATTTTGTCCTGAGATCTTGTAAATGGGTACATATGAAACGAAAACCTCTAAGTGAATCACATTTTATCAGCAGTCTATTAACAACGTATGAGTAATTTTAATTGCGCTTTAATAAACGTCTATCATTCGTCGTTGGAACAAAGCCATTGTTTTTAATTAGCTCTAACTTTAAGTATTCCTGTTCTACAGGGCCGAATTTGTTCAAGTTGTTCATCTCAAGGACTTTCTACCTATTGTACCAGTCATTAGAATGTATTGGCGGTTAAAACTTCTTGCAGGGCGAATTGTAAAATATTTAAAAGAATTTAGAGATTTAGTCCCCAATATTGGATTATACTGGGATTATTATTCAACATAAAGACGCGTGTGTGTGAAAAAGCGATTATTGCCGGCCTCGCGTGGCTATGAGATGCCTATCACAGCAATCTATCATCTACGTATGGGTAATTTTGAATATTTATTTGGCGCTTTAATAAATATTAATCATACGTCGCTGGAATTTGGCAACCAAAGCAAAGATTTATATCTTAATAAAAAAACACTGTAATAAGCCTCTTCCGCTAGTTCATATTGTGATATATTGTGTTCCCTCAAGGACTTTTCCAATTGTATCATAGATTAAAATGTTCTTCCCCTTACAAACTTAAAACCACTTGCACTCCCATTTAGCACACTTTACTACACTCCATTGTGCAAGTCCTATATCTAATCAAAATCCTTCCGCCATCAGAAAAAGAATGAAAGAAATAAAGCCCATCTTTTCAAAGCACCTCTAGTCCCTTGTCAATAAATCTCGATTTCCTTTTTACATTTTTACCACACGCAACTAATACGCAAGCATCGGCTAATGTCCTTCGAGGTTATGGCGCTGCTGATATTGGTAATGTCAGCATCGTCATCAACATCACCATCAGCAGCGAATGAATACTCTATGCTGTTGTAAGCTTTTACGACAGTTTTCCCCATCTTGCGTTATTGTTGTGGCGCAAAAATAGAAACTAAATACGATTTGCAGCACACAAAGAAATTGAAAGTGTTAATACGTTTCCTTAAAAAGAACTGTCACTCAGCAACAAGATGACACTATGCACAAGGATCATATACTTGAGTTTTGTTGTCGTTGTTGTTACATTTGCCATGAACAGAAATTTACTGAGATAATCAGCAGCACGACATGATGCAGCACAAGCGTCAGCATCATCATCATAATATGGTATAACAGCGACACATGACTAGCAACATACAGCCTTGGCAAGGACCAGCTGTTTAACACTCTAGCAAACAAAATGGAAACTAGTAATAGAATTTAACTTCAATTGAATATTGAATATTTAACATTTAAAAAATGTTTCACATTGGCATATTTTATTGTTGGCACATATTTTTTTATGTTGCCTTTATGACCCTTCCTTGACTTCCTGGTTTAACCCTTTGCTACTAGGTATTTGTATAAAGGATGTCAAATATCCTTAATATAATTTCAGCCTCGCATTCGAACTGTCTTTGGCTTCTTCTTGGTTAGGCTTTCAAAATTGTTTTGGTAATAAAATAACAAACGATTTTCTTATAAAATTTAATAAATGAAATTCCTCATTCAACCCTAACAACAACTATACAATGACAGCAGCAGCAACATAAACGAAATGCCATCCTCTAGAATCCTGGCAGGAATGAAAAGCAGATTGTTCTACAGTTGTACAGAAGGGTTGACTGGCAATGGCTGTATAAACAAATGAATGAATTCCATATGAAGAATAAAGTATAATAACCGGTATGGCAGAGTGCCTGAGTATGTGTGTGCAGAGCTACATGTTACTATACGTGTAGCTACGACACTGCAAAGGATACATGTTGAAGTAACTAAGCGTATGTGTGTGTGTGTCTCTGTGTGTTTTGCATAAGACATCCTATGTTCAGTGTTGTGCCTGTGTGTGTGTCGTTTTTGATAAGTACTTGCAGAGAATTTCTATGGCGTTTGTCTTTTCATTCATATTATCATCAGAATTCATTTAAAATCGAGGGAAAGCTATATTATTTTTACAATGAATTTTCATTTCCCCTCCTGTGTTATTTTGTGTGCAAATTCCTACAACGTGTAAGTGTATATGTTTTTTTGTTAGAACGAACAATAAAAACAAAAAAAAAAAAAACACACCAAATTTTTCTATTATTATTGTTTTTTTCTCGAAACGAGAGAAATACCACAACATCGTTACACAGTTTTGATTAAGAGCACAAAAATTTAAACAATTGCAGGAAAATTTAAATCTATTTTTAATAAGATGAAAAATATTTATCTACCAGGAAAAAATGCGCAGTTTGTGAAAAATATGTGTGTATATTTAGTCAACGCTGGAATAATAATAATAAGATATTTTACCAAGAAAAGATTCCTTATCGTGAATCTTTAATTAAGTGAAGTTTAAGGAACGCTATTGTTATTATTATTCTAAAATGTAATATAAAATCTAAATAACATCAATATCAATAGGGTTTCAATACATCTTAAGCGATGGATGGTTGTACGATCACTTTAAACCATTATCGACAAGTCGGCGACTGTCTGGAGTAATCGTTCGCACAAGTATCCCAATGGTATAAAGCCCCAC
The DNA here is from genome assembly GCA_964034835.1 of Muscina levida. Taxonomy (NCBI): domain Eukaryota; kingdom Metazoa; phylum Arthropoda; class Insecta; order Diptera; family Muscidae; genus Muscina; species Muscina levida. Next base: position 98,155,718 of record OZ035884.1, on the reverse strand, counting down.
GAACATTGTATTGTTTTGTGTTTTATTTACTATAAAAATACATTACAGCCCCTAAATATAGACTACACTTTCTGACAGTGAGTATATAGAGTGTGATTCATTTAGAAGTATTGTTATAAATTGTAAATAAAACACTTAAATTAGAATTACATGTCACAATTTTTAACCGGGGCCACAAGAAAACTCTCTGACATTTACTTTCATAAGATAATTAGGAGCCTGTGGATAATTCTTACAGGACATATTGCCAAGCAATACATTGCTAAAATGTGGTATCGACTTGAGGCTAGTGATATGAGATTTCGTAAATGGGTACATAGGAAAAGGAAACCTTTAAGTGAATCACACCTTATCAACAAATTGTCACCTACGTATGAGCAATTTTAATTATTTAGGTGGCGCTACTATTGCATCTTTATTCATATCAATTATGCGTCATTGTGCAAAGTGCATGAAAGCATTTTTCACAGAACGCTGATTTTCATACTACTGCTGAGTAACTTGGAGACTTTGTGGCGATGCATAACACTTGTGTGGGAGGGTTAAAATGTTCTGAGGAAATATTCCCCTGAAAATTTTAATGTATGTCTCCGAAGACATGAACCATCGCATAAGTATTTTTATACATGATAGTGGGCCCGGCAATGCTTCGCTATTGCATATTATTTAAAAAAAATGGGCGTGGTCGAAAAAAAGTACCCTATAAATCATGCCAGAGTCCCAGTTAAATGCTGTGATAATTTCAGGAAGATCGGTCCAGAGGTTTGGTCTCCTATAAGGTACAAACAAACAAATAAATAAACAAACACACATTCCATTTTATATCTATAGATTATTCATATTCCTTAATTCGACTTGTGACCAAAAATAAAAAAACAAACTTCAAACCACTGTAGAAGAAAAATTGTGACGTAGGTGAGCAAATTGGATTTTGAGGTTTTATTACTGAGGTCAGATACTATCATTTGATATTGGTTTGCTTCACTGCCGAAAAATTAACATTTCATTTTGATTTTATTTTTATATAAACTTTGACCCGTAGAAGTTATTTATCTTCCGTGGCTTTTAGTGAAATTTTCCGGAGTGTGTTGCACTGTTTAATTCTTACAAGACAAATTGTCACGCAAAACTTAATAAAAATGAGATGACAGCTAAACGCCAGTTATATGAGAACATTTAAATGGGAACACATGAAAAGAATACCTCTAAGTGAATCACATTATATCAGCAGTCTATCAAAGACGTATGAGTATTATTAAATGCACATTAATAACTGTCTATCATACGTCGCAGGGAATTTGCAAACGAACCGAAAAATTATTTTATAAACCATAACTTTTAAGTATCCCTCTTCCACAGGGCTGAATTTATAGTTAATCATATCAAGGATTTTCTTCCTATAGTACCAGTGATTAGAATGTTGTGGCAGTACTATTGCGGCGGTAATTGTCTAAAAATATTGAATAAAAATAAGTGTCAAGGTGTCATTGAAGCCAGTCATACAAGATCTTGTAAAAAGGAACATATGAAAAGATACCATATATATATAAATACCGCCCCTAAATATAGGCTACACTTTATGTCAGTGATATTATAGAGTGTGATTCAGTTAGAAGTTTTATTTTTAATGTTAAATAGAACACTTAAATTAGAACCGGATGTCACAATTTTTAACTAGGACCACAACAAAACTCTTTGACATTTACTTTCATAAGATAATTTAGAAGTTTTCGCAAGAAATAACTTTTAATTGTATTGTGATTAAAACTTACTACATCCCTAAATATAGACTACAAAGGTTAAATCGTTTAGAAGTTTTGTTTTGATTTTAAATAAATGGCTTAAAATGCAATTGGGTATCCGAATCTTTATAATGGCCCTAATGAGTAATCTCTGACATTTACTTTCTTAAAAGATTTAAGAACTTTTTGTTAATAAAACCCTAATATTCGGTTGTATTGACATTAATAGTCAACATACATATAAATACAAGCGTTGAGAGCTGTTAGAGCCCCTAAAAACAGACTACACTTTACGTCTGCGAGTATACAGAATGTGATTCGTTTAGAAATTGGGTTTTTAATTTTATTTAAAGCACTTAAGTTAGAATTACATGTTACAATTTTTAAATGGGGCCACAAGAATACTTTCTGACATTTATTTCCACAAAATAATTTAGAAGTTTTTCTACAAGGGTCCAAGAAATATGAAGCCATAACCTCAAATTGTATTGTGATTATTACTCCCTATATAAATACATGAAAAGATAACAGTTACATCTCCCAAATATAGGCAACAGAGGTTGATACATGCACAAGTTTTGTTTTTGATTTTAAATAAATTGCTTAAAATTCAATTTGGAATCGGAATCTTTGTTAAGGCCCCAAAGAACAATCTCTGACGATTACTTGATTAACAGAATGTAAACATTTTTGAACACGAGTCCACATAATACAAAGCCCCAAAACTCGATTGTATTGTGAATAATATTCACCTTATAAAAACACTCGTTGCGAGGTGTAAGAGTCCCTAAATACAGACTACACTTCTTGTCTGTGAGTATAAAGAATGTGATTCATTTAGATGTTGCGTTTTTAATTATAATTAAAATACATTCGAATGTCACAATCTTGCGATGATCCACATGCGTTGATCAATGACATTAACATTTTAAAAATAACTTCATGCAAAATGTACGAAAAGCATTCTTGGCAGAGAGCTGATTTCAATAATACAGCTGAATAATTTGGAGACCTTGTGCCGGTACAAGATTTTTATCTGACAATTTGTCGAACAATGCTTAACGAAAATTAGACAATACCAAGACCTAAGGACCTAGTCCTAAGAGATCTTTTAAATAGTATCATATGAAAATCAAACTTATAAGAAGTTCAAACTTTATTAGCCATCTTTGACATAGGTATGAGTAATTTTAATTATTTATGTGGCGCATTTTTCACTATGTTGTACACATTCTGCCAGTGAGTATTTTGACATGGTATGACAATTTAAATTCGTATTTCATAAATTGCCGAACAACACAGAATAAAAGTAAGATGATCATTAATGCCAGTCATATGGGAGCTTGTAAATAGAAACGTATGAAAAGCAAACCTCTAAGTGGATCCCACTTTGTCAGCAATCTATCAACCACGTATGAGTGATTTTAATTATTTATTATATTTCACTAAATAATGATTTTCATAATACAGCTGAATTAAGTTGAGACGTTGTGGGGGTCAAGGATCTCACATGAAAATTTGTCGAATAATACATGATAAAAATGAGACGACACCATGATGCTAGTCGTACGAGATCTTGTTAATAGGAACACATGAAAATAAAACCTCTAAGTGAATCATTTTTCAACTACGTCTGAGAAATTTTAATTATTTATATGTATCTAGTAAAAAGGAACATATCAAAATCAAACCTCTAAGTGGATCACAATCTATAAGCCATCTTTCACCTACGTATAAGGTATTTTAACAATTTATTTTTTTTAATAATAATTAAGACAATTTTGTATAATGTTCTAAAAATGCAAAGCCCCAATATTCGCCATATAAATAGATGCGATGGGAGCTGCTAAAACCTTAAATTTCGGCTTTCTTTTTTGCCTGTGAGTATATAGAGGCTCATTCATTTGGAAGTTTTGGTTTTAATTTTAAATACTTACTACTTACTTAATTTCCCTTTGCACCCCATGAATAAGGTATGAGATAGCTTCTCGCGTTGTTGTGAATTAACACGCTTTCAGATTCACAACTAACGGAACCTACTTGTTTATCAACGAATGCGAACGTCACTGTTTGACATGCCGATTAACTCGACACTAATACTGCGAAGTTGCTGTGGACAACATTCGAGGGGAGCCGACAATGAAAGAAAATATTTCTTTTAAGGTGACTGGAGCCAGGAGTTGAACCTGTCCCAATCAATACTTAATAAAAATGAGATGACACTATGACGCCAGTCATACTAAATTTGGTAAATATGAACATATGAAAATAAACCTTTAAGTGGATCACACCCTATCAATAATCTTTCATCTACGTATGAGTAATTTTAATTATTTATGTGGCGAATTTTTCACTAAAAGTTGATGTTAGAAGTTGTATTTTTAATTTTAAATAAAACTCTTAAAATAGAATCGCATGTAAAAATGGTAATCAAAGTCCGCTTGACAAACCTCTGACATTGTTTTTAAAGATAACATAGAGTCTAAAAAACCTCCAACCATGTATTGTTATTTAATCATCATAAAAATACGCGAAAAGAGAGTAATATGAGCCCTTAATATAGACTACTATTTTGACTGATAAGTATACAGTGAGCGATTCAGTTATAAATTATGTTTTGAATTGTTAATAAAATACTTAAAATAGAATCACAAGTTTCAATGTCTACCATGGTCCTTATGACAAATCACTGACATTTGTCTATTAATGATAATTAGCATTTTTTTTCTACATAAGACCAAATAATATAAAGTCCCCCAACGTTCAGATGTATTGTGATTTATTCATCATATAAACACACGAGAAGAGAGCAGTTACAATCCCTACATATGCAGAGAGCGATTCATTTATAAATGATGTTTTTATTTTTATATATCAAAGATTTAAAATAGTATCATACGTCACAATATTTAACATGGTTCGCATGACATAATTCTGATTCTAATTACGGCTTAAAGTTAATTTAGAAATTTTTGTACAAGTTCCAAATAATATAAAGACCCAAAGATCATTCGTATTGTGATTTATTTACGAGATTTAGAGAAAGATTATTTAAGAGATAATTTTTGCGCCTACATATAGACAACTATAATGGCCTGTGAATATATCATGGGTGATTCACTGATAAGTTGTGTTTTTAAGTGTAAATAAAACACTAAATATAACATCACATGTCACAGTATTTACCATGTTTCGCATGACAAAACTCTGACATTTGCTTTTTAAAGATAATTTGAAAAAAAAAATACAACAGTCTATATAAAGCCCCAAAATTCAATTGTATTGTACGACAATTTAAAAGCAACTTTTAGCCCCTATATATAGACTACACTTTTACCCGGAGAGTATAAAGAGGATGATTTATTTGGCAATTTTAATTTTGTTGTTATTTTGAAACAAAATCCTTAAAATACACATCGATTTCATAATCTTTATCATGTTTTGTAGGAGCAATGTCATGCCAATGTAGGTCGCAACTTTACCGATCGTGTTCTATGCGGAAGGATGAACTTTCGGTTCTGTTTTTAAAATTGTCACCGGTATCTCGCGAGTTACGGCAGTAATCTTGCTATTCAAGTCTTGAATTGCATTGGACCAGAAATATTAACTAAATATATTCAGATATAGTGGTTTCTATAACTTTTTAATAAAATCCGTTCGTAAAATTCGGAATATGGTTGTTACCAAACAATACTTAATAAGAATGAGATGACACCTTGCAACCAAACTTACGAAATCTTGTAAATAAAGCCACATAAAAGGAAAACCTCTAAATGGATCATGCTTATGTGAACGATTGAAAGATGATAATATATGTCACATATGTATGAGTAATTTTATTTATTTAGGTAGCGCTTAAATTAAAATCAATTATACGTCGTTGTGCAAAGAAAAGAATCGAAAAGAATTTTTCACAGAGCGCTGATTTTTATAAAACAGCTGAACAATTTTGAGGATTGTAGCGGTGAAAAATTTCTACGTTAAAAATTATCAAGCAAAAAAAATTATCAGTGACTTGAAAAAAAAAATTGAAATGAATAACAAACCTAACGATGAATAACCATCTGAATAGGAAGATACATATATATTTAATTTTTACCTCCACGGAAATGATTGGAGTCTCTGCTTAACAAATTGTCGTATACTAGTGAATCCAAATAAGATGAGAGCTTGGAACCGATCACGAGGAACCTTTAAACAAAACAAACCTCTTAATGAATTACATAGAAATGATTTGAACACATTTTTGTGTCATGAGTCATGACAAATTGTCAGCTAATAATGAATGAAAATGAGATGACAGCCAGGAGCCTGAAGAAAAAAACAAATGCTTAACAAACCTCTAAGTGGATTACACCTAAATAATGAAAAGACATTGTTTCGGTATAATCCTTTAAGTCTAATTGGCACACAAAAGTAAATCAAAATAGAATGACGCTTGACCTTCGTCACAAGTAACCTGTAAAATAACAGCAATTGAAAAACAAACCTGTAAATGAATTACACCTTAGATTTATATAAACTGTCCAAGCGCTTCGGTCTTTTGCGCTCCGTCGATAAGTCATCACACCAAGCTTAGTTAACAGCTCTTTCACCTGGTCCATCCATCGGAGTTTTGGTCGCCCGCTCCTGCGCCGCCTATCGAGTTTATTGCCGATGACTTTTCAGGCCGGAGCGTTTTCGTCCATTCAGCGCATGACGAATCAAAGTGAATGAAAACAAGATGACAGCTTGACACCAGTTACGCTTAACTTATAAAAATTACAAATAATAACCAAACATTTCTGTGAATCACATCTTAAAATGTAGAAAAAAATAGCTATAACGTGTGCGAACGTCACTGTTTGAGAAGCTTTTACTAGACATGCCGATATACTCGACACTATACTGCGAAATTGCTGTCGACGACAACATCGAAAGGGCCGGCAATAAAAGACTAATTTAAATGACTGGAGCCTGGAATTGGACCACGGATTCATGCCAGTCGCGCATTCTAACCATCATGCCATTCTATTCTACTTTTCTATAGAATATAGAAAAATATTTGGCGGAAGAACTCGACAAATATATGGCTGACATCGCCGTCATACAGGATTCCATTACACGCTGATTTGTGCACACGGCCCGACGGAAAGCAAAGACGTTGAGATTAAAGATGCATTATTTGAGCGGGATCAGCCTTTTATCCATCGTATATTACGTTCTGTCTAGTGTGTTATGTGAAAGACTAAAGCCGATCGTAACAAAACTGAATGGACATTATAAGCGTGGCGTTAGACTTGGAAAATTGAAAAGACCGACGAGATGTTCACTCTACGGCATATCCGGGAGAAGATTCAAGAATGAAAGATCGATGGACGCTGCAAAAGGGTACGACCAACACTTCATGGCATAGTACAAGTAAAAGTGCTGTTACAAAGTGCAACAGCCAATTTGGGGGCTGATGAATTCTAGGTCAGAGTTAAGGTTCTAGGTTAGTGTAGTAAAACTCCAAGGCCAAACCTTATTTATAACCTTTTACGTAGTTTCCCTATCTTGGAATTTGTTCGCTTAGTTTATAAGTTTTACCTCAAGAACCAATAATGATTTTTCAATTCATTTAGAGATGTAGATAAGGCTTAAAGAAACTAATTTTTAAAATCGAATTTCATTTATCGCCTTTTCGATAAATTTTCCCCAGTAACTTCAAATTTCTGGCCATATATGGCTGTCTAATCTGTGATAAGTAAAAAACTAGTCATTACAGATGATTTTGAGTGACGACCCTGACCCAAGTAATGTACTGTATATATGTAGCGAGTTTGCATATGGCACTCATTTCATGTGTATGTACATCGTATGAGTAATATTAATTTTATATGGATTTTATATTAATCATACGCACATCGCTTTAATATAGTGGATTTCTTGTTCTTTTATAGAGGGCGTGAAATTCTAAGTCAAGGTGAAGGTACTAGGTAAGTATAGTTAAACTTCCAAGGGGTATGGCATTCTCTACAATTTTGCTGAAGAATAAAATGAGAAATCATCAATGGTTCATGACTAATAACTAAGCGAACAAACATCAAGATGAGCTAAAAATATAAAAGGTCATAAAAAAAAGTTTAGACAGAGAACGCTAACCCTTGTGGGATTTTACGAGAAAATTAAAAAAATCTACTTAATTATTTAATCAATTTTAAGCAACGCCTAATACTTCAATAAAAATTGAGGCTTACATTAAGAATAAATACTTTAATCTTTCCTCTGGCATATATTTAATTTTTGTAATTAATGAACCTCAACTAAACCTTGTTAAATTTTTATTTTAAGCTAAATGGTTTTCTTTAAATAAAACAATTTTCAGCGCGAAATCTTTTACAATCCCATACATATGCAGTTTGCTATTTTCCCAAAACATAAAAAACACAAAACGCTCTTTGAAAGCTGTGAGATTTTTTATTCTCCTTGTATTGTGTGTTTGTATGTATGTATTGTGTTGTTGCACAAGCAAATCACATCAAAGCATTTGGGGCAAAATTCTTTCAAATGGCAAAACCTTTGTGACCCCTTTTACAAAACACACTCATACATACAAAAAGAGTTACAAGAGAGCGGAGTAGTGTGTGGTTGGTGGAGTGAACTTTAACCCAAACGAAGTACAACAAAATACATATTCAATTATCTTTTACGAGTACATATACATACACATGCATGTGATAGTGCAAGTATGTGTGTTTATCTGAGTGAAAAAAAGCCATAAAAGTATGTCTTTGTAAGCACACACCAGAACACATCTTGGCTGCTGCACACACTCAGCCAAATTCCTTAATAACGGGAAGGCAATCGACCACTCTTAAATACACACACACGGCCACTCACACACATACACACTTGTGATAAACATAACCACCAAAAGTGTTGTTTAAGTTATTTTTACGATGATTTCTCATGGTTTCGTTCGTTTACATCTTACGCTGTTGTTGTCGTGGAGTATGTTATAGTGGCGGTAGAGAAATCATAGTTGTGGCTGATCATTTTTGGGTGGTTTGGGGGTTCATAAGTTCTTTTGTTTCTTGCTTTATTGAATTGTAAAACAATTTATTGTTCAACTGTTGTGTTAAACACAATAAGTTCACTGTTCGTTCGCTTCAGCCATAAATTGAGTATTAAGGTAGCCGCCCATGGCTAGGGCTAGGGAAGAGGCAGAAAATATGAGAGTTTATATGAGTTATGACGGAAATTGTTGGCCCAAAGGCCATTGTAATTCTTCAATTTGTTCACGACTGCAGTGCAATCCCAAATATTGGCATCATCAGAACAACACAAATAAGATTTTAACAACTTAATCGAAATACTTGTAGAAAATTCTGATAACTGAATTCCTTTATTAGTTGGAAACTTAATAGGCTGTGGGTTATTATAGACGAAAGCCTAAAATCTCGCAACTCAAATGCGAATCCCAATAAGGTTAGGGCCGCTAATAAAGTTTTAGTTTGGTTGAGCAGCAGATATAAGAAATTTGAAATTAGATTTTGTTTTAATTTTGAAATTTTAGGTATTTGAGAAGATGGGGGATATAAATAAGAAACTATGAAATTAGATATTGAATAATGTTGTTTAAGTTTTATTTAACAACTAGTGGGCCCAGCAATGCTTCGCTATTGCATATTAACTTGTAAAATATTTCACATTTCTTACTATCCTAAATGCTATATAAACGCTAATTTATATATTTGTAAATCTATAAAGTACTTTGAAGATGGTACTTAAGCTCAACAACAATATGTTATTACATAATATGTATTACCTTATGTTAATAACTTCAAATAACTCCTTAACATGAAAGTTAGCCAATAAAGATTTATTGTTTTAAATCTTTAATATCATAGCCTCTATGACGATAGTCATATCTATAGTGCCGACATGTAAAGATTCATGCCTTCTCCCACGGATCAAGAATATTCCCGAATACTACCTTTGTATTGAACTCGTATTACCATTTTTTGAGATAATTCCGTCACCAAACGTTTGGCTTAACAAAGTGATGGTCTCACGCGCTGTATGGCTTGTTACGCCGTCGTGTTGGAACCATTTCTTCTACCAATGATTTGCAATGACTTAAAAAATAACAAAATCAATTGATGATCCACTGGTTCTTCCACCAGTTGAATCTTATATAGATGTAGGTCAAAATATTTCCTTAGCATTTGCAGAGACCTAGTTGCTGAGAACGGCGTCGGTTCGATAAATTCTAGTTCTTTTCACACTTACTTCTACAGCGTCGATGGCTTCCATTAGCCGCTCAGATGGATGATTTTGTGCACCGTAAACTTGACAAAGGGCTCCATACGTATGGCTCTATAAAAACGCGCATTTTGAAAATAAGTTTGTAAGATTTGTAAACGCTGTTCTTGTGTAGTATTTGCATTGTGATTTGCCAATGTATACTGCAAGAAAGTCTATCACACTTCATTAGTATGACAGCTAGATTTACACTTATACCTATAATAAGTTCTATATGTCAAAAAAATACCCCATACATTGGTTATTTACAAATGTTTGCTAATATTACCTCTGACATACTATACAAATTCAAATTGTGCCCCAATCAAACAAAAGGTGTTTTCCAGTCCAACTCCAATGAATATTGTTTAATTTTTCTATATATAGGATTTTTTACCGATTCGCTCTCCTGAAAAGTAACTGAAAAATTTAAAAATGGTAATGGTATACCAGAATCGAAATCCACGATGAATTCTAAAAAAATTTCACTAAGAAAGTCTATGTCTAAAACCAATTCGTAGTTCGCGCTGAGAAGCATGAAGATTTCAGGTGGAGATATTTTTTTAGTGTATGAGCAATTATCAAAAACTTCAGACCAATGGGCCCCTGCTCTAATTTTGACCTACCATTCCGATGCTTGGAGACCAAGACGAAGAGAATGGTATATTGACATTGTTTGGAATCCCGTCCAATATTTTGCTCCATAACTTTTTAACCAACACATAGATTTGCTTCTATAATACCTTATTTAGTTTGTTGGGAAGTCAGAATTACGCAGAAGGTCTCAAAAAATATATATCTAAAGTTTTCGGTTTGTGGTCATGTAAAACCAAAAAAAAATCTCAATCTGAAACCTTCATGCTTCCCAGCGCAAGTTAGGAAATGATTTTAGACACAAAAATTATTGGTGAAATTTTCTAACAATTTATCGTAGATTCCGACATTGGTATAAGATTTTTGCGGAAAAAAATGAATTTTGAGGACCATCAAACTATTACTATGGCAGTTATAACTGATTATTTTAAAAGAGGTGTGGCACAGCCCACTTTCACGCTTACTATAATTCATACTGTAACAACAACATATGTAACAAATCATATCTTCATACCTCTGATAGCACAGTGCAACAGTGAAAAAACACCCGAACGTGACTAAATAGGTTCGATAGTACAACCGGAGCTGAGTAAAACCCTAGCTAAGTTTGGCTAGATTGGCTACCAAAATTTTTTTCGGCCCTCGTAACTTTTTGAAATCCCTTGGATCCCTTGAAAAAAGGTGACATAAGTTTTTGGCCAACAGTTTGTACAGTGTTTAATCTAGCTCTTTCTCTTCTTAAGCAAAGTTGTAGCTAACAGTCCGCTTAAGAAATTGATATAATAAAATTTCCCAAAAAAATTAGACATCTCTCGTTTATTTTCAAAAAAATTCTAATTTTTTCACTATTTTGAATATAAGTCGTAGGGAGTCCAGATTTTTTGCATACTCTATTCAGTGAATTTGTAGTTTAGGTAACACCGAAAAACTTCTCTGAACAAACCCATGCAATCTGAACAAGTCTAGGGGTATTAAATGGCTCTCAAAACACACTACCTACTTTAAACAAATCAGTTTTTTAGGAGTTTTAGGCCATTGTGCAAAGTTTTTGCTTGGTATATTTACCAAATACTTACTTATTGTGTAACTGAACAACTTCTGTAAACAACCAATATGATCGGAATACTCAACCCCTTTAAGTGTTCACAAAGAGCATTAGGGTGTTCCTTACATGACATTTTTTCGAATTTCGTTAAAAATATGTATTAATTGCGATGTTGGTCATCTAGCTTCACCTTACATTTGTTTTTGCTAAAATTACGAATATATTGTGAACAATTTTGTATCGATACTTAGGCATTAGGGTGCGCCGCAATGAGATTAAAGTTCGAATTTGTTCTCAAATCAGTTTATTGCCGCTGAGTATTTTTCTTTTGTATACAGACTAAGTAGTAATAAGCCGTTCAATAGCTGAAGTGAAGACCTAAAATAGTATGTCTCTACTTTTGCCCTATCTCTTATAGACGCCAAGATATTTGATGTAGAAATTGGGGTATTTTTGAAAAATATTATTAAAAATTTTAAAATTGGATTCCGAAGTAGTTTATTATGGGCAACTATATATTTCAACTTTTTAAGGTTAATCAAGTTAAAATCTATATGTTCAAATAGTATATGTGAATATTATCAATATCTCTGTAAATTTTCGAGATATCAGGCGTTAAAAAACGCATAAATGTGATCGTGTTGTTTTGCATTGAGATAAAAGTGGAAGTTAAGCAAATATTACACAGTACAACATTTTTCAGCTCATTGTTTTGTTTATATTTGCTTAATTTCATTGTAATTTTTCTCACATATAACCCCATGAAAGTCAAAACAATCACATTCCATACGAATTTGTGACTAAATTGTTAAATACTTTAATAACATTACATAGTACAACACATGATTTTGGGACTCAATTCTCAGACCTCCTCGCGAAAGTAGCCCCAAAAATAAAAATTTCTGCCATGCCATAATAATTTAATATCGATTTGAAGTTAATAAGTATCGTTTAGGGGAATTTGTTACGTTTTAGACTCTTTTGTTTGACATAACTCGAGAACCACAAGTCCGATTTGGCTGAAACAAATTTCAAAAAATTATGAATTACAATTTCTTTTATCTGTTCGTTTAACGTTTCCTTATATAACAGTTTCACTTTTCCATTCATCAAATGGCTTTGAACTGTGTTTATTTTGTAGCAGTTACAATAAAACTGTTGTACTCCGTGGCGTATGATTTACGTGGAATATTACTTATGATAATCATACGCCACCATATAACAATATAACAAAAGAGCCTAAAGCGTGAAAAATTCACCTTTACGATACTTACTTACTTCATATCGATATTAAATTATTATGGCATGCAACTTGACAAAACGTATAATGCAGAACTTCTTCTTTTTGGGGCTACTTTCACGTGCAGTTCTCAGAATTGAGTCCCAAATTCATATGTTGTACTGTGTTATGAAACGACATGTAGTGTCTTCATATCTTCCGTGGCGTATTTGTTTTTGAAGTTTATTAATTCTCTCAAATGTAGAAAACAAATTTTAATAGACTGCCTTGTTGATTTTCATATCAACCGTAACATTGCCTTACATAATTTGCTTTAATGTTGTTTTTGTTTTTAAGAAACTCTCCTTCGGCAACGGAAGTTATAAATAAATAAATGCCTTTTATCTGGATGGTACCAGAGGGTCCAGTCACAGTCTGTAATTGCTTAGTATTTTTGATTTTGATGTAATGTGAATTTCAGCAGTTGCTTTATTGATGTAACCAAGTTAAAGCATTTTCTTTGAACTCAAATCTTTGCACCCGCTGCTGTAATCACTTACTGAGTAAACATTGCATGATTTTATGATGTTTTTTTCCTAAAAATCCTATATGGATATCAAAAAATCATTCAACCGTTGTCAACATGTTGAATTCATGTCTGACTTGATGCAACAACAGCCGCTGGTGTTGGTTGACTTCAAAGAAGAATGTAAGTGATTTTTTTTTGTACAAAAATGTGAGCATTTATGTCAAATATTGTTTACAGCAATGGTTTGTAAGTGGAACATTTAAGTAAAGGTTTGTATTTATATGAGATGATGTGAAAAATTGAACAGCCGACGGTTATAAGTGTGCTTCGCATTGATTGATTTCGGAGAAAATTTAGTAAAGCTTTAACAACTCAATCGTACAAATGCAAATTCTGAGAAAATCCAGAAACCGTTTGAATTTTTTTGCCCATATGTTGGATGTAGTGATATTTTGTGTACATAACGTAGAATGTTCGATTTGTTAGTTACTTTTACATCTTTTGGATAAAAATTTAGGGATTTTTTATATAATATGTGATACGCGAAGAAATGTAGGCCATCAAAGGATACGATACCTATACATTCCCACAAAGAAGGGTTTGTATGGAAGTAGTAAAATAACCAGAATTACTGTTGCAGAAATACTTTATATTTGAAACATTGTTTATAAGATTAGTGTAGTTCATAGGAAGTTGGAAATTTCTGCATTCACTAGATATTACTAATACCAAGGTAATTTTTAACAACATTTATTTTCACGTAGTTACAGCTAATGTGTGAAGGAGTAATTTTCGGCAAAATAAATTTACTTTTTGGGAAAATCTATATAAGATTTTTTTTAGGTACAATAAAAGTACATTCTGATACAATAAAAGTTCGTTCTGGTACAATAAATGTACTTTGTGCTACAACAAAAAAAAACCCACTGGTGAAAATTACTTTTTGGCAAAATTATAGTACTTTTTATACCATCACCCTTAGGGATGAGGGAATCTATCATTTGATACGACCCAAAAGTGTAACACATAGAAGAAGTCACTTTAGACCCTAGGTTTCTTTGAACCAAACTTGATTCATGACTTTTTAAGTCATATGAGCCATGTATGAGAAACTGTCTGTCTGTTTGGTGCGCACGATAACTTTCGAAAGACGCAACCAAATGATTTGCAATTTTTAATATTTCCCCAAAACTATTTACGGTATTGCAAATGGGCTACATGGCCCCGCCCTTTTGGGACCTCCCATATAAATACATCATTCCGCCTATTTTAGAAATCGAGTAATAATATCAATACACCCAACGGGATCGTACCCCAATTATGTACTTAGTAAAGCTATAACAGGATAAAGTTTTGGAAAAAAAATGTCTAGCCACGCCTCTTCTGGTACCTCCCATACAAATGTACCTTTTCGCCCATTTAAGAGATGGAGTAATAATATCAATACACCCAATACGATCGTGGCCAAATTCTGTATTTAGTAAAGCTATAACAGGATATAGTTTTTGAGAGAAAAATTGGAAGTCTAGCCACAACCCATCTGGTACCTCCCATACACATCTGGTACCGCTTACTTGAGAAATCGATTAATATTATTAATAGACCTAACGAGATTGTGCCCAAATTCTGTATTTAGTAAAATTCAAGGAGGATAATGTTTTGGAGGATAAATCTGGAAGTCTAGACACGCCCCTTCTGGTACCTCCCATACAAATGTGCCACCCCGCCCACTTTAGAGATGGAGTCAATATAATAGAACATTTTTTGTTTTACTGACGGTGATGCTATATCTAAGTCGGGTTGCCCGAATGAAACTTTTTTACTGGTGGAGAAAATCAAATTCCCTTCGGTGTAATAAACGTTTTAGCAACGCAAAAGATACTTTAAGTAAAATAAAATAACTTTTGGTTACATGTAATTAGATTTCTATACAACAATATAACTATTTGACAACAAAATAACTATTTGACATCATTTTATGCATATTATTATTTGGCATCATCAACAGAAATTTATTCATTAGTAGCCGCACGTAGAAAATATAGCTATCAGTTCTTTATTGTGGTCCAGCCAACGAAGTTTTGGTCGCCCCCTCCTGCGCCGCCCATTTAATTTATTGACGAAAAGTTTTCAAGCTGCCAACGCATTCGGGCTAACCGAAAGCGCTTGACCACGTCGATGTCGCTATACAGCTCATGCTGCTCATGTTTCATTCGATGACGGTACTCGCCGTTAACGATGATGGTTCCGAATATGGTAGGTGTCGATCTGCATATCTTGGGTCTTCTCAAAGATTTGTCGTAGTGTGAATATCTGGTCTGTCGTGGATTTACCAAGACTAAAGCCACACAGATAAGGTTCAATCTTAAGCTTAACTTAATTTCCCTTTACACCCCAAAAATGAGGTATGAAATAGATTCTTGCGTTGTTGAGAATTGACACGCTATCTCTTTTTAGCGAGTTTATCGACGACTGCGATCGTCACTGTTTGAGAAGCTTTTACTTGGCACGCCAATTGACTCGACTTTTATACTTCAAAGTTGCTGCCGACAACATCGAAAGGAGCCGGCAATGAAATAATTTTTTTTTTTATTTTTGATGACTGGAGGCAGGAGTTAAACCTGTGATCTCTAGCATGTTAGTCGCGTGTTCTTACCATCATGTCACGACCGGTCCCCAAGATCCAAATGGGATTTAGTCTTTGACATAACACACTAGATAGGACCTTGTATGCGATAGGTAAAAAGCTGATCCCGCGATAAGTGGTATACACACTTGTGTCTCCTTTCTTAAGCACAGGACATAAAACACTCAGATTCCAATCATCGGACATGCATTCCTTGAGCCAAATTATATATATGAGCTGGTGCATCTACGTTGCCAGCCGTCAGCTTTGAAAAGCTCTGCCAGCAGGCCATCGGCTCCCGCAGCTTTGCTGTTGCAATTGCAGTGCTGATATCGTTTTGTCTCTCTAGCAGACAGTTGTCGATGTCGATTGTCGATGATATGTGTGATTTCGTAGAGATCGAAAGTGTTCCCTCCATATTTGCAGCACACTCTGAATGTCAGTGACCAGGTCCTTTGGAGTCGCTGGTCTAAAACTTTTACATTTTACCTTTTGGTAGATCTTTGGGGCTTCACCTCTACCCCTGTAGTTTTCGATATCCTGACTCTCTCTTTTCTTACATAGACACTTTTTCCACCTGAAGATGCGTCTCCCTCCTCTTCTCATTATAACACTCCATCACCGCCCGCGTCGCCATTGGCTGCAGTTTTAGCTTGTATGAAGCATCCATTTCGCAACATTCATCATCGTACCAGGGCTTGTTTGAGCAAGGTTTTTCATAACGCAGTTCGGTCGTTGCGGCAGTGGTCATAGAATTTGCAAAATGCTGATATTGGGTGTCAGGAACATCAGAATTAGGGGGGTTGGTTCGAAGTAATTGAGACAGTTGGTTGGTGTAGGCATTGGCTATGTCGGTGGTATGCTGCTTTGTGATGTCTAGCTTCCTTTGCGTTTGTTTACCAGTGTTTTTAGCACAACTTAATCATGTCGGTACCTTGGCGGCAACTTGGTGGCGATCCGAAAGTAATGTAAGCGTATTATGTCCTGTGCTGCAAAAAGGTGATCCAAGTGTGTGCTCCAACTACCGCGGGATCAGCCTTTTACCCATCGCATATAAGGTCCTGTCGAGTGTGCTATGTGAAAGACTAAATTCAGTGTTATCCAACCTGATCGGGCCTTATCAGTGTGGCTTCAGACCTGGCAAATCAACAACTGACCAGATTTTCACACTTCGGCAAATCCTGGATAAGACCCAAGAGAAACAGATCGACACGATCGATCTTTTTGTCGACTATAAAGCAGCCTTCGACCGCCCGATACTGCAGAAATTACTCGAAGCCATGGCTGAGTTTGGTATTCCAGCGAAGCTGATACGTCTTTGCGGAATGACACTGACTGACACGAATTCTTTAGTGAAGATTGGCAAGGACCTTACGGAGCCATTCTATACCAGACGAGGCCTAAAACAAGGCGACGGCTTATCGTGCATCAACATTGTGATGAAGATAATAATGAGAAAAGCTGCAGTAACCACGAGTGGCACTATATTCAACAAAAGCCACATGCTACTCGCGTACGCTGATGACGTAGATATCATCGGTCGAAAACTGCGAGATGTGACTGCAGCCTTCTTAGGTATACAGAAGGAATCAGCAAAAATGGGCCTAACGGTGAACGAGGACAAAACGAAGTTATTAGTTTCAACGAACAAAGAATCTACTCGTTTGGGAAACTGCGTGAACGTTGACAACTATAATTTCGAGGTGGTAGATAATTTTGTCTACCTAGGCTCCGCCATCAACGAAGCAAATAATGTCAGCCTAGAAATCCGGAGAAGAATACTGCTTGCAAATAAATGCTACTGCGGACTAAGCAAGCGATTCAATGACAGAGCCCTCTCTCGACGAACAAAACTCCAGCTATACCAGATACTGATTCTACCTGTTTTAATGTATGGCTCAGAATCCTGGGTTATGACACAAGCGGATGAATCGATTCTGGCGGTATTCGAGAGAAAAATACTCCGTAAAATATATGGGCCCATCATCGTTAACGGAGAGTATCGGCGTCGTATGAATCATGAGCTGTACGAGCTGTACACTGACATTGACGTGGTCAAACGCATTAAGGTGCAACGGTTGCGTTGGCTAGGTCATGTTGTACGCATGGACGAAAATGCTCCAGCTCGAAAAGTCTTCGACAATGAACTCGATGGACGGCGCAGAAGAGAGCGACCAAAACTCCGTTGGAAAGACCAGGTTACTGAGAACCTTACAGAACTCGGTGTGACTAACTGGAGAAGAAGCGCAGAAGATCGAGGCGATTATAATATTTTTCTACGTTCGGTATATAATCCACTGGAATTGCATAGAAGTACCAGCTAAGTAAGTAAGTAAGTAAGTATGTAAGGTGGTTATCCGAGTCAATATTTGCACCGCGCATCACATACACGTCCATAACGCTTGAGACATGCCTTCCATCAATTACCACGTGATCAATCTGATTTCTTGTATTTTGATCGGGAGATATCTAGGTTGCCTTTATGGATATCTTTATGCGGGAATCTGATTCCACTTACTATCATGTTTCTTGCCGACGCGCAGCTAACTAGTCTGAATCCGTTTTTGGAGGTGTTGTTGTGTAGACTGAATTTACAGACTGCTGTACCAGGAGCATATTTCTATCCTATTTTAGCATTAGGAATCGTCAACATTTGGTTAGGGTTCTTGTTTACTTTTCTTAGTGTTTTCATAAAAATTGGTTTTGTTTAAGGAGAGTGGCTTATTAGGCCACCGCTCCCGATCCTAGTTTATTGGGGCTACCAAAGCCCTTAAGCTATTGTGTAAAGCTTAAGTAACTTCTGTTACCTACTTCCTAAGACGCGTCGGTGGTAGCACGACATTAGGTTACTCAACATTGTGCCTTCTCACATTTGCTACCACTAAACGGATTTTCAATGGCATTGCCCGGGCATGATCTCTCGGACGTTGTGAGGTGCTTGGGGACCTCCAAAGAGAGATTCTGGTTATTCTCACATGAATAACAATCATTATTCTCAAATTAGATACTACCCCATTCACCTAGTAATAAGTTAGGTAAATGAAAACCGGGTATATGACGATTTCCTGTTAAAGATGTTCATCTGTTTATTTCTTCAATTTCCAGTCATTAAAGAATATCAGATTAAATAAAAATATGCTTGTGCATAACTTTGAGGCAGTATCTACTCAACGACATATTAATTTTGTAAAAGCGATTTTATTAAGTACTTTAAAATGGTACGACAAAAATGTTGCTTGTCTTTTTAGTATAGTGATTAATGCAATACCTCATCATATACTTTACAGACATCTATTTTCCATCTCACAGCTTTTCACTTCTTCGGCATCACCGAACCATGCGCTATATAATTGGAAAATAGTGTATTATTCTCATACAGCTCCAGTGTAAAAACGCCATTGATATTGGGTGTAAACAATGGAAATGATTTATCGGTCAATGTATAATTTTCTACTTTATACAGGAAATTCTAAAAAAAAAACATAAACTTTTTGTATATCTCTTTAAAACTCTTTCAAAATTATTCAATCTCACCTTTTTTAAAGGACAATTGTAGGGAAAATTACTTCTTTTTCTGATTTCCTCTATGATTATCTTAAGGCCTAAGTTGCCAAACTTATAAGTAAAGGCTCTACACATATTAATTTTAATGTCAAAAAAGTTAATAGATTTTTCGACATGCGGCATTTGAATTTGTAGACGTAAACGTACATCGATATCGCTGTTTAAGACTTTGTCGGACATAAAAAGTTGGCTAAAGGTGAAATAACTTGTAGCGACTTTTTCGTATGCACATTTGTAGCGTATCAGATGAGGTGTAAAACTGCGACAACTGATGTTTTGAATGTCTATATTAAAACGGGACTTGGCTGACTGTAAAGAGGAACGAGAGGAAAAAAACGAATTAATGCTTAAGTAATGCAATCGAATTTACCTCTACAGCAACACGATATTGTAGTATGATGACAATGCATATGACAGAGCGTAACATTTTGTACTTTATCTACCGTGCGAGCTGAAAAGCAACGAGTAATTCGTAGTTAACAAATGAATTTAGTATATATCATCGCTGCGCCAACCAAAACAGTCATGTATTTTTTTTTTAACAACTTCTCAGGAGAGCAGAACGAAAACTGGTTTATTTTGGAACAATTATCTATTAGCAACATTAGCAATATCAATTATATGTAGACTATATTTACTGTAGACTATATCAATTATATGTAGACTATATTTACTGTAGACTATGTATAATTGATATTGCTAACTTCCATAGAAATCAAGATATCGTAAATTGGGTTTAAGGGTCGGTGAATGATAAAAATAACTTTAAAAATATGCAATAACAAATTTGGAAAAACTTCACATAACTGATTTGGGTCGGCGCAGCGACAATATGTATTCTAATGTTTTTTTTAATTTTTGTTTTGTTGCTATTATTTAAATTAATTTTTCATTATTTTTTCACAAACTCTCTAAGTGTTTAACTCAGTTTAGCCATTTATCTTGAATGTAGTTTATGTTTAAAGGCATTCAAGCATTAATAGCAAAATTTAAATTCTATGCTCGACAGCGACAGACATTCTGGCATTTGTTTTCGGTTATACCTCATTTATTATAATTGTATTGTTTATTATGTATGGTTGGTATTTAATGTTTTAAAATTTGTTTTTAATGAAATTTTCAACGATAGGTGTTAAATAGCGTTTGTAAATATTTTCGGAAAATTTTTCACAAGTCTAAGTTGCATGTCTAAATAATGTCGGTCATAACAGTGATGTCAGGATAGTATGGTTGTTTTTTTGTTTAACTCTTTATTAAATTGGAAACCGACCAAAGCTTAATGGTTATTACAGTTGACTATCATGGGGGAGAATTGGATTCGATTCCCGTCACAGACATCTACATTTTTTCTGAGAGTGATCTTCTCGTTGTTGTCGGCAGCGAATTCTGCATAGTCGAGTAAATAGGTGGTTTGTCTAGTTAAATCTTCTTAAAAGGCAATGTTTATGATATATACTAGCTTTCCCGGCTCGCGTTGCTTCACCCGTACTTACAATGAATCCTCTTAAGAATCAATACAGATAAAATGCAAAGGCTTCATAAGACGAACGGACACACATTTTTGTGATTGTAGCTTTATCATATTGGTCATATCGGTATTTTTACACCTAAAGAACGATTTTGGAAAAATTATTTCATATAGCACAACTAAAATAGTCACTTAAATTTTTCCGACTATACCTGTAGCCGTTTAATACCAGTTTTATTCTTTTACGGCCTTTGCTTCATTATAATTCTACGGGGAGCAAGCCCATATTAATTATCATGATTTTATACCTTTTTGTTTTTTTACCCAGAAATATCGGATTTCGAAAAAATCTTCAATTCTATTTGATATGCTCACTATCATAGCTCATATCAATTTTCGCGATTATAGCTTTAGCCGATTGGTCTGGGTGATGGTACAGGTTTAAGCCCTTATTGGTAAAGGAGAACAACCACACCGAATTTCATCATTCTATCTACAGACATTTCACCAAGTCTGTTGGTCAAGAAATTTTTATGTATATGTTATGAAAATGTTATTACAATCGTTCTATTTATATGATCGACAAAACAAATTTTTCTTATGGGGCGTGGCACCGCCCATTTCCGAGCGAGACGTAATCCCTTATGTAGCATTTACCAAATCTCATCTTCGCCCCTTCAATGGCTCGTGAAATATGACCGATTTTGGTTTGTGTGGGCGCACAGTGGTCCATTTCCCTGATCTAGCGTAACGAAATTAAAATTTTCGACATTCTAAATCTTCTAAAACTTTATTTCCCGACGATAACTAACTGTTCATTTAGCAAATCGCACAACAAATGTCAAAACAGCTGCAATAAAAACATTTTAGCGCGTTTTTATAATTGTGCTGAAAAATTAGGATATTGGTAAATATTTTTTGGATTTTGTTAAACGATAAAGGTATGTCGTTTACAAAAAAAAGTGTAACGTAACCTGTGCATTATGTGAGGTGCTAGAAAATTTTGATAGAAATCAACACTTTTGTTTAACCCTTTTTGGGACCGAATTTTAACTTCTATGGAGTAGAACTTAGTTAGCCGGTATCGGCCTGAGAAGACTGTTCTTTTATGTTAATATATTAATGAAATGCCCAACATTTGCTGCTTTCAGCTGCTTTTGCTCACTATGTTGCAATTTTTAGGCATCATGTCGGTCAGCAATTGCAACCTTTTTTTAGTAAGGCAGCCCGAGTCAGAGTGGAGTGTTGACTCGATATAATTCAATAATATAATTTAATAAGTCTACACATTAAAAAAAAAAAAAAATAAAAAAATTAAAAAAAAATTAAAAAAAAAATTAAAAAAAAAAATTAAAAAAAAATGTTAGAAAAAAAATTTTAAGAAAAAATTTCAAAATTTACAAAAAAATTTTGGGGAAAAACAATTTTTTTTTCATTTGATTCCTTTTTGTTTTATTGTTCTAGAAAAATTTTCTTTTTGACGAAAATTTTATTATTTTTTATGTTATTAATTTCGTTACGCTAATTCAGGCAAATGGACCACTGTGGGGCGGTGACACCCCTCTTTGTCTAAGTATGTTTTCTTGTCGCCTATGATAGAAGCCCTACGGATAGTACTTCACATTGAAAATTTCATTGAAATCGGTCCATTTATTTTTCCCAGATAAGGATTTTTAAAAAAGAGGCGTGGCACCCCCTGTGAAACGTATTCCTCTTTGTATCAGTAACATATGTAGCAAATCTCAACTTCATACCTCTAATGGCTCGTGAGATATGAACAATTGATATTTCGGTTAATGTTAGCGGTGCCACGCCCATTGTCTAACTATGTTTTCATGTAGCCTATAATGGAGGCCCTATGGACAGTATCACACAAAGAAAATATATATAATTGCAATCGGTCCTTTTATTAGGCCGAAATAATGATTTCTTTTAAAAAAGGGCGTGGCACCGCCCACTTTCCATAAAAAAGTATTTTTCTTGTACGACCAACTTATCCATCAAATCTCGACTTCGTAGATATAATGGTTTATGAAATACAGTTTTTAAAATTTTTAGCTGTTTGGGCGCCACGCCCATTTTACCCCCTTTCAGTCGGAATTTCCATAAATTCCTTCTTAGTGCGCGCCTACGACATAAAAGAAACATACATTCTAAATTTCACGGTTCTTGCTTTAGCCGTTTGGGCTGGGGAACGATCATTCAGTAACCCAAGCCTTTTATATATATAGACTAGCTGGCCCGGCAGACTTCGTCCTGCCTTCAAATTTTTGTAAAATATGTTGAGTGTAGTTGAAATCTAATAACTATTGGTTTTAGAGGTCAAAGAAAGAAACCAATCGTTATTAGATTTCAACTACACACAACATATTTTACAAAAATTTGGAGGCAGGATGAAGTCTGTCGGGCAGTCGTTCGGATTTGTGCGCGTACACACGTTTTGGAGATTCACACTTGACTATTAAACTATATTATAATCGAAAAGTTTTAATAAAAATATTCAATAAATTCACATCATCGTGTCCATTCCTTACAATTTTCATTATAATTCCACCCCAGCGTCACCTACCGGGTCCATAAATACATAAATTTTTGTAAAATATGTTGAGTGTAGTTGAAATCTAATAGCGATTGGTTTATTTCATTGACCTCTAAAATATTTCAATTTAAAGGGCGAGGTTTCCCGGACAAATTCTGTTCTTCATATATCTTAAAGATTATCATATATTATTATAAGAATTACTGAAACGGATCAGCAGTGTCGTCCATGATGTGAGGAAAACTTACTTATTGATAGGCATATATTCTGAAACCACATTTTTAAGCCGATTGACTGACATATGCGTTGGTGTACTGGGTGATGGTACCTTTTTATCCTAAGGAGTACGAATTTCCAAAAATGCCTTCATTAGGCTCAGCAACTATTTCTATTTTCGTTTTTGTCCCCTTAAATTTCAAAATGGGGAAAACCACTTTGTGAAGCTCTCTAATTCTGTTGGAAGTGCGCCATTATAAAAGTTAGTCATACTTCTTTAAGCCTTTTTGCAGTCTGGGTGACCATCTACAGCCAATCCTCAACTTCCACTGCAATTTTGGGAAAAATGGGGTCAACCGTTTTCACAATTAGTCGTGACATCAAAATGTACAT
This sequence comes from Muscina levida, assembly GCA_964034835.1. Classification (NCBI taxonomy): domain Eukaryota; kingdom Metazoa; phylum Arthropoda; class Insecta; order Diptera; family Muscidae; genus Muscina; species Muscina levida. Next base: position 98,131,518 of record OZ035884.1, on the reverse strand, counting down.
CTTTTTTATATATATAGACTTCTGAATAACTATGATGTTAAAAAAGTGACTAAATGGCATTCCAAAAATTAATAATCTAAACACCGGCGACTGGTTCCAAACATACATTCAAAATTTTCTCATGTCAAAAAATCATATATTTTAAGTTTAAGTAAAATCGGACAATGGATATAAATTTTCGAAATAATTCAACCCCAGCCAAATCAACTGTAGGTCCATACATACAAAAAAAAATTCTCATAATAAAACAAATATACATTCTAAATTTCAATCAGATTGTTTAATTCGTTAAAATTTTCATTATAATTCCATCATAGCGACACCTACCGGGTCAATTTATACAAAAAAAATTTTCTCAAGGTTCCACAAAAATAAATACTAAATTTCAGTTAAATTGATACATGCATTACAATTTTCAATATAAATCCACCCTAGCGCCATCTACCGGGTCCATTTGTACATACGATTTTTTCTGATGATCAAACAAACATAGATTCTGAATTTCAGTTAAATTGGCCCATTCGTTAAAATTTTGATTGTAAACCGATCCCAGCGCCATCTACCGGGTCCATTTGTACATAAAATGTTTTCTCATCAAATGAATATCTATGAATATCTATTCTAAATTTCAGTTGAATTGGTACATGCATTCAAATTTTCGATATAAATCCACCCTAGCGCCACCTGGATTTGATTTTTTTCAACACAAACAATCTACGGAAAATTTCGAATCGAATAAAAAAAAAATCAGCCAAATCGCTCCAGCCGTTCTCAAGTGATGGTATGACATACGTGGACCATTTCATTTTTATATATATAGATATATTCTGAGTAAATTTTTTAGAAAAAGAAAATACGTCCACTACGGAGGTCAAAGGTCAAGTTGTTATATATATGAAAATTAGTTTGTTTTTGTTTGTTTGCATTATAGGGTACTTGAGGGTGAAAATATGGTACTTTCATATATCGAGTGGGCGCAGTAACCGCAATATCTGTAGGACTATCTATGCAATCGCTTTGTAAATTTGTGCTGATGTATTTGTCTGCAAATTTCGTAATTCAACAAGAAAATGGGCGATCAGTGGACGTGGTATAAAGATGATATTTGGTATATGTTGTTGGTACAAAATGAATTACAGCCAGGGCGGAAAAGGGCTGTGCCACGCCCTATCTAAAAGTAATCGTTATAATAGCCATAATAATAGTTTGATTGTCCTGAAAATTTCACAGTATACGAGAAATATTACCTGGGTATTTGAAACCATGTTGGCAAAAAGGACCGAGGCACCGCCCACGTACGTCAATATTTGTAAACTAGTATATTTTCGAGAAAAATTACAATTCCTTAATCGAACATTAGCAAAAACCAGTACGGAAATTTCAGTCAGGTAAACTGACTGATAAATACCATCACCCAATATAAGATATTGTTGAAGTCTTGAGTTATTCAAATCAATAGATTTTAAATAAAAATAAAATTACTTATGTATAATTTTTTCCCTGCATGTGGTGCAAAATCGTCCAAAACTTGGCTTATTTGTGTAGGAGCTATAGGTGCCGGTTTGGAATTTATGTGACAAATATTAATTTTTCAAAAAAAGGTAATTTTGATTGCGGGTACGAAAAGGGGATAATCGATACAGTCTTTATTCATGCCTCACTCAAATTTTCTTACTTACTTACTTAATTTCTCTTTGCACCCCATGAATGAGGTATGGGATAGCTTCTCGCGTTGTTGTGAAATAACACGCTTTCTATTTTTAGATTCACAACTAACGGCACCTACTTATTTATCGACGAATGCGAACGTCACTGTTTTTTTGAGAAGCTCTTACTAGACACGACGATTGAATCGACGCTTAATATTGCGAAGTTGCTGTCAAACAACATTCGAGGGGAGCCGACAATGAAAGAAAATTTTATTTATTTTTTTCTTTTAAGATGACTGGAGCCAGGTTTGAACCTGCGATCTCCCGCATGGTAGTCGCGTGTTCTAACCACTATGCCACGGCCGGTCCAAATTTTCACTTACGAAAAATTTGACTACATTCAGTGTGCTTACAAAAAAAAGATATGTATGTAAGACTATGGGGGTGAGTTCGGTCCTTTGTATGAGAGGTACCAGAAGGGGTGCGTCAAATAGTATGGTTTTCTGAGGTTTCGCCTCCTATCACAATATATATTAACCGACTAATTTTCATTACCCCCCATGTGCCCGTTTGGAAGTTATGGGGGGAATATTAATTTTCCAACAATAGGTAATTTTGCATGGGACGTACCAGAAGGGGTGATCCGATATAGTCCATATTCATTCCTGATTCATATTTTAATAACCGTACAACTCACGCATAATGTGACTGAATTCAGTTTACATACAAAAAAGATATGTGTGTAAGACTATGGGGATGAGTTCGGTCATTTGTATGGGAGGTGCCAGAAGGGGTGTGTCAAATAGTTGGGTTTTCTAGGGTTTTGCCTCCTATAACAACATAAATTAATCGACCAATTTTCATTATCTTCCAAGAGTCCGTTTGTAAGCTATGGGAGGTATGGTATTTTGTATGGGAGGTACCAGAAGGCGTAAACCGATACAGTCCATATTCATTCCTGAGTAAAAAAATATTATTATTTTCGAATTTATTATTTCGTTTAAAAAAATATTAATACTGGTAAATTTTCATACCGATCCGTTAAGGTTTACCCGAGTTATCCTGCTGACCAGCCATTAAGCCAGCCAGCCGGACAGACGGACATAGCTGAATCGTTTTAAAAAGTCCTGAAACGAATTTGGTCTTAAAATACTTGGGGTCTAACTCGTCTCCTTTAATGCGTTGCACCCTAAGGGTGATGGTATAAAAACAAGGGATTTACTATGGATTTTCTATGAATTTGACCTTTGACCTCTTTGGGGTACTGGAAATAGTTGTCCGATCTTACTCGAATTTGTATTTGGGTGATGAAATGGAGAATTTTCTAATTTGAGTATTTTGATTGTTATTCACCTGGGACTAACGAGAATCTCTATTTGGAGGTCCACAACCAACTAACAACGTCCGAGAGATCTCGTATTCTCTGGGCAATGCCATTGAACATCCGTTTAGTGGTGTAGCAAATGTGAGAAGGCACAATGTTGAGTAACCTAAACGGCATGCTACCAACGTTCGTCTTAGGGAATAGGTAACAAAAGTTTCTGAAGGTCAACAGAAGGGCTCGCTTAGTAGCTTTGGCAGCTCCAAAAAACTAGGTTCGGGCGGTGGTCTAATAAGCCACTTTCGTTGTAAAACAAAAACAGTAAGCATAAAAACACAAAGGGGGGGTCTTTTCCAGGATTTGCCGAAGTGTGAAAATCTGGTCAGTTGTTGATTTTCCGGGTCTAAAGCCACACTGATAAGGCCCGATCAGGTTGGATAACACTGGCTTTAGTCTTTCACATAGCACACTCGACAGGACCTTATATGCGATGGGTAGAAGGGGATCATCCCGCGGTAGTTGGAGCACACACTTGGATCACCTTTTTTCAGCACAGGACATAATACGCTTACATTCCAATCGTCGGGCATGCACTCTTTAAGCCAAACCGTGCGCAGGAGCTGGTGCATGCTCGTTATCAGCTCCTCGCCACCGGACTTGAAGAGCTCTGCGGGCAGACCGTCGGCACCGGCTGCTTTGTTGTTTTTCAGCCGCGATATTGCTCTTCTTACCTCGGCTTGACTTGGTGGTGGGCAATCTAAGCCGTCGTCGACAATTGGCGTGATAACTTCACGTGCGCTGCCTTCTGGAACCAGCAGTTGCTGGAAGTGTTCTCTCCATATGTGCAGCACACTCTGCGTATCCGTGACCAGATTTCCATCACTGTCCTTACAGGTGGGGAGGCCATTACCGTATCCATTTGTTCTTATTTTCTGGTAAAATTTTCGGGCCTCACCTCTATCCCTGTATCGCTCTATATCCTCGTTCTCCCGTTCCTTCAATCTGGATATACTCTGATCAAAATACAAGTAACCAGACTGATCACGTAGTAATCGATGGACGACATGTTTTAAAAGTTATGAATGTGCGGGTGATGTACAGTGCCAACATTGAATTGGATCACCACTTTGTTACAGCCAAGGAACGTACGCGAATAGGTAGTGCTAAAAACGCTAAAGAGGCTAGACATCACAAAGTGGCATACCACCATGATAGCCAATGCCTACTCCAACCAACTCCAACTTTAAACAAACCACGCAGCATCATATTGCGAATTCTATACTGCCACAAATACTGCCCGTGCTGTAACGGAACGATGCAATAAGAAGACTAAACGCCTTTGTAGGAAGAAAAACAGATCCAGGATATCCAAAAGTACAGGGGTAATGGTGAAGTCCGAAAGTTCTTCTTTTTTAATGGCAGCAACATCAGAAATGCATCAGTCAGCAGCCGCACGTAGAAAAGAATTCCAATTCCGTCATTCCAAGCTAAGATATCGGCTCTTCCACCTGGCCGATCTAATTAAATTTTGGTCGCTCCTCCTGAGATGTCCAACGAATTTAGTTTAGGTTAGGTTAATTCGGCAGACACGTTCAACACAGCTCACATTGGTCCTAGTATGAGTCAAGTTGTGATAATATTTTACTATTCCTATTCTTGTCGGTCAACGTCGTTATCAAGTCATTTCGTAGCTCTTATGAAGGCATGGATATTGGATCGATGATGGTATTGTCCAGAAGTATCCGATGACCAAGCTTTTCATATCTCAGGTCACCAAAAGCAGCCCAGAGCCATAGAAGATGCTCTATGGTCTCCTCTTCTTCCTCATCATTGCATCTTCTACAAAAATCGTTGTAGGATAGTTTCAAACTCTTAGCTTGTGTACCATCCTGCCAGTGACCGATTATTACGGCTATGATGTTCCTCAGGTGGACTCTGGACAGGTGCAGCACAAATCGTGTCCTCTGCATCTCCATTGGGAGAGGGATCCCAATTAGACTGTTAACTTCGCCCTATTTCACGGTTGTGGTGACCGTTGCCCATGTATTGTGTTTTTGGTTACCATATATGTCCCCATGTCTTGAAATCCATGTAAAAGTTACCGTCGAATGTCTCGCTATCTCCTCAAGAGACGACCAGCATTCTCGAACATTTCTCGAAGTGGTGTACACGTTCTCCAGGGATCTGATAGCCGCTTTACTATCAGTAAGAATATGCTATGCTACAGTGATCCGGTAGTCTGATTGATAGCTGCAAATACAACTCCTCCAAAAAGCCGATCCAGTTTACTGCCGAAGAACTCTCTTTTCCCGAAGGCAGCTTAAGTGACGAAATCACATCAATTATCGACGATGGAGTAGATTGTTCATCACTCAGCCAAAACGAGATCAACACCGCAATTGCACCTATAGAGAGAGATGTTTAAGGCCGGCAGCAATGAGCTGGCGAAGTGCATACACCATCTGATAAACACTATTTGGCTCAAGGAACGCATGCTCGACAATTTGAATCTAAGTGTTCTATGTCCCGTTCTTATGAAAGACAGTACAAGTGTGTGTACCAACTAACGGTGGATTAGCCTTTGACCCATCGTATGCAAGGTCCTGTCTAGTGTGTTATGTGATAGATTAAAGCCCATCCTAGCAAACTTGATTGGACCTTATCAGTGTGGCTTTGACCAGATATTCACACTAAGCCAAATCCTGGTGATCTTCTCCAGATCGACACCTACCATCAGTTCATCGACTACAAAGATGCTTTCGACAGTCCGATACGATTGAAATTGTCTGATGCTATGGCTGAGTTTGGTATCCCCGTGAAGCAACGACCACAGAGTTGACTCCTTTGGAAGGCTGAGAGAACGTGGAGAACTATAACATTGAAGTGGTAGATGATTTTCTCTACCTTGGCTCCGAAAGAAAATAAAAATAAAAGAAAATAATAATGTCAGCCTGGAAATCGTGTATTGACCGCTTACCACTGTTACTATGCGCCGAGCAAGCGGTTTAATGACAAAGACCTCTCTCTACAGACACTGATCATACCTGTCTTGCTCTACAGCGCAGAATATTGGACAATGACACAAATGAAACAATCTATTCTGGGAGTCTTTGAGAGAAAAATACTTCGCAACATATTTGGACCCATCATTGTTAATGGCGGGTATCGACTGAACAATGAATTGTATGAGCTTTATAGTAGCTTTGCCAGCCCCACTAGTTAAAAATAATTATCTGTTAACAGTCTTTAATTATTAAGGTCTAATTAGCCTATCGCTGTTGCCTGTAGTCTCGTGCACACAAAAATCTGTTGCTTACGGTATTAATAGTAAACATTTCATTTACTACTAACTACTCATAGTTATGCCATGTTAAATTAATGTATCCCTTCATATTTGCTGCTCATCAATCACAGCAGTGTTGAGTGCATTGAACTCGATAAGTTTTTACACATAGTTAGAGATGTTTACTATTACCATCAATGTTAGGCCTTTCGCTGTTTGAAGGAACTACATTTGGCAAAAGGATAATACTCAACTATAGGCAAGGGTGAAGGGAGCGCTAAGCACTGAGTGGTAGTTGGAGATTTGAAACTTTTCATACGATACCAAATCTACTCTTACCATGCAGCCAACTATCACTCTTGTCATACTTATCATCATCACCACCATCATGCTCATCAATGCCATTGCCTTTTATTATTTCCACGCGTCGTGACGCTCTCTCTCTTTCCCTTTCTACTGCGCCACAATATCAATGGCGAATTTAGCCTATAGGCTCTTGTGTGTGTGTACGTATAAATCCGAGTGGTGGTATCAGTGTTGTGGCTGTTGTTTCTGCTGCTTGTTGTCGTGTGCCATGTTTTAGTTTACATAAGCGCACCATGTACTCTCTTTCTCGCCTGCTGTAACATGTAACATCTTGTGGATAAATATCAACACACACATATATAGTAGTATTGTATTAATATGAGTACAATGGCAAACATGATAAATAGATTAAATATCAAAATTAGTAAAGGAATATTGACGATATTACCAAGAAAATGACAGCTCAACGAATGTAATGTTAGTTAATTACGTGCAAAACTTTGTGCATCTTTCATAATATGGAGCACAAAACAAACAGCATCATAAATAACATAACATAATTTGCCTTAAAGGTTAATTCCTTTTGTGAAATAACTTTGGTTGGTTTTGTTTTTCTGGAGCAGAAATTTTGTGGGTGATGTTGCTATGACGACGCTGAAATTCTAGTCAATTTGAATGGAACAAATACGGTACCCCAGGGGGTACACCTGTTTAGTAAGGCGTATGAGTTATGGGGAATTTATAAATATAAGTCATACGTGGGGGGGGGAGGGTTAATTAACAACAGCAAATAAAGTATACGCCATAGAGGAAAATACACAGTTGTAGCATTGCTGTGTTGTCTCCTGATCAGTTAGAAATAAGACACTGACGAATTTTGTATTATGCGTATAAAATGCTTAATTACGTATGAGTAACATATTCTCAAATCAATATCAATCATACGTTAAACTAATCAGACCTACTAATTAATATCAATCATACGTCATTATTGCAGCATTTGCATATCTCCACACATCAGCCACACAATTGAGTTTTCCTAGTACATACCATCTCCCCCTCCCCTCTTTATATTCACCATAAAGCCAAACTTTCCTTTCCTCATCCGTTCCCATCCCATCTTTTTCTCTTTCAACTTGCCATCAACTGGATTTCCTCATTAAAAATTCATAACAGATGACCTTCGACAATGGCCGTAATAAAGACAAAGGACAATAGTTACTGTAATTTCTGGTGTGTGTGTGCGCATAAAACGTTTCACATTCATTTCCGTTAATTTCAATTCCATTCACTTTGGCAACAATTGTCTTTAAAATTACATTTGCAAAACTAAAAACTATTTGACGGACGTTGACGTTAACGCTGCTAACATGACAGAAGAAGAAATTAAAGCAGCTAAAAGAACAGAAAAAAAATACATTTATAATAGTTCCTACACCAACAATAATGACCAATTGTTGAAAAGGTCTAACAAGGAAGTGTCACCATGACACGGCCGACCCTAAACTGCGGGGGTGTGTGTCGTCGCACTCTGTTAAGGCAGGCCAATGTATGTGAAAGTAAATAACCATAACTGTGCACGTGTAAATGTAAGGCTTTGTATGTGTGTCCTTGTATATATATCACCGAGTTCATATTCAATTTTCAATATAAATCAACTGACAAAAAGGAAATTTCAAACTAAAACGGAAATCAAACAATTTTGCCAGCAACGATAACGATTTGTGCAGGTTGGGGAGGGCGCGTAGAGGGTGACGGTTATGAAAGCAAAAGAAACAAATTTAAATATTTGTTAAATGCTTTTGTTCGTTAGTCGTTTTTCTCTTCGTTTTGCTGTTTTTTCTTTGTGTTAACTTCTAAGTGACAATAAATTGTATTATTTGCTGTAAAACTTTTGAGTACAGGATTTAGATTGTGTGCTTTTCAAACACAGCTTTTGTTATTTGTTAGTATGTTTTCCAAAATTATATCTCTAGATCTGTTGAAATGTTTTAAGCAATTTACTTAATTGTTTTAAATTTAATACAATTTACATTTGTGGTCCACCACAGTAAAACTCTGGAAATTTACTTGATGTTGCACATTTCGTTTTAACACAAATAGAAAATTTTGTTTGTCTACAGCAGAGAGAGCTACAGAGGGTTGACATGCAAACTTTCTAGCCTTAAACAGGCCTGTTGACAGTCCTATTAGTAGAAGGCAGAATTGACGTTCATAGCCATGCACTTGTCACTTCTCCGATTAGGCCTGTTGGCAGGCCTCTTAAGGGAAGGTAAGACAGATGCTGTTGTTTATGAAAACCACATGTATGTTATTTATCGTACAACAACTATATCACGTGATAGCCGAGTAGGTAGCATGCCCAACTATGAGTACTGAGGTCGCGAGTTCGATGCCCGCTGCTGGAGTTTAAAAAAACTAGTTATTACAAATTGTAATAAATATTGTATTAAAAATTTATAAAAAGTAGGAAATCATTTAATATGGAAATAATTCGCATATGTTTTTTTTATTTAAGTCCTTCTATAAATGCTCTTTTGCAGGCCTGCAAGCTGGTCTGCAGTAGCAATGCCTCATAGAAGGCCCTTATTATAAGGACTCCAAGCAGGACATACTAGGCATGCCTACTGAAACCCCTTCAATGAGAAATGGAATGTGCAGGCCTTGCCTGCCTATGACACCCTATGTTAATTTGAAATGAAGACTGCATTTGAAGGGTAGGGCTTCTGACTGCCATTGCAGGCCTGTAAGATGGCATGCAAAGCCCCATTTTTTGCTGCTGGGTGGCACTTTACTGCAATCGTCTGCGATTATATGCAGCACATAGAAAAGTATTATATGCGATTCGGTCTACGGATTACAAGGCTGACGCAATTTGTTTTAAGGATGGCCTAGGTAGATAATATCCACTTGTACCACTTCGAAATTGTAATTGTCAATGTTCACGCAGTTTCCCAAACGAGTGGTTTCTTTGTTCGTTGAAACCAATAACTTCGTTGTGCCTTCGTTCGCAGTAAAATCCATCTATGCTGATTCCTTGTGGTTGCAGTCATATTACTTACTTTTATTTCCTGCAGCTTTCCCTATTATTACCTCCATCACTTTGTTGAAGAGATCACCTTGTCGCCTTGTCTTTGGCTCCGTTTGGTATAAAATTGCTCCATAAGGTCCTTGTCAATCATGATAGAAGACCACGTGCCAGTCGGCGTCATTTCGCAAGGGCGCATTAGCTTCGCTATTTGTATTATTGATGGCGGAGCTTAGGAAGATAAACTCTTGTACCACTTCGAAATTGTAACTGTTAACGTTTACCCAACATCCAAACGAGTAGTTTCATTATTCGTTAAAACCACATATCTTGATTCCCACTTTCGCTGAGAAGGCTGCAGTCATATTCCTTAGCTTTTGGCCACACTGGCAAGGCCCTATCAGATGGGATAACTTCTCACAACACACTCAACAGGACCTTATATAAAAACACACTTGGATCATCTTTTTGCAGCACTGGACATAATACGCTGTTTTTGAGAAGCCAATGCGTGGACAGAGCTGGTACATGCTTGTTGTCACCTCATCGCAACCGGATTTGAAAAGCTCAGCCGGAAGTCCGCTGACACCGGCTTCTTTATTATTTTTCAGCCGCTATATTGATCGTCTTACCTCAGTTTTACTTGTTGGTGGACAATGTAAGCCGTTGTCGACAATTGGCGTACTACCTTCACTTGCGCTGCCTTCCGGAACCAGCAGGTGCTTAAAGTGTTCTCTCCATGTATGTAGCACACTGTGGGTAGCATCTCTTACTAGATATCCATGCTTGTCCTTAATGGAGGGGAGTCCAGTACTAAAAACTTTTACTTTTTGGTAAAATTTTCGGGCTTTATCTCTATACTCGTATCACTCTATATTCTTATTCTCCCGGTGTTTCATCTGACACCGTGCTGTTTTCTTGTATCATTCACTAACATAATGGGTTACGATTGACTGCGGCGTTGCCTTATAAGCAGCATCCTGTTTCTCAGACGCTATGTGACATTCTCGATGGTACCAGGTATCGTCAGAGCGGCGTTTTTCATATCGAAGTGGTCCGGGCTATAATTAGTTTTAGCGTTGCCCTATAAGCAGCATCCTGTTCCTCAAACTCTTTGGAACAGTCTTCATCGTATTAGGATTCGTCGGTGAGCCGTTTTTCATATCCAAGCTCGATTGTTGCGGCGTTTGTCATGGAATGAGTAATATGTTGGCCGCTGGCTATTCGGTAAGTAAGTAGTAGAAGCGCTGTATAGAAGTTGGCAGAGCTGGTTGAAGTAGGCAGTGACTATCTATGGAGTTTGCAGGTTTGCGATATCCAGCTTTCTTTGTGTTTGGTTACGTGCCTATTTCGCTTGTGCGCACCTAAGCTGCAACCAGGTAATGATCCGAGACAATATAAGAACCACAAGTTGCCTTGTAGATATCTTTGTGCTGGAATCTGGTTCCACTCATTACCATGTGAATTTCCTCTGCGAAGTGAACCAGCCTAAACCCGTTGTCAGACGTGTCGGTATGCACGCTAAATTTACCCATCGATGGACCACGAACATCTTTCTTTCCTATTTACATATGTATTAACACCTCCCAGGACGATTTTAATGTCGTGGCCAGGGAAGCGATCGTACGTTTCATCTCATAAAATCATAAAATCTATTTTTACTCTTATCATCTTTATCTTCGGTCGGGGCATGAGCACAAATCAGCGTGATGTAGAAATATTTCGCCTTGATGCGGAATGTGACTATTCGATCTCAAACAGTATTGAATTGTGAGACCAGATCTTGAAGTCTTTTGCAAGTTACATATTCACAACCAAAGTTGTACTTTTCTGCCTTGCAGCTGTAATAGATGTAGCATATGTTACGTCGCGAGCATCCCTGTCCAGTTCATATCATCTCCTGGATGGTGGCAATGTCAGTCTTGTATTTGAAATCCGCCAGTCGTCTGTTGGCATTTTCTCTATAGAGAGTCCCGACATTCCAGGTGCAAAGACTTAAATCATGGTTCATATTACGTTTACGGGGGTCGTCAACATGTGGGAGTTGCCATATGTTGCTTTCTCTTTCTCGTGTTTTCATAGCCAGTAAAGGAACTGAAGGCGGGTTCCTCCAACCATTAGGGTTCGTCGCTCACTATCTGTCACTATTCATGATAAAAATATCACTAACAACATTGCCCAGGTGCCACCATGTAGGAGGTTTTGAGTCGACTTCAGATGCAAGATTTACTGAACATCCCAATCGGCATCACTGGTGTGCGTATGAGTAATATATTCTAGTAATATATTCATGATAAAAATATTACTAACAACGTTGCTCAGGTGCCACAATGTGAATATTGTGAATCGACTTGAGATACAAGATTCACTTTAAATCCCAACGGCATCTCTCACTTACGTATGAATAATATATTCTTTATGATATCAATCATACGTTGAATTCATCGCATTTACTTATTAATATAAATCATACGCCAAGACTGTCAAGTTGAAAGAAACCTTTGTATTTTTCAGATTAATCAAGAAAAAATAAAAAATTCAACTATTTTTTTTAGTTTACTATTCCTAAAATATTAAATACAGCATATCAGCTGTAGTAGGTGTTTCATCCATGTCCTGTCCATATCGTCTCCTAGATGTCGGTGATGTCGGCCTTGTATTTGCCATCCGCCAGTCGTCTGGTGACATTTTCTCTATAGAGAGTCCGGACATTCCAGGTGCATAGCATTAAATCATGGTCCTTATTAATTATGATCGGGGGTCGACAACATTTGGGGGTTCCGTTCATTACTTTTTCTTTTTCGTGTTTCTAAGCCAGTTAAGAACCTGAAGGCGGTTGGCTGTCCGAACCTCAGGGTGCATTGCTTACTATATGCTATTCATGATATAAATATTGTTGGCCAGTTGCCACCATGTAGGAGATTGTGAATCGGTTTGAGATTCACTTTACATCTCCAACATACTTTCGTATGAGTAATATATTCTAAAAGATATCAATTATACGTTGTGTTAATAACAACTACTTATTAATATTAATCATACGCCATGACTGTCGCTATTATATGATTAAACATGAAACGGCTGAAGTTGAAAAAAAACCTTTTATATTGCAGAACAATGAAAGGAAAAAAAGCTATAAAAAATACTTTTTTTGGATTGCGGCTTTTCAAATATTGATATTTTTGGTATGAAAAGTTCTTGAAATTTTATATGACTACAATCTTATCCATACTGGGGTTATTACTCAATGGTATGGATACATCAAAATTTGTCCATTCTACACTTGTGTAAGTGATCTTCGGCGCTTCCTTAATTGAGGTATAACAATGTCTGACTATAGAATTAGTTCAGTCAGCTGTGTTACAACAACGAGTACAGCGTTTCCTTATATTCTCAGAAACATGTTGTTATGCTCTGCTTTCAATGTCGTTATATGTACTTTTTCTAAAAAATCTGACAGTATATATACTCTTAGAGGGCTGCAAAGGGTCTTCTTTTTATAACCTCACCTTACGGGTAAGAGTGTATATATCATTTGATACGACCCTAACGTGTAACATACAGAAGGAGTCACTTTAGACCCGAGGTTTCTTTGAACCAAATTCTATTTATTCATGACTTTTTAAGTCGTTTGGGCCATTTCCGTCTGTCTGGCTGTCCGCCTGGTAAATACGATAACTTTCGAAAGATGCAACCAAATCTGTTGAAATTTTGCACGAGTTAATACTTCCCCAAAACTACTTACGGTATTGCAAATGGGCTGCATGGCCCCGCCCCTTCTGGTAGAATGCACCTCTCCGCCCACTTTGGGAATGAAGTAATAAGATCAATACACTCGACACGATCGTGCCCAAATTCGGCATTTGGTAAAGCTCAAATAGGATAAAGTTTTGGAGAAAAAAATCTGGAAGTCTAGACACGCCCCTTCTGGTACCTACCATACAAATGTACCATACCCTCACTTTAGCAAAAATATCAATAGAATAAAAAATTTTATGTTTTACTAAGGGTGAGGGTATATGTAAGTCGGGTTGCCCGACTGAAACTTTCTTACTAGTTTTTTTTATATATTTTATTTCCTAAAGTAGTAATGTATTGATAATCCTCCATTTGTGCCAGGTATTTCCCAGTCGTTGATGCCTGAATCATACCCTGCTTACTTTAACATTTTGTTCGAATTTTTGCTTTCGTTTTTGGCTAAAAACCTCATGCTAAAACAAAGTTTAAACAAACATTTAGCAAGTTGCATTGTGTGAATGTACAAAGACTCGTTGCTCGAGTAACTCTGCCATCGTGCCACTTCATTCGCTTTTGTAGTGCACTAGAACACACACACACATGAAAACCACATATTTGTAAAGGTTTTTTTTTTCTCACAACGTTTCATTTTTTGCTCGTTGATGGGAAAACCCCTTTGCCTTAGGGGTTAGTTACTTCTTCATCCACTTCATATTCACACACAGAGAGAGAAAACAAAACAAAAATCGAGTGACTTAAACAAACAAACAAACACTATTTTGCATTGTTTTCGTGGTTGCTTGAATGCTTCTTCAATTTTTCGGCGCACACAAAAGTATGTACGCAAAGAAAACTCAAAGTTTTTCTGCGGTTTATGAAAATAAAAGCAGGGCAAAGAAAAGCGCATAACTTTGGTAAGTGATATGTACAATAGTAGACAAAGGAAGTGTATTTGTCTCTGCTATAAACTGTAGTAAAGGATAGGAACGCTGCATAGGTTTAAAGAATAGTCTCAAAATTGCAAAGATGCAACTACACATACTCTATTAAGTGTTGTTTTTTTTTCATACACTGATGTGTGAACACACACATATACATTCTCTGAGATAAAGCCACAAAAGTGTGCAAGCGGGAGCGGGGGCTAAATCAAAGTTATAAGTTGTACGTAAATAAGATTATACTTTATGTCTGTATATTTGCTGGCAGAAAAAGAAACTTTTTGCTTAAGAAACACACAAGTAAATACAACCATTGTACAATGTATTTAATTCACAAAAGTTGCAGCGTTGGGCAACAACAACGGTTGCGAGAGTTTAAATGAAAGTTAAATAACAACGAGTGTAGAGCAGATGTAAAATGGCACTTAAGGCATTCTTTGCAATTGAGTAATTGAGTATTAATCTAATATGGAAATGAGTGGTAAGTCTGTAAGAGAGTGCTTGCAGTTAGGTGAAAAGTCTAATCGAAGTGAAAATAAAAAACTAAATGATATTGCGTCGGAAGTGCAAGGTAAAGCTTCTGATCGGTTTAACTTGGCAAACCCAGAGTGATCCTTGCCAATTGCACTTCAAGTCTACTCACAGAGCTCCGTATTCGTAGTACTACTGCGGACGGAGTACCTCCACGTGGTGACGCCTGGAAGCGTGCCTCTGACACCCGTCAGAGCACGACTAACTGTGAGGGGCGAAACCTAAAACCCAGGCACGTCTGCTCAGAGTGTACCCTGGTCAGCGTCTGACCCAGAATGGGCGGCTGTAATAAAATCCTGGCAGGAGGAGAAAACTGCGACGTGGTGCGCTGGGCTTGCAACCCGCCACCGACGTATAAACTATTGCAATGAAAAGAAGTAAGAAAATAATAAAAAGGACCCCCCAAAATGTTGACGACCACCGCAAACGAATTAAGGACCATTTAAGGATACGCACCTGAAATGTTAGAACACTGTATAGACCAGGTGCCTCTATCCAACTGGCGGAAGTCCTCGAAGAATACAAGGCTGACATACACGCTTTACAGGAAATCCGGTGGACGGGACACGGGTGCTCGCGCATGAAGACGTGCGACAGCTACTATAGTGGCCAAGCGGACAAGCACGAGTTTGGATGTGGATTTGTGGTTGGCAAGAGACTGCGACACCGGGTTCAACCCGGTGTGTAAACGTTTAGCCACCATAAGAGTCAAAACAAAGTTTTCCACATAACACTTATATGTGCCCATGCTCCGACAGAAGAGAAAAGCGATGAGGACAAAGAGAGCCTAGAAAATGTATATGACCGTAGCCCGAGCCATGACATTAAAATTGTACTAGGCGATTTTAATGCTAAAATAGGCAGGGAAACCGCATTTGAGCTTACCATCGGAAAATTCAGTCTGCACACCGAAACGTCGAACAATGGCATCAGACTGATTGATTTCTCTGCGGCAAGAAATATGGTAGTTAGCAGCACTAGATTTGACCATAAAAATATTCATAAGACAACATGGTTATCTCCAGAGCAATTGACGAGGAATCAGATTGATCATGTGGTAGTCGATGGAAGGCACGCATCGAGTGTTCTGGACGTACGAGTGATTAGGGGTGCGAACATTGACTCCGATCACTTCCTTACCGCAGTTAAGGTACGCACAAGGCTAAGCATGGCGAAAAACGTACGTAACCAGGCACAACGAAAGCTGGACACAACGATAGCTCAGTGGAAGCGACGTAGACTAGCAATCCGAAGGTGCCGGGTTCGATTCCCGGCCGGGGCACTGGCCAAATCAACATCGATGAAAAATTAATTACTTTTCAAATACTTTCGAGTTCTCCAGCCAACAAAACTCACCCTAGATGTTTCCACTACAAAAATCCAGATTGCGCAAGGACCAAGGAAAAAGGAATATGATTTATCAACATCTCATATAAATCAACAAGCCAGCTGGCGCCATCTCTGGTGGAATTTGGCGGTTAAAACTCACAACAACATCTAACAATCCTTGACACAAACCTTGTTATCTACAAAGGAACGAAACAGAGTTGCCAACAATGATCGTATGATAATCGGATTATATGCCCGATCGAGTGCCGATAAATTGAAAATCGGTATAAAGAATTATCACCTCAGCTAACCACCAGCTGTTACAACAACAACAACAACAAAGCTGGACATCGGTAAACTGCGGACCACAGAGGTAGCGGACGCCTACTCCAACCACCTAACTCAACTGCTGCGGAATGCTCCAACCCCTGACAATATAACCTCGCAGTGGCAATATATTGCCAAATCCACAGAACGGGCTGCGAGAAGCGTACTTGGGTACTCAAAGCCGTCTCAAGAAGATGCCTGGTACGATGATGAATGTCGCAATGCCACGAGAGAGACGGTTGCTGCATACAGGGCTAAACTGCAGCCAATGGCAACGTGAGCTGTTCGTGAGCGGCACAGGGAGAAGAGACGACAGGCAACTCGTCTTTTTAGAAGAAAAAAAGAAGGAGCTGAAGAAGAGGCCGGATGAGTGCACTGAGTTGCTCCGAAGTAGAGGGGAAGCCCGAAAATTCTACAAGAGAGTTAAAGCGAGAATACGTGGACCAGGGTTGCCCTCCTGCAAGAACAGCGATGGTCGTCACTAGCTGACCCGGATAACGTTCTAAAGATATGGAGAGATCACTTTAGAAATTTACTGGATACTGACACCACTCCAGAAGACCCCGCTCCAATCCATGACGATGGTATTAACTGTCCACCTCCGAGCCAGAGCGAGATACGTATGGCCATCTCCCGCCTTAAAAACAACAAAGCTGCTGGAGCCGATGGTCTCCCTGCTGAATTGTTTAAGGCTGGCGGGGAGGAGCTGATTAGGAGCATGCATCAGCTCATGGAGAACATCTGGCAAGAGGAGAGCATGCCCGGGGATTGGAGTCTCAGTCTGTTATGTCCCATATACAAGAAAGGAGATCGTAGTGAATGTGGAACGTGGAATAAGCCTATTACCAATTGCGTACAAGGTCCTTTCAAGCATATTGTGTGAACGTCTAAAGCCAATTGTAGAAAAACTAATTGGACCATATCAGTGCGGCTTTAGACCTGACAAATCTACGACGGATCAAATATTCACCTTACGACAAATCCTGGAAATAACCCATGAAAAGCAGATAGAGACCTACCACCTCATGTCTGAGTTTGATTTTCCTGCAAAGCTGTTTCGACTTTGCAAATGTACCTTAGACAACACCAAATCCTCGGTTAAGATTGGTAAGGATCAGTCTGAACCATTCAACACGGAAAGAGGTGTCAGGCAGGGCGATAGCCTGTCCTGTACACTACGAAACGAATTTTAAAACATTAATATAACGTTTCCCTACATAAGCAACAGTTTCACTTTTCAATTCCTCAAATAACTTTAAACTGGGTTTATTTTGTAGCAGTTACAATAAAACTGTTGTACTCCGTGGCGTATGATATACGTGAAATATTACTTATGATAATCATACGCCACCATATAACAATATAACAAAAGAGCCTAAAACGTGACAAATTCTCCTATACGATACTTACTAACTTCAAATCGATATTAAATTATTATGGCATGTAACTTGACAAAACGAATGATGCAGGACCTTTCCTTGTTGGGACTACTTTTACGTGCTGTTCTCAGAATTGAGTCCCAAATTTGAAGTCATACCGCCATTTTTTAATATTTTTTTATGAAAAGATTTTAATTAAATTTTTCTCTTTATTTCTTAAAAAACAGAAACCAGAATTAGATATCCCGCCCTTGCAAAACACAGCATGTGTTATTAATTTCTATGTTTTCTGCAGTTTTGTGGCGAGGCCAAAATTTATAGTTTTTTTCCCGCTGTCACAACACCACCACCACCAGCACCACTATAAAAATGTCCTTTCTGCATAAATAAAATTCAACAAATAAAGACAAACAACAACATTAACACGAAAAAAAGGATTAACTTCTCTTAAGAAATAATGTTTGGCTTTGCCGGTCCTTTGTGCACTTCCTGTGCATATCCTTTTTTGTACATTGTTTTGTTATCCGGTTTGGCTCTTTCATTTGCTTGTCATTAATTTATTGAACATTTACTATTGTGGGTTATTTATACATAAATCCCTCCTGTGGCAGCAGCCATAACAACACCAACAACAAACACATATTTGCTTTAACATTTATGTATACATGACTTACTATCCATGTTAACCACAAAGATTTACGCTGTGGTTGGTCCACAGCATCATGGTATTTACTATCAAATACAATACTCTTTCGTTCATACGCTTGAATGCATGCAATGTTCCAATCTCCCATTGATTCAGTCGTCGTTGTCGTCTTCGTCGTCCTGCAGTCATGCATATATATGATTTTCGTTATCCTTTTAAACAATAAACATTGATGAAGCCAGTAAAAGAGGCGGGGAGCGAAGAGATTATATTATAAGGGTAGTGTGAGGGAGAGTAAGAACCTGGAGATGGGCATTGATGGTGATGCCTTTAGATAAGGTATTACATTTATATTAAGTAATATTATAGAACTACATGGTAAAAGAGCACCTGGCTGCGCGAAGTTTACTTTGTGAAAACTAAAGTTTTAACGACAGGCATTAACTTACGTTTGCAGTACACGGAATTATAGGTGGTATTGGGTCGTGGGAGAAGGAAGCTTTAGAGATGTAATATGAGAAATTCAGCAGTGTAAAATACAATCACAGTCGTAAATAATGTATATTTTAATGCAATTTATGAATAACTCATGCTCATACGTGACAGATTCCCCTTTACGATATTTACTAACTTCAAATCGATATTAAATTATTATGGCATGTACCTTGACAAAACGAATGATGCAGAACTTCTTCTTTTTGGGGCTACTTTCACGTGTAGTTCTCAGAATTGAGTTCAAAATCAATGAGCGGGAAAATTTTGTACTGTGTTATGTAATTCAAAATAATCATACGTCGCCTAGGAAATACCAAATATTGAGAGACTACACTAGTTTAAGAAACTAAAGTAGGAAATTCTGTGAATTTTATGCACATATTGGTGTCATGTACGTTGTAACACCCTTCAAAGGAGATATTTGATATTTGACGATGTCTCCGAAAATAGGCGCTCAAAGTAAAGTGTGATTCATTCATAGGTTTTGTTTTAGAGTATTAAGTTAAGCTGATAAGGTTGAATTAGTTATCGGTAGGTTTATTATTACTCGTTCCAGCATTCGGCCGGTTATGTTAGCATCCAAGTCTTTAATCGTAACTGACCTACGGGAAAACAAACTAACCCAGAATAACTCCTGTGTCTGGCCCCTAGTGAGTAGTGACCGATCCTAGTTCTAACTTAAATTTACAAATGAAACACGTCACTTTTATATTTCTTTGTCATTGGCGTTGTAAATTTACACCCAACGCCACAACTTGTTACACTCCTGCTGTGTCTGTTCTACCAGTACCTGTCTTAGGATCAACGTCGAGGAACATGACTTTGAACACTACTTAAGAATATTTGGAACTATATGTAAATAAATAATACTATACATCAAATTAAAACTTCGTTAAAGCTTCAGAACCAGTTTGGTGACACGCCCCCTCATCACTAATCTCTGAACAGGTACTTTTCGACAATTGACGCCCAATTCCCGTAGGATGGCTTATCACCAAAAACTTTTTCATATGAAACTCTTAACTCATACGCCCCAGTGTTCTATTAAATAATTGAATTAAAAATAATCATACTTCACTTTGACAATAGTAAAATCTATACAGTACAACACATAATTTTTGGGACTCAATTCTGCGAAATGCACATGAAAGTAGCCCCAAAAAGAAGATGTTGTGCATCATTCCTTTTGTCAAGTTACATGCCATAATAATTTAATATCGATTTGAAGTTAGTAAGTATCGTATAGGTGAATTTGCCACGTTTTACGCCCTTTTATTATATGGTGGCGTATGATTATCATAAGTAATATTCCACGTAAATAATACGCCACGGAGTACAACAGTTTTATTGTAAGTGCTACAAAATAAACCCAGTTCAAAGTCATTTGATGGATGGAAAAGTGAAACTGTTACTTATGTAGGGAAACGTAATATGAACAGATTAAAGGAATTGTAATTATTAATTTTTTAAAATTTGTTTCGATGTTTTGATGTTTTGAAGAATTGAGTCCTAAATCAATGAGCTGAAAAATTTTGTACTGTGTAAGGATGGCTTATCGACAAATACTTTTTCATATGAAATTCTTAACTTATACGCCCTAGTGTTCCTTAAAATAATTGAATTCAAAATAATCATACGTCTCCTTGGCAGTACTAAAATTTATATATCAATACCATTTTTAAAACAAAAACAAGTAAAAAAAAGTTTTATTCAGGTAAACCGACTTACATATACCCTCTCCCTCAGTAAAAACATAACATTTGCAAGTATAACAATTTTTAAGGAGGTATCAGAAGGGGCGTGACTGGACTTCCAGTTTTTTTCTCCAAAACTTCATTCTATTATAGCTTTACTTAATACAGAATTTGGTAAGGATCGAGTTTGGTGTATTGACATTATAACGCGATTTCTAAAGTGGGCGGAATGGTACATTTGTATGGGAGGTACCAGATGAGGTGTGGCTAGACTTTAAGTTTGGTCTCTAAAAACCTTATCCAGTTTTAGCTTTACTATATACAGAATTTGGGCACGATCTCGATTGGTGTATTGATATTATTACGCGATTTCTAAAGTGGGCGTTAATTAATACATTTGTGTGGGAGGTACCAAAAGGGGCGCGGTTAGACTTCCAGTTTATTTCTCCTAAACTTTATCCATTTATAGATTTTTGCATTGGGTCTATTGATATTATTACTCGAATTCTATAGTAAGCAGAATGGTATATTTGTTAGGGAGTTACCAGAAGGGGCGTGGCTAGATTTTTTCTGCAATGCTTAGTACTGTCATAGCTTAACAAAATACAGAATTTGCGGACGATTGTGAGGTGTATTGCTATTATCACTCGATTTCTAAAGTGGACGGAATGGTATATTTGTATGGGAGGTACCAGAAGGGGCACGGCCATGTAGCCCATATGCAATAACGTAAGTGCGTTTGGGAAATGCTCCTGAAGAGGTAAAATCTAAGACTGGCCGCCAGATAAAATACTCAGCATCCTTCTAAGGCCGTTTATATGGCAATTGTGAGGTTTTTTTTAATGGATTTTTACCGTTTTACGCCCAACTTTGACCCCGATTGACAAGACTGATTGATAACTAGTTGGGACCAATTTTGCTAAATACATAAGGTAATAAGTTACATGGATGAAAAAAAAAAACACCTGATTGGCCAAAATGTAAAATTTTGACCCCCTCTTACTAAGAGAGGTCTTGACCGATCTTTTTGAAAAATTGTGTCTAAACTACTAGCCAATGGGACTTACCTTGATTTCAAATGTTGGGTCACTTGGCATTAAATGATAAGCAGCGTCAAATTCTGAGTCAATTTTAGGAAAATATCGAGCTAAAATGTGATATACAGGGTTTTTGGGGTAGGCCGTCTGTCTGCCCCCGCGATTTCAGTCGGAGTTTAAGGCCCATCCAGCTAAAATTTGTTATATTATCTTTTGTACTCTAAATGGAGGTTAAGTTCAATGATGAGCAAGATCGGACAGGAGGATTAAGTTAAGTTCCTAGATGAGCGAGATTAGTCCAAACCTATTCACACCTTCTTGGGTTGTCCGTCAGTTTCTATCTTCTTATACCTCCGTAGTTTAAGATCAATCGATCTAAAATTTGGTATGCAGGATATTTTCCTCTAACAAAGGTAAGTTGCTAATTCTAGTAAGATCAGACACTCCCTCCTCTCATTTAAACACTCCCTCCTTGGAGGTGAGCGAGATTAGTCCAAACCTATTAACACCTTCTTGGGTTGTCCGTCAGTTTCTATATCCTAATACCTCCGTAGTTTAAGATCAATCGATCTAAAATTTGGTATGCAGGATATTTTCCTCTAGCAAAGGTAAGTTGCTAATTCGAGTAAGATCAGACACTCCCTCCTCTCATTTAAACACCCCCTCCTTGGAGGTGTCTATCTGATTGTCCCCTCTAACACAGCAGTAGTTTAAGAGCGATAAAACTCCCATGTAGGGCAAAAAATACTCCCACCTCCTATACAAAACTCTTCTTTTTTGAGGGTGTCCGTCTGTCTGTTCCTGAAATTACAGAAGGATTTAAGAGTTTGGAGCTAAAATTTGGTATGCTTGCTTCTATTCTCTAAACGGAGGTTAAGTTATAAGATGAATAAGATCGGACTAAAACTACTTCCACCTCCCATACAAACACACCCTTTTTGAGGGCGTCCGTCTGTCTGTCTGTACTATTACAGCAGTTGTCTAAGAAATTTGGTATACAAGCTACTATCCTCTAAGCGGAGGTTAAGTTAAAAGATGAGCAAGATAGGGCAAAAATTCCTTAAGTTAAGTTAAGGTTTAAGAATTGATAGCCAACATTACTTGTATAACTCACAAGATATCATTGACATTGCAGCAAACAAGATCGTATGTTTAACATTGTTGACCTCGATGTCGTCGACAGCAATTTCGCAGTATGGTGTCGAGTCTATCGGCATATCTACTAAAAGCTTCTCAAATAGTAACGTTCGCATTCGTCGATAACCATGTAGCTGAGGTAAGTTGTAAATCGGAAAATAGAAAGCGTCTTAATATACAACAACACAAGAAGCTAGTCCACACCTCATTCATGGTGTTGTAAAAAAAAATTAAGTTATTGTTTATGTTCTAAATGACTGACCCTTTACTAGCTCCCTTTATTCTCATGCATTATTTTGTCTAATAACTCTAACTCTCCCCCTATCTCACTCTTTCTTTGTCTCTATGATGTCCATTAATCTTCATATTCGCATACTTATTTCCCTAGTGTTTTTCTTGTTATTACTCTAACTTGCCTAATAACTAACTCAAAGCTACTGCCAACACTACTTATGAAATAGCAATTGTCATTGTCTAGTATAAAATATGCCAGCTCATTTAATGATTAACTTGCTTCCCCCACCACCATATATTCTCTCTGTCATCACCTTGATTTCACGAACTAATTATACCAGTCACCAATTTTGTGCTGTAGGGGGGTCAACATATTCACAGATTTAAGTACTTTCGATTTCCCTGGTGGTTACTTAATATATCGCACTCTATGCATACATGCACGTCCATACACATCACAATGACATGCAATTCCTATGCGAGTGTGTGTGTGTGTTGAAATTGAAAATAAGCAATTAGGTGTTGAAATTCATTAATTATTTTTTCTCTCGCTCTGCAACCAACCATCCATATATTTAGATACGTATATTGAATGAGCATTTGCACACGCAATGTTTAATTATTTAATTATATACACTTGTATGCGTATTCACATATGCGTTGTGATATATATGTACGTATGTAGGCGTTTTTGCTCTAAACAATTTCCCTGCAGACTTTGCAAATCTCCTCTGTGAGTGGTATTGATAATTGAAAGGCAAATGACAAAGTGAATTTAGAACTAAATACAATAAAGAAAGAATTTCTTTGCATTTAAATAAATATTGATGTTAAATTACTTGTGAAATATGTGTATACGAGTGTGTGTATGTGAGATAAGATATTAAATATAGGAGTTGAATGAAATGGAATTTATGTAAAGTTATGTTGAAATTTAGTTATAATCTTTTGAAATAATTACAATTTATCGGCCGCAGAGTTGCAAGTGCACATATAGTTAATAATATTGTGAGTCGTATGAGTAACGTAAGTAATTTAAATATTGTTAATTGTCAAATGGACTATACTGCGTTGCAATACTATATTACTCTCTGATATAAATGACATTAGCAAATTGTAGTCTTATGTTATTAAATAATCTAGTCAAGTAATTGCCAAAGTGTCCATATGGGCAGATCCATGTTTCAATCCGTGTATCAGTCATATATATTGTCTTTCATCGCCGACCCCCTTGATGTTGTCGACAGCAACAATATAGTGTCGAGTCAATCGGCATGTCTGGTAAAAGTTGCTCAAACAGCTGACGTTCACATTCATCTGTAGTTGGGTGGGTGCCGTTTGTTGTTAATCTAAGAAAGCGTGGGTTGTAACGAAGTAGGTTTTGTAGGTCAGTTAAGATATAAACTGACATTAGATCTTTCCAAAATATATGCATTATAATTTCGCAGTCCCTAGTAACAAGAGAGAAAGCATCAGTCGGGCAAACCGACTTACATATACTACCAACCTGAGTAAAAACATACAATTTGTTAGTGTAAAAATTTTAGTGAGGTGCCAGAAGGGGTGTGGCTGGACTTCCAATTTTCTCTCCATCTGAAACAAGTAAGAAAGTTTCATTCGGGTAAACTGACTGACATGCCAACCTCAATCTCAGTAAAAACATAATATTTGCAAGAATACAAATGTTAGGGAGGTGCCAGAAGGGACGTAGCTGGACTTCCAGTTATGTTCTCCAAAAACTTCATTATGTTATCCCATTACTTAACACAGAATCTGGGCCAGATCGCGTTAGGTGTATTGATATTGTTACTCCACCTTTTAAGTGGGCGGAATGGTGCATAGAAAGTACCAGATGGGGCGTGGCTAGATTCCCATTATTTCTCCAAAACTTTATCCAGGTATAGCCTGACAAAGTAAAGAATTTGGGCACGATCGCGTTAGGTGTATTGATATTATTACTCCATCTTTAAAGTGGGTAGGATGGTGCATGAGAGGTACCAGAAGGGGCGTTGCTAGACTTCGAGTTGTGTATGCAAAACATAACCCTGTTAAAGCATTACTAAATACAAAATTTAAGCACGATCGTGTTGGGTGTATTCATATTATTGCTCGGTTTCTAAACTGGGCCTAATGGTACATTTGTATTGGAGTTATCGTACGCATATCGTTCTATTAGTGTGGATTTGTGGTTAAATAATACAGTGCAAAAGCTATTCTGGGGAAATTGTAATTTTATGCGGATTTTATATTAATCGTACGCACATTGTTCCAATGTAGCTTAGGCTTAAATAAATAATTTATATTAACATACACATGTAAAAAATATTGTTAGATAAATTTTATCGAATGAAATCTTTTAAAAATTTTCATTTATTGCCTTTTTTTATAAAATAAGTGGAAAACTGATCATTGCTGATGATATTGAATAACTACCCTGATCCATGTACTGTACTGCATATATGTAGCGAGTTTGCATATGATACTTACTACATATCTAGATACAGCGTATGAGTAATATTAATTTTGTATAGATTTAATATTAATCATACGCACATCGTTCCAATATTGTGGATTTTTGGTTTAATAACAAAGTGTAACAGGCGATCTGGGGAGGTGGAAAATTCCAAGACAGAATAAAGGTACTAGGTCAGTATAGTAATACCTTAAAACGGTATGGCATTACCAGCCCAAACTCTTGTTGTATATACTTTTATATTATTTCCTAATTTTGAAGTTTGTTCCCTTAGCTTTTTAGCTTTAATTCCGTAACTAATGATGATATCTCATAGCTGCTTTCAGCAGAATTAAAGCTAAGGCTTGAAAAATAAATTCATTGAATATATCTATGTAAAAAATTATGTTGGATATTTTTTTTTTCGAATGAAATCTTCATTTCTATTTATCGTCTTTTCATAAAGTTTCTGACCCAAGTATTGTACTGTACGTATGTAGCGAGTTTGCATATGATAGTCACTACAAATATATATATATATATACAACGTATGATTAATATTAATTTTAAGCAGATTCTATATTAATCATACGCACAACGTTTCAATATTGCGGATTGAAGGTTAGTAAAACAGTGCAACAGCCAATCAAAAATTTCTATTGATTGCCTTTTTCATAAATTTTCTCCAATATCTCCAAATTTATGGCGATATCAAGGCTGTCTTATCTGTTATAAGAAGAAAACTGGTCATAGCTGATGATATTGAATGACGACCCTGATGCAAGTACTGTTCTGCACATATGTAACGAGTTTGCATTGTATGTACAACGTATGATTAATAGTAATTTTATGCGGATTTTATATAAATCATACGCACATCGTTCCAATATTGTGAATTTATGGTTTAATAAAACAGTGCAACAGCCAATCTGGGAGATGAGAATTTCCAAGTCAGGGTAAAGGTAGTATGTCAGTATAGTAAAACACTCAAAGGGTATGACGTTCCCAGCCCAAACTGTTGAGGTATGACCATATATTTTTATTCCTTATCTTGATATTTGTTTGCTTAATTTTTCAGCTATAAGTCCAGAACCAATGATGAATTCTCATTTCATTCTTTAGTAAAATTGTAGGTAAGGCTTAAATACGTAATTTCTATTAATAAGTCTATGTAAAAAATTATGATGTATTGACGTAATTTTTATAAAATTTCTCCAATAACTCCAAATTTCTGACCATATATTAACTGTCTCATTTGTGATAAGAAAAAAACTGGTCATTGCTGATGATATTGAATGTACTTTATTGCACATATGTAGCGAGTTTGCATATGATACTTACTACAAATCTATATACAACGTATGATTAATAGTAATTTTATCAGAATTTAATATTAATCATACACACATCGTTCCAATATTGTGAATTTAAAGTTTAATAAAACAGTACATCTGTCAACATGGGGGGTGAGAAATTTCAAGTCAGGGTAAAGGCACAAAGACAGTATAGTATGGTTGTATGACCTTTTATATTTTTTACTTATCTTAAAGTTTGTTCGCTTAGTTTTTTTAGTTATAACTCAAGAACCAATGACGATTTCTCATAGCTTTTATAGCAGAATTTGAGCTAAGGCTTAAATAAATAATTTCTATCAAAAATTTGAAAAAAAAAATTAATTTATCGCCTATTTCATAAATTTTCCCCAATAACTCCAAATTTATGGCCATATGTAGGCTGCCTTATCTGCAATAAGTAGAAAACTGGTCATTGCTGATTATGTTGAAGGACCACCCTGTACCAAGTACTGTACTGTAGATATGTAGCGAGTTTGCATATCATAAACGCTACATATTTATATACAACGTATGAGTAATATTAATTTTATGCGGATTTAATATTAATAGGGTTTCACTACACTGACCTAGTACCTTCACCATGACTAGGAAATTAGTCCAAACGGTTTTTTTTTCAAGGATACATTGTTGTATATTATATATTTAAGCCTTAGCTTCAATTCTGCTAAAGAACGATATGAAAAATCATCAATGGTTCTTGAGTTACAGCAGAAAAAACTAAGCAAAAACTTTAACATAAGAAAAAATGTAAAAGGTCATAAGAAACTTTGGCCTGAGAACGCCAAACCCTGTGGGAGTTTTACTATACTAATCTAGTACCTTCACAATGGCTGGGAGTATTGTACCTCCCCCCACAAAGTCTCCAATAACTATCCACAGTGTCATTACTCATACGTACTTATGCAGTATATTGCTTTATTGTTTTTAATCATGCGTACAAACTTTTAGATATTAAAACTGCAAAATAAAATAAATAAATTATATAGCTATAAAATGAATTTACCATATCTTCAAAAGCAAATTTAATCAATACACTTCTCCGGTCAAATAATTGTCTATTACTTTAAATCTAAAAATGAACGTAGCAAAGTTAAAGACCTTAGCCAGAGGCACTTGATAGTATACGTATATAAACATGACAAAACAAGTTCAATAACTTTAAAGGAAACCAAGTAAGGAAAGGCAAAAAACAAACAAAAACAAGCAACAAACAACAACTTTGTGTACCAAAATAAAATCATCTCTTAACACTTGAACCAATAAGTAAATCATGCAAATTATTTATGTGTACCCCTCATTTCTCAAAATGAACACGTTTTTGGTGCACCAGCAAAAAAAGGTACAACCGACACGCTACTGGTAGCAGACAGACCTTGAGTTCAATCCTCTTTATCTTTACATCTCTCCAGCGCTAATACAGATAATCAACAAAATATGACCATAATAATGGCCTCTGCTGTCTGCTGCTTGGGTTGCTGTAAAGGATGACCATCTTTTGTTGTATTTTTGGAGTCCAACCTTGAGACAAATCATTGCCCACGATTGATTTGTTAAAAAATGTGAACCGTAACAAAAACTCTATGGAACAGTTATTTGTTATCTTTTTGAGTTCATTGAATGTCGTGGGTGTTTGTTGGCATACAGTTAAGAGAAAGATAGAAGGCGTTATGTGGGTGAGAAAGAGACAGGGAGGAAAGAAAGAGTTTAGGTGGATGATACAGAAGGGGAAAGCATTTGAAATATTCACAATGAATTTGTAATATTCACAGCAAATCATCCCAAATATTTAATTTTCACAATTGGAATTGTGCCACAAATGAATTTTAATTAATTAATTCCTAGAAGCGAAAAAAACGTCAGCTACAAAGGCCATTGTAATAATATTTGTTTGATGTATAAATTATAGGTCAAATCAAAGGATATTTAAAACAGCTAATAAGGGGAAAAAACTGCAAATTATTTTTGCATTTATCACAAACAATAGACATCCTTTGAAAACGTCTACGTGCTAATTGAGGTCGAAAAACAGAGAGGAAGAGATAAAGTCATAAAAATTTTGATAAAAAAACAAAAGGTTAAAAACGCTTTTTTGAACTCACACTGCTTATAGACTGCTGGAGTGTTGCAATATAAACTAGTACAGCAACATTTTACATTCAATATGATTTGTAGCATATTGGCTCTGAGAAAAGAAAATATCTTGTATTTCCTTTGGGGAATATTAGAACAGTACAACAGCCCATTTGGGGGTGAAAAATTCCACGCCAGGGTGAAGGCACTAGGTAAGTATATTAAAACCTTCAACGAATTTGGCGTTCTCAGACCAAACTTTTTGTATTACTTTTAATTTTTTAGCTTATATTGATGTGTTCGTTTATGTTTTCAGCTATAACTCAAGAATCATTGATGGTTTCTCATATCATTCTTCAGCAGAATTGTAGCTAAGGCTTATATAAACAACTAGTGGACCCGGCAATGCTTCGCTATTGCTTAATTGTCGAATACCTATAGTATGTTTGACATGCCTACTTAAAGGGCTGAGCTTAAGCGTCGTTCTTGTACGCTCTGTAAACTATTTGTTATCCCAAGTTACTCCTTAACCTGATCAAACTAACAACGTCCCCCTAACCGATATTAAAACATACATCAGCAAATTTATATCTATAGCACCAATTACTATCTGTATACCAATATTACCTTATATAGCCCTAAAAACATGTATATGTTATATTCATGGCTCATTTATAGTACTGACATCATTTCCCTTTACATTTTTTCGACAAAATAAATTGACGCAGTGTAAATAATCCACAAAATTGACTGACACAATTCTTCAATTCTGGCTCTTTGCTTCAATAACAGTACTTTTTGACAGAAATTAAAGTACTTTTTGTTACAGTAAACATAATTTTTGACACAATTAAAAAACTTTTTGGTGCAATAATAGTAATTATTAGTAAATTTAAAGTATTTGTTGGTACAATTAAGGTACTCTGTGATACAAATTTTTGCTCTTTTTGCGCACAATAAAAGTATCTTTCAATACAATAAAATCTACTTTTTGGTACCAATAAAGTACTCTGTGATACCTTAAATGTTTTTTTTTACAATTATTGTACTTTTTTGTACATTAAAAGCTTTTTGGTACACTAAATTGTACTTTTTGGTACAATAAATGTACTTTTAGTACACTAAATAAACTTTTATTATCTGTATATCAAATATTATCGCTCTAGGGCTAAAACAGTTTTGTCACGCTCCCTCCGCCCACTGGTCCAAAATGCCATCTACATATTTATATTCGTGTTGTCGCATACTATCTAGGTGTCTAGGGATAAAATACAGTTTTCCATTTAAATTTAGCATTTTAAATTTAAAAAACTATTTTTTTTGTGCCAAAATCACGGTTTTAATTTGATAAAAAAATTTATAAAAAATACAAATCGCTAAAATAAATTCAATTTCATAAATTGAGTATAAAGATTGGACTTTCCCGAGCAAAACAAGCCATCGTTTATAAAAATTGGTTGATAAGAGGAAGAATAACACGTTTTTTAAGAGGACCCTACAAATGGTAAATTTTTTGATTTTAAGCATATCACGGTAGGTTTAGAGCTAAACTTTACGTTGCATGAAAATTACGATTAAAAGTGGAGATGCCACTGTGTTCTGGGTTGATCATGCATCACGAAAATGTTTAATCTGAAATCCTAGCTGATCATTTTTAGAAAATATCGATATCTTCCATTTCTGCCGACTGGACCAAAAGTCTTTTTACTTTTTAAACGATGACAGTAAAAAACTGAACCAACGAAATTAAAACTGCCTATTTATTATAAATGTATACAAACAGGGATTCTTGTATGATCATTGATTATTTTGACATTTATACTCTATTTATGAAATTGTTTTTATTTTTGCGATTAATATTTTTAATAATTTTTTTTATAAATTTAAAACCGTGATTTTTGCACAAAAATATTAGATTTTTAAACTTTAAATGCTCCTACCATCAAAACTACCCAACCGATGTTAAAAGCTTGTATAGAACGGTTTTAGAGGAGCAAATTACTTTTAACTGGAGACCACTCTTGTTCAAATCGTTGGACGCGTTTACGAATTATTCTCCAATAAGCTGATGTATGTCACAAAAAATTTGCTAAATAATTCAAAAATTCATATCTTGAAAACTAATCAGAGGAAAAATTTTTAAATCTCATATTCGTGTTAAGGAGCCCGAAATCTATAGAAAAAAATTATTTAGAACTCTGCAGCAACATGAGTGTAAACTAGTGTAATCGTCAATCTAGTTTAGAAACTTACAAGTTCAAAAGTATAAAATTCTGGAATTCCTTCCAAAATGAACAAAGGAGTTTCAAACTGTTAAATTTTGAACCAGTTTAATGTTATTGTTTTAAAATTAAGAAAACGATTTTTGGAATAAGTTCAAAAGTTACATTGTAAAGTTTCGCCGCAAACAAATTCGCTACTATACTACTATGTTATATTTCTAGTATAGAACTAGTTGTAATGCGTCAATTTTGTACTAGTTTTATCAACCCATTTTGAAGTAGCTCCGCAATAGTTCACAGGAGTTAATCAACTTCCGTCTGACTAGAGTTCTGAACTGATAATATTCTAGTTGTTGTATGGAAGATAAGCTAGTTTACTGTCCTATAGAGAACTAATACTTAACTAGTCTCGAACTAGTATTTTTCCCCACTGGGTATGTAGCGAGTTTGCATATTGTGCGCGCTACATACATATTATCAATGCATGTATGTTAAACGTATGAGTAATATGAATGCTATTCGGATTTACTATTAATCATACGCACTTCGTTCCAATATTGTGGATTAATGGTTTAATAATAATGAGAATTTTTGAAACAATAAGTCCAACTTGCTTGAACCTGATAATATTGATATATATTTAAGCATTTTTTTTTCAGTCTAACCTTGAAATTTTTACCCTCGAATATCTTTGAAAATTTATTGCTTATCGTGATGTTTGTTCGCTTGGGCATAAGTTGAAAAATATGGGGCTGGAGCCTAAAACCAAAACAAAAAGATGCCAAGCCCTAAAACGCAAAGGTCACCCCACCCCCCATATTGGCTGTTGCACTGTATTATAAAATCATGAATTCACAATATTGGAACAATATGCGTATGATTAATATAAAATCTGCATATAATTAATATTAATCATACGTTGGGTACACATATGAAGCGAGTACCATATGCACACTCGCTACAGTAGTTGGATCAGGGTGGTCAGGTCATACAAAATCATCAGCAATGGCCGGTTTTTATTATCTCAGATGAAACATCCTATATATGGCCAGAAATTTTAAGTTATTGCGGAAAATTATTGAAAAAAGGTTATAAATGACGATTCCTTTTAAATTTCGTTCGATAAGATTAATCCAACTTGTTTTTTTACATAGATATATTAATAGAAATTTTTTATTTAAACCGTAGCTACAATTTTGTTGAAGGATGAGATAAGAATTCATTAATGATTTTAAGGTTATATATGAAAAATTAAGATATCAAACATCAAGTAAGGAAATATATAAAAGATCATAAAAAAGTTTGGCCTGAGAGTGGCAAGCGCTTCACCTTGACTTGGAATTTCTCACACCACTACACCCCCATTGCACTATGCACTGTGTTTTTAAATCTTGAATTTACAATATTGGAACTATATTCGTATGATTAATATAAAATCAGCAATGCGTTGAGTATACATATGAACCGGGTACTATATGCTATCATCAGCAATGACCAGTTTTCTAGTTATCACAGATGTGACAGCCTGTATACGGCCTGATATTTGAAGTTTTTGCAGAAAATTTTTGAAAAAATGCGATAAATGACATTTTTGTATCAAATTTCGTTCAATAAAATTAGTCCAACTTGATTTGTTGCATGGCTATATTAATATAAATTATTTTTTTAAGTCTTTATTAAAATTCAGTCGAAGAATGAACTAAGAAATGGTAAATGATTCTAAGGCTATATATAATATGTAAAATTAAGAGAACAAACATCAAGTAAGGACGAATGTAAAAGATCATAAAAAAGTTTGGCCTGAGTATGTCAAACCCTTTGGTAGTTGTACTATACTGACGTATTACCTTCACCTTGAATTTGAATTTCTTACCTCTCCCCCTTCCCGCAGATTAGCTGTTACACTGTGTTATTACACCATTAATTCACAATATAGGAAAGATGTGCGTATGATTAATATAGAATTCACATAAAATTAATATTACTCATACATTATACATACACATGTACCTAGTATCTAGTCCACTTGAGAGATAGAATCTTGCATACCAAATTTCAGATCGATGTCTCTTAAATGATGGCTGTGTTAGTGTGGAAAGGCAGATATTGCTGCATAGAGCATATAAGTTTGCATATCAAATTATATATCGATATGTCCTAAACTACGGCTGTAATTGCGGGGCAGATAGATTGATACCCCTAAAAATGGGGTGTCAATGTAAATAGTGCCGTGTTAATAGTCCTTAAACTTTGCTGACACAATTCTGAAAAACAGTTTGCCAGAAAGCCTAAAAAGTTTTAGCTAATAAAATTTTAAAATATTATAGTTAAGAAAAAAACAGTGTCGTCCTAGTTGTTTGCTACAATAGCGATACTTTTGTCGTGTGCTATAAAATTACTTATTCGTACATTTACAGTACTTTTTGGTACAATATAGGTACTCTGTGGTACAATAAATTGTTCTTGTAATGCATAATAAAAATACTTTTTAATACTATAAATTGTACTTTTAAGTATAGTAAATTGTACTTTTTTGTATCATAAAAGTACTTTTTGGTACCATAAAAGGTACAGTAAATATACTTTTTGATAAAATTAATTGAACATTTTGCTACCGAGTATTATCTGTATATCAAAATTTTTCGCTCTGTATCTAAAATATGGTTTTGCCACGCCCCCTTCTCCTATTGATTGAGATTAACAATTTCGTCTTCAAATTTGAACCTGAAGTGAAGAATACTATCAGTATACCAAATTGTGTCTCTCTGGGGTAAAAGACAGCTTTGCCATGCCCACTCCGCCCATTGACTAAAAATTAAAATGTCGTCTGCATATTCATATTCGTATTGTTGAATACTTTTTGTATGCCAAATGTTATCCCTCCGGCTCTAAAATACTGTTTTGCTACGTCCCCTCCGCCCACAGATGGAACTTTAAGATTTCATCTGCATATTCATATTACTGTTGCCGAGCACTATCTGGGTATCAAATTTTATCTTTCTAGCTCTAAAAAAGGTTTTGCCACGCCCACTCCAAACACAGATCCAAATAGATATTTCGTTGGCATATCCATTAAACTGTTGCCGAGTACTATGAGGGTATCAATTTTTATGTCCCTATCCTTAAAGTTAAAAACATAAAAAATATATAGCCTACGGTATTTTCCATACAGTATACCCGGACCGGCCGTGACATAGTGAAAATAAAAATAGAAAATAAAAAGCTTGTTAATTCGCAACAACGCGAGAAGCTATCCCATACTTCATTCATAGGGTGTAAAGGGAAATTAAGATTAAGTTTTTTACCAACTGCCTTGCAAATATCATTGAAATCGGTTCAGCCATTTTTGCGTGATTGAGCCACAAACCAACAAATAATCAAACAAACCTATTACCTTTAACTTGATTTGGAATTTCTTATCTTCCCGCCCAGATTGGCTGTTTCACTGCGTTATTATACCATTATTCCACAATATTGGAATAATGTGCGTATGAATAATATAAATTTCGCATAAAATTAGTATTACTCATACGTTGTACTTAGACATGTTCTGAGTACAATATGAAAACTCGCTACATATGTACGGTATAGTATATAGTATATATATGGGACGAGGTCGTCATACAATATAATTAGGAACGATCAGTTTTCTACTTATCACAGATGATGCAGCCTGTATATGGCCAAAAATTTGGAGTTATGGGAGAAAATTTATGTTTGATGATTTCGTTTGATAAAATTTGGAGGGGAACTTAAACACACTGTGTTATTAAATCGGTTCAGCCGTTTAGTTATTTTATATAATATGTAATTTTGCAGTTTTTGCCTAAAATATTTGAATATTAAATAAACTTATAAAATATCTTCTTTCGTAAGTTTTATGTTTAATTTTTTAGATACTCTATTGATTTTTATATGTTACATTATTTGAAATCACCACATTTTCCATTAAACTGCTACATTTGTTTACTAATTTTGCAAATTCCCTCTTCTGCATGCTCCACACAATAACAATAACAATTTGGATTTCATGCTCTACGTATGAGTAATACAGTTTAGTGTAGTCTATACGTATACTAGTACAACTCTATATGTTCACAATGGATTAGTATCTCTAGAGTATTTTATTTAGTTTATGAACAATATGTTAAACATGTTTACGTAAATTATAAATATATGCAAACATACATTAACAAATGCATTACTATGAGAAATGTGTATTTTAATTTTTATTATAATTTCAAATGAACAAATTTCCACACACACACATACACAGCAGTTTTAGATTGAGAGACGGGGACGAAGAGAAACTGGTACTTCCTTTGAGTTGGACGAAATATAATGGAAATAGTTTAATGGCTTTAAGAAATTTTATGATTTGCATATGTTGGAGTTATGTAACGAGGGAAATTTTTACTATGGATGTTAGAATAGTATTTGACGACAGAGAGAGAAAGATGGAGAAAAAGAAAGAGAAAGAGGGAGGGCAAACATATTGTTTTTGTTTAATCTCCCTCCTAATAAGCATAAGTTTAAAGAAATATATTTAAATTTTGTGTTCATATTATAAACTAATGCTTTTTGGAAGGAGAGGGAAACAAACTTAAATCTTATTATATGTGTATTATGTATTAACAAATTTTGTGCGATGGTCTGTTGGATTATGTTGTGTATATAAACATAAACTGGAAAATATTATCTGTGCTATAATTAAATTTTTCAGTGTGTCACATAGTGACGAACAACAACATTTTGAATACATTGAAAGACGTTTTTGTATTCATAATTGAAGGATTTGCAGAAAAATTGCTTACTCAGATATTGTTAATTCTAATTAAAGGACAGTTGTTTTAAATAACAATTTCAAAGCGTTTTACATATAAATACTGATCCAGAATTGGTTGTAGCTAAGTAATAAGTAAAACAAGTTAACAATGAACACATAAGGATTTGCAAACAAATATTTTAATCGTTTTATAATAATATTATACGTTTTATACTTGAATGCCCAACGAAAACTAAAATTGTTAAGCTGTAACATACAGAAAACATTTACTTTCATATTGTACAGGGTGATTCATTTTTAGATAAAACTCTTTGAATATAAATATATGATAGAATCTTGATTATGAGCCGAAAGAACAAACTCTGGCATTGAATTCTTAACGATAATTTCATTCAATAAATGTCCTCGACTGTGGTGTTAAGGTTGGTTGTGATAATTGGTGGAGAATTCACGGAAAAGGGTGCTGATGAGATAGTTTGGCGACCATCGACAACTGCCAGCTAGTAAATTACACACAAATTTTATAAATTAAACTCTAGTGGCAATCATTGATCTTTATTGGAACTATGAAACAATAACACTGTGTTGGTCGAAAATTAAAACAAGACGTAACTCGACGGTTTTATCCTAATTCGGATACGAGGAATTGAACTGCATCACTATGTTTTTAGGTTACAATGACCAAATTATTTTCGTTTTCACTAATACACTAAATTTTTTTACCCTCGTCCTTCGGGTAGAAGGATATATATCATTTGACACGACCCAAAAGTTTAACACATAAAAGAAGTCAGTTTAGAACCTAGATTTCTTTGAACCAAATTCGATTCAAGACTTTTTAGGTCGGTTGAGCTATGTCCATCTGTCTGCTCGGCTGGTACGCACGATAACTTTCGTAAGACGCAACCAATTGTTTTGAAACTTTGCATGGGTTAATATTTCGTCTAAACTACTTACGGTATTGCAAATTGGCCACGTTCCTTTTGGTACCTGCCAAAAATTCCGCCCACTTTAGAAATCGATTAATAATATCAATACATTCACGTGATCTTGTGCATATTCTGTATTTTGTTAACTTATAAAAGGATAAAGTTTTGGAGAAAAAACTGGAGGTCTAGTCAGACCCCTTCTGGTACCTCCCATAGAAATGTACCGCTGCGCTCACTTAAGAAATCAAGTAATAATATCAATACACACAACGCGATAGTGGACCAATACCGTATTTAGGAAAACTATAAGAGAATAAAGTTTTGGAGAAAAAAGCTGGAAGTCTAGAAACGCTCCTTCTGTAACTCCCATATCCATCTGGTACCGCACACCTTAGAAATCGATTAATATTATCTTGCTTAAATTCTGTATTTAGTAAAGGTATTGCAGGACAAAGTTTTGGATAAGAAATCTGGAAGCATAGCCACGCCCCTTCTGGTACCTTCCATACAAACGTACCACTCGGTCCCCTTTAGATATGGAGTTATAATATCTATACAGCCAACGCGACCATGCGAAAATTCTGTATTTAGTACAGCTAAATCAGGATAAAGTTTTGGAGAAAAACTGTAAGTCTAGCCACGCCCCTTCTGATACCTCCCATACAAATGTACCACTCTGCCCATTTAATATCAATATACTAGAAATATCATGTTATACTGAGGGTGAGGGTATATGTAAATCGGTTTTCCCGATAGAAACTTTTTTTCTTTTTTTTTACTTTGCAGGAATATTATTTACAAAAAAATTGCCTATCAAATTTGTATCCTTGAATATCTTTGAAAATTTTCAAATAAAAAATTCACAATTTACATTTATTGCTTATCTTGATTTTTGTTCGCTTAGGCATGAGTGCAAAATTTGGGGCTTCCACTTCCACCAAATATGCCCTAAAACTCAAAAATCAAGGTCATCCCCCATATTGGCTGATGCACTGTGTTATTAAGCCATGATTTCACAATATTGGAACAATGTGCGTATGATTAATATAAAATCTGCATACAATTAATATTAAGCATACGTTGGGTATACATATGAAGCGAGTACCAAATGCACACTCGCTACAGTACTTGGATCAGGGTGATCATACTATATCATCACCAAAGACCAGTTTTTAGTTATCTCAGATGAGGCAGCCAATATATGACCAGAAATTTGAAGTTAATGCGGAAAACTTGTGAAAACGGCTATAAATGATGATTTTGTAAGATTTTGTTAAATAAAATCATGGGTGGAGGAAACTAATCGTAGGGTTACTGTATTATTTAAGTATTAATTCATAATATTGGAACAATGTGCGTATGATTAATATAAAATCGACATGAAATTAATATTGCCCATACGTTGTGCATACATATGTAGCGAGTAACATATGCAAACTCGCTACATATGTACAGCACAGTACATGGGACGGGGTCGTCATACAATATCATTGACAACGACCAGGTTTCTACTTATCACAGATAAGACAGCCTATATATGGCAAGATATATGGAGTTATTGGGGACAATTGAAAAAAAGCGATAAATGACGAATTTTTAAAGATTTCGTTTGATAAAATAAGCTCAACTTGATTGGATATGGCTTAGCTACAATTTTGTTCAAGAATAAAATGAAAAATTATTAATGATTCTAAGGTCATAGATGAACAATTAAGCGCACAAACATCAAGTAAGGAAAAATATAAGAGTCATAAAAAAGTTTAGCCTAAGAACGCCAAACCCTTTAGTGCTATTACTATACTGAACTGCTACCTTCACCCTTACTTGAAATTTATCACCCCCCCCCCCCACATTGGCTGTTGCACTATGTTATTACAACATTAATCCACATAGACAAACTCGCTACATCTGTAAAATACAGTATTTGAGTCAGGGTCATCATACAGTTGGAACAATGTGCGTACAATCTACATAAAATTAATATTACTCATACGTTGTGCATAGATATGTATCGAGTAGCATATGCAAACTGGTACTGTGTACGGTACCATATATATGACGGGGTCGTCACACAATATCATGAGTAACGACCAGTTCTTTCCTAACCACAGATGAGAATTCTATATATGTTATGTCCAGAAATTTTTAATTCATAGTCACTTAAACACACTATGTTATTAAACCATAAATCTCAATATGGGAACAATGTGCGTATGAATAACAAAAAATCTGCATACAATTTATATTTATCATACGTTGATTATACATATGGAGCAAGTACCATATGCAAACTCGCTACCTATGTACCATACAGCACATTGTTCGGGGTTGTCATACAATATCATCAGTAATGACCAGTTTTCATCTTACCACAGATGAGACGATAAGTTACGTTTTTTTGTGGAAATTTCGTACGATAAAATTAATTCAACTTAATGGATATATTAATAGAAATTATTTATTTAAACCTTAGCTACAATTCTATTGAAGAAATCATTAAGATTCTAAGGTTATAGCTGAAAAATTAAGCGAACAAACATTAAGTAAGTAAAAATATAAGAGATCATAAAAAAGTTTGGCCTGAGAAAGCCAAACCCTTTGGTAGTTTTACTATACTGACTTATTACCTTTACCTTGACTTGAAATTTAAAACCCCCCCCCCCCCCCAGGTTGGGTGTTGCACTGTGTTATTAAAGCATAAAATCACAATACTGGAATGATGTGCGTATGATTAATATAAAATCTGCATAAAATTAATATTACTCATACGTTGTACATACTTGAGAACCGAGTACCGATATGCAAACTCGCTAAATATGTGCAGTACAGTACTTGGTTCAGAATCGTATTTTAATAACATTTACTAAGTAATCGAGAACCAATTGTTTTACATTCAAACAAAAGAAATATTATAGGTTGCCCAAATAATTCTATAAATGTTCTAGAATTATATAAAATTGCTCCTTCTTTTGATATTGTGCTAAATATGTGCAGTACAGTACTTGGATCAGAGTCGTCTTTTAATATCATCAGTAATGACAAGTTTTCTACATATCACAGGTAAGACAGCCTATATATGGTCAGAAATTTGGAGTAATTGGGGAAAATTTATGAAAAAGGCAATAAATGACGATTTTTTTTAAAATGTCTCTTAATAAAATAAGGACTGGAGAAAAATAAGCGTAGGGTTAATTCGTGGGCGCTTAAACAAAATGTGTTACTGATTTCACAATATTGGAACAATGTGCGTATGATTAATAAAAAATTTGCATACAATTAATGTTAATCATACGTTGAGTTTACGTATGAAAGGAGTACCTTATGCAAACTCGCTACAGTATAAGGGCGCCATTCAATATCTATAGCAATGACCAGTTTAATCAAAATTTATGGAAAAATGCTATAAATTACTATTTTTTTTTTTTTTTTTTTGAAAATTTCGTCAGCGTCGTAACATCAAGTAAGAAAAATATAAAGATCATAAAAAAGAAAACGTCAAACCCCTTTGTTTTACTATACT
Organism: Muscina levida; assembly: GCA_964034835.1. Lineage (NCBI taxonomy): Eukaryota > Metazoa > Arthropoda > Insecta > Diptera > Muscidae > Muscina > Muscina levida. The sequence continues at coordinate 98,091,112 of OZ035884.1, read as the reverse complement.
GACTTAGTAGCGTTACCCAGACTTGGAATTTCTCACCCCCCTCCATATTAACTGTTACTCTGTGTAACAATCTCTTCGATAAAAAAATACTGCAAATTTGAGATGTTATCCAAAAACCTTAACAAAGCACAAAAATGATAGTGAAAGTGTAAGAAAAGAATGAGACGTATTCAATATAGGGCCAACTAGGGAATATGATTGAAGCAAATAAAATAAGAAATTTAGTAACGAAGACGTAGAGATAGAAATATAAAAAAAACCTTAACAGGAAAAAATAACTCTAAAATAGTTTACAAAGGAATTTTTGCATCGTTAGCGAAAATGTTTCTGAACATTACGTAAGGAAAAAAAACACGAAAACCCAAGTAAGAAAACTGTGTATTCAAACCATATAGAAATCTGGATGAAAAGACACAAATGAGCGAGTAAGTAGCAGTGAAAATATTTTATTCAGAATTTGGATAAGTTTAAAGGACCGCAGAAAAGTTATGTTTAAGAGGATTTTACGATTTTATGTTTGAATTTACTAGCTGACACGGCAAACGTTGTAGTATCGCGGCCAACATTTGAATAAAATAGTTTTCAAAGTAAATGTCAAAGACTTTTCCTTCTGGTTGTAGTAAAGATTATGACATCCAATTCTATTATATGAGCTTTGCTTGAACTTATAAAATAAGTTTCTAAAAGAATCGCCCTTGGTAGACAATTGTTACATTACAAATTGTCAATCACAATACAATCGCACATGTTGAATAATAGACAGTATTTACTGTATGATAATGTTCATAAAGTAAATGTCAGAGACTGGGACCGGCCGTGGCATAGTGGTAAGAACACGCGACTACAATGCGGCAGATCACAGGTTCAATTCCTGGCTCCAGTCATCTTAAAAGAAAATACATTTCTTTCATTGTCGGCTCCCCTCAAATGTTGTCGACAGCAACTTCGCAGTATTAGTGTCGAGTCAATCGGCATGTCTAGTAAGAGCTTCTCAAACAGTGAAGTTCACATTTGTCGATAAACAAGTAGGTGCCGTTAGTTGTAAATCTACAAATAGAAAGCGTGTCAATTTACAACAACGTGAGTAGCTTTCCCATACCTCATTCATTTTTAAGTAAATGTCAGGTTGGATAAAGATTTTATTAGATTTGTTTGAAATTAAAAAATGAGTTTCTAAATGAACCACCCTTTATAGACAATTGTTACATTACAAATTAACACCACAGTTACACATGTTGAAAAATAGACAGTACTCACCGTAAGATAGCTGCCAAATAAACTACAACTTTCCAAAGTTCTCTTAGTCCACCTGTAAAAGACAAACAAAAAATTGGATTTAAGAAAAAATTTTATCTTTAATGTAATTCATTGATATTTTATAGTAATTTAACACTGCATAACTTAGTTTGGCCTGAGTTACCAATATACATACTTAGAAATTTGAAATTTCTGTCAATTTTAATTCCATAACAACTTTATCAGTTACCTACCACTTATGATTGATATTATTTATTTTCAGAAACCTTATCTCAAACCACCTGCGGCGTATGTTTGATATTTTACTAAGTAATCGAGAACCAATTGTTTTACATCTAAACAACATAAATAGTAAAAGATGCCCAAAGAATTCTAGAATTTCTCTAGTATTATATAGAATTGCTCATTCTTTTGATTATGTGCTATTTTACCGTTCATTTTCTTGTTGCAGATTCCCTGGAAATTTAAAAACCAGCTTTGTGTTATCTCCTTTGTACTTTGTTAAATTAGAAATGCAAATATAAAGGATAGTATATAATAGTTTTTTCCCCTCTAAACAGAAAACAAATTCAATTTATTTCAATTTAAAATGTTGAAGACTGCAGCAGAAAAAAATACTATGTTCATGGTAATCGTTTGGATAGCAATGAGAATGGAAAAAAAAAATTGTTTATAATGTTTATATAGAAGAAGGGTAAATCATAGTAATTCTAAGCTATCGTTTATCCTTATGAAGCTATGGCCTTTAAAAATGTTAGACGTGAGCTAGTCACAATGAGCAAAGAGCAAATGTATAAATGTAATGTTAACAGTTTTTGTTATGCAAAAGGACTAAATCGAAACGGGGATGGGTATTAAGGGAAATTTATAAAAAATCTAGTAAGATAATTATTTTCGGCTATGCGAAAGCTCAGATAACCTTCACTATTAGGGGTATTCAAATTTATTAATATTTGGTTAATAGACTGCAATAATATTTTATAAATTAAGTTTTTGAAGTAGAGACGTAAAAAGCACGTTTTTTTTAATATTTATTACAAATACTCCAGACTCTTCGTAACGTGATAAAACCAACTCTCTGTAATTTTTTCTTTGGGAATTTGTTAACCACTGGAAAGGAAGAGTTTGTATGGGAGGTAGGAATAGTTTTTTTATCTCAACAGCTCGATAGTTCTTATACCACGGATTTAATTGCAGGTACAGACGGCCAGACATCTTTTAATCGACTCAGAATTCGACGCTGACCATTTATCTATTGTCATATCTACCACACCTCTTTGTAGTAGTTGCAAATGGATGAACAAAATTTGTTTCGTGACTTCGCGTGTCATGGCTAAACAAATTCTAAATGAATCAGCTTTTATAATACTCCGATGAGGCTTCATCTGCAACAATAGGCTCGTTTAACAGTTTCATAGCATAGAAAGCGGCAATGAGCCTTTGTCCAACTACAAAACAACAAGACATTTCAACTTTTACACAAAATTCTTTATATTCTTTAAAATGTTGCGAATGAGTAATATAAATTAGAATAACCCACAATTACGTATGATTAATATTAATAGCTCTCATGATATTAATACTGTTCAAACTCATATACGTATGAGTGATAAAACAACTAAGGAAATTTCTGTCGGGTACACCGACTTAGATATACAAACATACATATGTTTCATTGAAAATATAGAATTTGCAATTACATATAAAAAATTTCGAGAAGTCCCAGAAGGGGCGTGGCTAGACTCTAGATATTTGCTTCAAAACTTTATCCTGTTATAGCTTAACAAAGAACAGAATATGGGCACGATCATATTGGGTGTATTGATAAAATTATTTGATTTATAAGTTGAACGGAATAGTACATTTGTATTAGAGGTACCAGAATGGGCGTGGCTAGACTTCCAATTTGTTCTCAACATTTTTGTATGGTATAGCTTTACTAATAGCTTCATTAATTTGGGAACGAACTCGTTGTGTGTATTGATATAATTACTCGATTCTAAGGAGGGCGGAGCCCATATGCAATCACATATGTAGATTTGAGAAAAATTAAACCATACAATGTATAAAAACGGTTACGTCCACCGAAAGTTATCGTTTGTATCACCCAAACAGACGGTCGGACATGGATCAAACGACTTAAAAAGTCATGAGTCGAATTTGGTTCAAAGAAACCGAAAGTTGCCGGGGCACCAATTTGTCTATAACGGAAAGCTGCAGGTGCACCAACTTTTCTATAACGAAGTTGCTGGGACACCAACTTTACTATAACAAAAGTTGCTAGGGGCACCACCAACATTTCTATAACAAAAAGTTGCTGGGGCACCACCAACTTTTCTATAACAAAAATTTGCTGCGGCACCACCAACTTTTCTATAACAAAAAGTTGCTGGGGCACCACCAACTTTTCTATAACAAAAAGTTGCTGGGGCACCACCAACTTTTCTATAACAAAAAGTTGCTGGGGCACCACCAACTTTTCTATAACAAAAAGTTGCTGGGGCACCACCAACTTTTCTATAACAAAAAGTTGCTAGGGGGTACCACCAACTTTTCTATAATGAAAAGTTGCTAGGGGGTACCACCAACTTTTCTATAATAAAAAGTTGCTAGGGGGTACCACCAACTTTTCTATAACGAAAAGTTGCTAGGAGGCACCACCAACTTTTCTATAACGAAAAGTTGCTAGGAGGCACCACCAACTTTTCTATAACGAAAAGTTGCTAGGAGGCACCACCAACTTTTCTATAACGAAAAGTTGCTAGGAGGCACCACCAACTTTTCTATAACGAAAAGTTGCTAGGAGGCACCACCAACTTTTCTATAACGAAAAGTTGCTAGGAGGCACCACCAACTTTTCTATAACGAAAAGTTGCTAGGAGGCACCACCAACTTTTCTATAACGAAAAGTTGCTAGGAGGCACCACCAACTTTTCTATAACGAAAAGTTGCTAGGAGGCACCACCAACTTTTCTATAACGAAAAGTTGCTAGGGGCACCACCAACTTTTCTATAACGACAAGTTGCTGGGGCACCACTAAGTTGCTAGAGGGAACCACCAACTTTTCTATAACAAAAAGTTGCTGGAGGGAACCACCAACTTTTCTATAACAATAAGTTGCTAAAGGGAACCACCAACTTTTCTATAACAAAAAGTTGCCAGAGGGAACCACCAACTTTTCTATAAAAAAACGATGCTAGACTGAACCATCAACTTTTCTATAACGAAAAGTTGTAGGGGCACCACCAACTATTCTATAACGAAAAGTTGCTAGGGGCATTACCAATTTTTCTATGACGACAAGTTTCTGGTTTTCTGTAGCGAAAAGTTGCTAGGGGCACCACCAACTTTTCTGTAACGAAAAGTTGCTAGGGTCACTATCAACTTATCTATAACGAAAAGTTTCTAGTTTTCTATAGTGAAAAGTGGCTAGGGGCACCACCAACTAATTGTATAACAAAAAGTTGCTGGAGCACCTTCAACTTTTCTATAACGAAAAGTTGCCAGGGGCACCACCAACTTTTCTAGTATGAAAAGTAACTTTTCGTTATAGAAAAGTTGATGGCACCACCATATTTGGGGCTCAAATATGAGCAACAATTGCTAGAGCACTAACTTTTCTATACAGCAAAGTTTCTCGTCACCAACTGTCTTAAAAAATCTTTTAGGCAACAGATTTAATACTTATCTGCTACCCTATTCTAGAACTCAACTTTTCTATAGAAGGAATTTGTTGAGCACCTACATTTCTATTGCCGAAATGTTGCCTCATATCTAATGTGGTTTTGTAATTTTCTTCAGATTTGCTATTTGTTTCTTTAAATATAAAAAAACAAATACTTTTAAAGTTATAGTATTGCAATGCGTAATGACTGTTGTTTTTTAATATCAACAATTAATTGCTTACGCTCAGCCAAAAGGCAATAATGTAATATTAAACCAATCTCACCTTTATGGCCATTTTTGAATCCTCCCCCCAGTCCTCATCTATTGACCATTTCAACAACACTTTATTAGCTAATCGAACCTGTCCTCACTATGAAAAGTCACCGTGGAACATTAAAAAATATTTATGGTTATTTTTGTGTTTTTCATTTTCTACAAGAAAACTCAAAGACCACCCCCCCCCCTCTCCCAAAGGAAAACGCATAAAATTCTTAAGATTTATTGCAACACAACTCAACAGCTGGGTGCAGCTAAACCTATGTAACTTAGCGCCATATCGATTTTTTTGTCTAAATCGAAATCGAAGGGCATTAAAGTTAAAACCATAAAATTAATGTGAAATTTCATGCTCTGGAAAATCAAAAATATAAAATCCAAATGTTTATATTTAAAAATGGAAATTTATGTTGGCCAATATTGCGATTTGTTCTCACCCCCTCTCACTCTCTCTCTCTCTCACACTCTCTTGAGATGATGCATATTGAAAGGTCCTGTCGTCGTTTCGATTGCAAAGTTGATTAGTATTTTGGGGGTGGCGAGCAAATCAAATGGTGTTGTTTTCCAATTTCTGTAAATTTATGACCATTTAAAGTCCTTCAGCGGCCAGTAAAGGACATTTGCCATGGCGGGATGGGGGAGGGGAGAAGATTTAAAAACGAAATCGTAAGAATACGTGCAAGATATACAAAGCCAGAGATTCATATTGCCAGAGAAGCAGTTAAAAAACTCAAGTACTTATACGTTTTATAGACCAACAACAGAGAGTTGTAAAAACCTCTGCCAGACCGTGGCCAAAATAAGCAAAGGACCACTCTGGCGAGCAACCTTTAGTATTGACCATATCGTTAAAACAGTTAACATCAATGAATGTGGTCAACGTGTGGTCGATGTTTATCCCTGTCCCTGTCTCTGTCCCAGTTTCCCGACTTCATCAGCTACTCTTCGATGTTGTATGTTATCCTGACCAGATTCATCTTAGCTGATCTTTTCCTTTTACATCTTTGGTTTAATGCTACAAGGTGGAGCATTAAAGGTTATTTGTTACTGTGTTGTTGTGTTCGAAGTAAAGGGGATTTATGTGTTTCTTAACCTTATCCTTTTCATCTACTCATACTTACACTCACACACATGTAAACAGTTGAGTGCTGTTGCTGTTACAAGTTTTGTAAAGCTGTTTGCTATGTTGTCCCTGTGCGTGTGTGTGTGTGTGTTACTGGATATGTGTTCAGTATTACCCATTAAATGTTATGCTTCCTCGTTCATAGTCGTATGATTTTATATGAATACCAAATAAACATGTGGTAAAAATGGTTTCAAAATTTAATGTTTTCCCTTGTACAAAATCGTTATCCTTGCATCATTCATTGTTGGTCCATAATGTTGTGTGACATAGTTTATAAAACGATATTTCTTTCGCCTTGGGGGTGGATGGACACCGAATCCTGCAGCTCCTTGGAGAGCATTAGAGTATGAGTTGAAATTTTATGACAGATTGTATCTAAAATTAGAACAAGAAGTGTCATCAAAACTCAACCAAGTCCATGCGGCTTAAGAGATGAGTATGCATGTTAATGTTATGATGTCCTTGTTTTAACTACATCATCATTTCTGAGGGGAGTTGGGCAAATTTTTGTAAGATTGCAAAAATTTTAAATAATCAAATAAGGAAGATGTGATGGGGCGGTATTAAACAATGTTAACATGTAATAAATTACAAAATGCTAGAAAATATTTCTGTGGTGAAACAAAAAAAAATGTGAAACAAAATTCCGCAAAGCTATCGGTTTTTTTTAGAGTTATAGAAATTTTGTTTCAAAAACTAGTAAGGTAAACTGAGTGGTTATTTGTCCTACACCTATGGGATTTGTATAGGATGATGTGGGGTGTTTGATCGCTGACTCTTAAACCACGACTGTGAATGTGGGGTCAGAGGCGGACATCTCTCAAAAATGGGGTGTTTGTATAAGAAGTGGAAGTGGTTTTTGTTCATTTTAGAACTTAAGCTCTGCTTAGAGGTTAGAAGCTTGAGTACGGCTGTAATAGAGGCTGGAGACAGACGGACACCCCAAAAGTGTGAGTTTGTATGGGAGGTGAAGGTAGGTTTTGTCCAATATTGCTCAACTTGCAACATAGCCTTCCCTTAGAGTATAGAAGTTCGATAGCTCTTACACTAAGGCTGCAAAAGCGACGACAGGCGGACACTCCCAAAGAGAGAGAGAGAGTTTGTATGGTAGGTGTAAATAGTGTTTGTCCGGTCTTGCTCATCTTTATTTAACCCCCCGTAGAGGATAATATCAAATTTCAGCGCAATGTTTGATAAACTACCGCTGTAACCGGTATAGACAAACGGGCACCCCCAAAAAGGGGAAGTTGGTATGGAAGCTGGAAGTAGTTTCTTCGACCTTGCTTATCTTATAAAGTAACATAAGGCTAGAGGAAAGAAGCCAGCATTCCAAATAACAGCTCCATAGCTCATTATGGCTGTAATCGACGGGACAGTCCCCTAAAAGAGGCAATTTGTACGCCTAAACTACGGCGGTAATCGCGGATACAGACGGTCTGACAGTCACTTTGAAGTCGTCCCAGAATTCGATGCTGCTTATTTATATATATTTATCATACTTAGAGCGCCTCCTTATGGGCGTTACAAATGAAAGAACCAAATAAAGATACCCCCCACCGAAAAGTAGTTCAAAGGCGACATACCACACGAACTAGGTGGCCAATTAAAAGTTAAATTTTCAGAGATAATTCGTTCAACTAACGTTTAGCTCAACAAAGTGAGGGTTTCAAACGCGGTATGACATATTGCGCCGTTATATTGGATTAATTTATCGTCCAAATTATGCTATGACATGACGAATGCAAAATCACGAATCATTGCCCTAAAATGTTCGGCATTCGCTGTAATTTCGGCACCGGATTCGGATTTAAAGACGAATGACTTCTTTGGCATGTAAACTGCACCGAACAATTATTTTTCAGGATCCTTTCAAAAGGATTGTGCTCCCTCCATAAATTACAATTCTATTAAACCAGAACGCCTTTACCTTTTTCCCTCCATCACTTAAGAAGATTTGGTATAAAATATCTGCATCAATTTTCAATTGATTCTCAGCCCATTAACAAAACACACGACTCAATTGATGAGCAGGAGAAATTGATGGACAGATCTTATATGGATGTAGGCCAAGGTCATTCATCAAAAATTTTAAAGTAAAAAACAGGTCAGGACCGAATTGCTAGAACGGAGTTGAATCGATAAATTCGAGTCATTTGTCAAACTTACATCTACAGTACCATTGACTTCTTCTGTACGCATATAACCGTCTCGAATTGGATGAATATTATCCAAATGAGTAAATATGGACATGAATGAAACCATGTTTTTGAGTATAAGCTGTTCATAAAAGGACGATTATACGCACCGCAAATATGACGAAATGTTCCATCAGTTTAGCGATAGTTTGAAATTCATGTCATTAGTGTACAAATTAGTTTTACCGTTATTCCTATCAAAAGTATTTAGTAATTGTCCGGCGTATGAGTAATATAAATTTAATATACACTAGAGTACGTATGATTAATATTAATATGATCAAAACTTACAAATTCTACGAATTTCCAGAATTTGGACACCCTCACCATACGGGTAGGTTTCTTTCTAAATTCTATTTATTACTTTTTAAGTCTTTTGATCTATTTCCGTCTTTCTGACCGAAAGTCTGTCTGTCCGGCTGGTAAGAGTAATAACTTTCGAAATACAAATGTACAATTCCGCCCACTTTAGAAATACACCCAACGCAATCGTGCCCTAATTCTGTATTTTGTTAAGCAAATTTTATGTTTTTACTGAGGGTGAGGGTATATGTAAGTCAATTTCTTACTTGTTTATATCTTGCCAAGTATTATTGACAAGGGTTGTTATAAATAATTTTACATTCTGAAAACGATGTATATTAATCCAGCACCCCGCCACCTCTGCATATTTTGGTTTTCCCATATCGCTGACGTCCATCTAGGCAATCAAACTTTTCCCTTGGGAATCTTGTAAATGATCAAAACTTGTCATGTACGTCAACACAATAAATTTGAGGCTTTCGCTCTTGGACATTCTCATTGTTGTTGTTACTACTGCATCAATTACACAAATACCACATAATATTGTATTGTCCTGTTCATTTCCGGTCATCGCTGTCATGAATCAAAGGATTCATACGACATATAAATGGCTGTCAAACTGAGTCGACAGTCATGAGCAATACTACTGGGTATACTTTGTAAATGTTGCTATGTTATTTCCTTTTGCATATTAACTTTTCCCACACGAGTACACACACATGTGGAATATCCTTAAAATTTGCCTGAGCGCAGCAATGCGGCATTAATTTGCTTAATGCTCTTCAAATATTTGTGATTCATTATTAATGGTTGGAAATTTAAAATGGAACACAAATTAAGCTGTAAATTAAATATTTTGTTATGTTATTTTCCAATCGAGAAGCAACAGAAAATTTCCGTGGTATGTAAAGCTAACAATATGAACTTTAGTTTAACACATCAGCGAAAGTTTTAAAACTCACCTTTGACATCGTTTAGCGTGGCCGTTTGGTTTATTTATTTTATTGGTCACACTATTATAAGTTTCCAATACACCTATGTATGTATATTCCATATTTTCATCAGTTACTACTATTACACGCTAGCATATCCTGTATATAATTATCTATTAAAATATTCATATGTGTATATGTATGCACGATAAAATTTAAAGTCATTATCTTTGTCAAATTGTAGCAAAATAAAAACAACCACATACAAATTTAACAAAAAGTACAGCGGCAGCTTGATCGGAAAACCATATGTTAATGAGGCTTGAAAGTGTCCTGCCTGACTGACATTGTGGCATCATTACAAAATGCAAATGAAAAATTATGTGCCACAAAATAAAAAAAAAACAACAATACAAAAACACTTCAAATATGCTTTATGTATGCCATGTTGCCCATTAATTACATTGGAGTTAATAGCACTGCAAAGGATGTAAATAGACAGTTATAAATAATATGTATTGTTTAATATACATATATTAAAGAAAGCACCTCCACGGAATCACCTCAACAATGCACCAGTAAGGCTTTTAGCAGTTCATCTAACATACCAATCATTTATATTTATAAAAAGCTGAGCGCATGAGTAATATAAATTTGAGAAACACTCAAGTACGTATGATTAAAATGTATACGCTTTATGATTTTCAAATACTGTAAACTTTCAAGATCGTAAACGTATGAGTAATAATATTTTATACGTTGCTAGCAGGCTTTGAAAAGAATTTTAAGTACTGAACATATGAAAATAAGAAATGTTTCATTTGGAAGAGAAGATTTTAATATAAAAATTAGCTGTCCAAGCTATCTTATTCCTGCAACCAAAGTTATTGATAAATTTTTAAATAATACGAAATATGGGCTATTGAGTAGCCACAAATACAAACAATTCATTACTATACGTTATATTATACAGAGTATTAAAGTTAATATTTTTGATATCCCACCAATTTAACAGAGCATTAAGTTAAGTAGAAGCCCCATATGTTATAAGTGGCTCCAGTGATTAAAAACATGCCGTCGGGTAATTGACTTCATCTTTCTGATCCATCACTTGTATTACTGATTCTGCGGAGAACTTCAGTTGAATATGTTGTTGTGCGATCAATTGCAATTGTGCCTAAGTTGTTCCGAATGTCCAAAGTTGTTTCGAATATATATGGACTAATGAATCTTACAGTAAATACTCAGACATGTCCTTTGAGAGCATTATTTTTTATCAATTCTGTTTTATAAATGTGATGTTTTTATGCAAGTTAATCGATGCATTATAGGCAAAAATTGCCAAAGTCATAAGCAGAATAAGGCAGATTTTTTCTAGGAGTATCTAAAACAAATATAAACAATCCTGAGCACAACAAATATAAAATACAAATACAACACGCGATTACCATGCGGGAGATCGCAGGTTCAAACCTGGCTCCAGTTTTCTTAAAAAAATTGTTCTTTCATTGTCGGCTTCCCTCGAATGTTGTTGACAGCAACTTCGCAGTATAAGTGTCGAGTCAATCGGCGTGTCTAGTAAGAGATCCTCAAAACAGTGACGTTCACATTCGTCGATAAAACAAGTAAGTGCCGTTAGTTGTGAATCTAAAAATAGAAAGCGTGTTAATTCACAACAACGCGACAAGCTATCCCGTACCTCATTCATGAGGTGCAAAGGGAAATTAAGTAAGTTTAAGAATATAAAAAGAAGCATTAAGTGACTATATGTTCTGAAGATCAGGTCATGTAGCTTCAGTGGTTCAGTAGCGATACTCAGATACTTCTTAAGTGGTCACGGCAACTTATTCGAAAATCTCTCCACACCAGCGCCACCTATCGAGTGAAATTTTAGTCCATTTATAATAATTTGGCTATAATGCAATGTGAATTCAAGCTAAATCCGAACGCAGACTTGAATCAATCACACAAACCAACAAAATGTCATCAACAGCTGTACAGCCGTTCTTTAGTTATAAGGGATTTGAAAACATTTTCACTCCAGCGCCAATTATTGGGTCGAAATTTTGCCAACGATTTTATCCTCAAAGCGGAGGTTAAGTTCTAAGATGAGCCCGATCGGTCAAAAACTACTCCCACCTCCCATACAAATTCCCCTTTTTTTGGGGTCTGTCCCTGCGATTACAGCCTTAGTTTAAGGGCAATAAAGCTGAAATTTTGTATGTGAGCTTCCCTACACTAAGCGGAGGTTGAGTGGTAAGATGAGACCGATCGGTAAAAAACTTCTCCCACTTCCCATACAAAATCTCTCTTTTTGGGGGTGTCTGTATGTCAGTCCCCGCGATTACAGCGGCAATTTAAGAGCAATCAAGCTGAAATATTGTACGCAAGTTTTGCTGCCCTAAATGGAGGTTGAGTTCTAAGATGAGCCCGATCGGTCAAAAACCCCCCCCCCCTCCTTCTCCCACTTCCCATACAAAATCTCTCTTTTTGGGGGTGTCTGTATGTCAGTCCCCGCGATTACAGCGGCAATTTAAGAGCAATCAAGCTGAAATATTGTACGCAAGTTTTGCTGCCCTAAATGGAGGTTGAGTTCTAAGATGAGCCCGATCGGTCAAAAACCCCCCCCCCCTCCCCCTTTTTGAGGTTTATCCCTACGATTACAGCTGTAGTTTAAGAGCAATCAAGTCAAAATTTTGTATGCAAGTTTTCCTACACTAAGCGAAGGTTGAGTAGTAAGATGAAACCGATCGGTCAAAAATTACTCCCACCTCCCATACACAATCCCTCTTTTTGGGGGTGTCCGTATGTCAGTCCCGCGATTAGAGTAGTAATTTAAGAGCAATCAAGCTGAAAAAATGTATGCAAGCTTCTCTACTCTAAGCGGAGGTTGAGTATTAAAATGAGAACGATCGGTCAAAAACTACTCTCACCTTCCATACAAACTCTTGAGCTGAAATTGTATATGTAAGCTTTAATCCTATAATAGGAGCTTACGATGTAAGATGACTAATATCGGACGAATACTTCTCCCACCTTCCATACAAATTCCCCCTTTTTGGGGATGTCCGTCAGTATATCCCTATAGTTTATGAGCTTTCGGTTTGAAATTTGGTATGTAAGCTTGGGTCCAGAAGCAGAGGTTAAGTTCTAAGATAGGCTTGATCGGATTTAAACTACTCCCACATCCCACACAACTTCCCATTTTTGGAGAGTTACAAAATTCATAAAATCGAATAAAATCTATACAAAATTACTGACAAAATGGATGTGTGAAGCTAAAAGTAACGTCCACTTCTCACCAACTCCCCTGTTTTGTGGTACAAAGTTTAATAAAATATAGTTGTAGTGCAAATAACTAGTTTTACCAACATTTTTACAAATGGTGAAGGGTATCTGAGCTTAGGCATAGAAGATGATAACCGCCTTACTAGTTAATATTGAATGTGTTTTCATCGTTTGGTTCAAGTTCTATTTCTATTATTGTTAATAGAGTGTATTTTACAAGAGTTGTGTGAAATGGATTATGTAGACAGCTGGCAGGGCGGACAGCTATTTCAATAGTTGCCAAACTATCATCATCAGCACCATTTGCTGTGCCTTCTCCACACTTTATCACACCCTTTATTGTTAAAAGCTTCAAGAAATCAATGAACACGTCAACATAATCCATTTTAATATCTATATATATAAAAATGAAATGTTCCACGTATGTCATACCATCACTTGAGAACGGCTGGAGCGATTTGGATAATTTTTTTTTTATTGGATTCAAAATTTTCCGTAGATTGTTTGAACTGAAATTTAGAATGAATATTCGTTTGATCATGAGAAAACATTTTATGTACAAATGGACCCGGTAGGTGGCGCTGGGGTCGGTTTACAATCAAAATTTTAACGAATGGGCCAATTTAACTGAAATTCAGAATCTATGTTTGTTTGCTCATCAGAAAAAATCGTATGTACAAATTGACCCGGTAGATGGCGCTAGGGTATATTTGTATCGAAAATTTGAATGCATGTATCAATATAACTGAAATTTAGTATTTATGTTTGAGGAACCTTGAGAAACTTTTTTTTGTATAAATTGACCCGGTAGGTGTCGCTATGGTGGAATTATAATGAAAATTTTAACGAATTTAACAATTTGACTAAAATTTAGAATGTATATTTGTTTTATTATTTGGCTGGGGTTGAATTAATTCGAAAATTAATATCGATTGTCCGATTTTACTTAAACTTAAAATATATGATTTTTTTGGCATGAAAAAAATTTTGAATATCGATTTCCCGATTTTACTTAAAATTAAAATATCTGATTTTTTTGGCATGAGATAATTTTGAATGTATGTTTGAAACCAGTTGCCGGTGTTTAGTTTATGATACACTTAATTTTTGGAATGTCATTTAGTCACTTTTTTAACATCATAGGTATTTAGAAGTCTCTATGTATAAAAAAGATGTACATTTTGATGTCACCACTAATTGTGAAAACGGTTGACCCCATTTGTCCCAAAATTTCAGTGCAAATTGGGGATTGGCTGTAGATGGTCACCCGGACCGTAAAAAGGTTTACAGAAGAATGACAAACTTTTATAATGGCGCACTTCCTACAGAATTAGAGAGCTTCACAAAGTGGTTTTTCCTATTTCGAAATTTTAGGGGACAATAACGAATTTAGGAAAAACTGTTGATATCACCCAGACCATACGGTTATTGTGGTTGGTGAGCCTAATAAAGGCATTTTTGGAAATTCGTACTCCTTAGGATAAAAAGGTACATTCACCCAGTACACCAACGCAGAATGTTATATGTATGTCAATCGGCTTAAAAATGTGGTTTTAGAATATATGCCTATCAATTAATAAGTTTTCATCACATCATGGACGACACTGCTGATCCGTTTTAGCAATTCTTATCTATAATATAAAAATAAGTCGCTAAATGTGTTGCTAAGCGCAAAACTCGAGAACGGTTGGACCGATTTGGCTCAATTTTTTTTTCAGTTATTCGTAATTGCCAGGAGTAGGTTTTTACGAAAGAAAATTTTGGGAAAATCTTCCGGAAAAATCGGAAAATTTGAAAAATCGAAAATTGCCTTTTTGTACGGAATTTTGTATGCAATTGATACGGAATGGATTTTGAATAGAAAAATAGAAAATTTTTGTGGAAAAATTCGGAAAATTCCGGAAAAATTTTAAAAAAATATTTTTTTTCGATTAAATTTTGGACGATGTAACTGTGACAAATTTCGGATAATTATTCCGAAATGACTTTCGGATGGAAAAATTTTTGGTGGAAAACTCGGAAAATTCCTGAAAAACTCGAAAACTTGGATATTTTTCGACGAAATTTTGCATTTTAACGTATGGTTTGATAATTTTGGACGATGTTAATGTGAAAAATGTCAGATAATTATTCCTAAATGACTTTTCAAATGGAAAAATAGAAACATTTTTGGTGGAAAACTCGGAAAATTCCGGTAAAACTAGAAAAAAAAACTTAATGAATACAGTTGATTTAAAAGTGGAAAATTCGTTATGATGCGTGGAAAGTTTCGGATTACTATGAAATTTATTATGTTAAAAGACGTTTTGCGTGACACAAAAATATAACAGATGCTTTCAAATGACGTCAGTTGAAGCCGAAGTTGTTGATTAACCCGGCTACAATCCGAGTTATATGGTAATGGCGTCTCATTTCACAGTGGAACAGTGAAAAATCACACAAACGTAGTTATGCGTGTCTGATAGTATTACTGGAGCTGAGTAAAACCTTAGCTCAGTACGACAAGAATAGTAAATTTCAAATAATTTTATGTCTTCGTCGCTTATTCTAAAAAGTAACAAAATTAAATCTTTGTCACTTTTTTAAAATAGGCCGAAACATTGCATTTATTTTCGTTGCTTTTTTAAAAAATTACGAAGGTATAATATTTTGTAAAATTAACTATTCTAGGAATATCTTTAGGAAAGTGTTAACTAAGCTAGCGTTTACGCAACGTTCGGATGTTTTCGAAAAAGTCAGATTTTGTGTATTTTAACTTGCTTTTAAATATTCAGATTGAAGGGCAAATACACCATCGAGCGGGAGCTTTGTTACCACCACCAAACGAAGATCATAAGTTCCTTCAGATATATTTCGTTGGTGATTTGGCAATTGTATTAGATCAACGTTGTACAATTTTTACTGCGATTAAACTCGAAATGATCGATCAATTGCAAAATCTTCTGCATTAGCATAACGCATTGGTCAGATTGTTCAAAACCGCATTGGATACGATGCATTTTGACGACCACAAAACTTTATCAGAGCAGACAAAAGAACCTCTGGAGGCCATGGAAGACAATTCAATGCTCCCACTAATAATGAAGTCGCAGTGGTAATTGTTGGTGAGAAATTGTTCTCAAGCGTCGGGATAGTGGGCACTGCACTTCAATACCCGTTGATGTTCTGCCGTGGAGAGGATGGCTATCATCTCAATTTAAAGATGGTCAATACAACGAAATTGTTTGTTTACAAGGCATTACTTCTCTTTATTTTCCATATAAATTCGAATTCGTATTTCAGGAGAAGCAACGAATTAAAAGGATAGCTTAATGGATTTGTATGCCTATCGATTGATGATTCGGCAAGATGGTGACAATCGTCTGTAAAGATATCGCAGGTTATTTCAACAGTACGGCGTTGACATGTACGTCAAGGTCGAAACTGAGCGTCTCAATTTTATTCGTTTTAATCAGTTGCCACATTGCGAGAAGCTTGAAAACGTTTGCATTTGTTCGAAAACGATACGCATTGGAACTCAACGCTCGCCGAGGCAACTGTTTCTGCTCCAGCGAATCAATTCATATATTGTTTGCGATCATCATAGCCACGTGTCAACCGTCGAAACCGAGAGCATTGTGGGACAAATACAAGAACGAGATATCTAACGACAGTTTGCACAGAGCTCGCACGACAACATCGAATTTTTAAATTAACGAAATTGGAAATACAAGCGTTAAATCGTTCGTGACCGACGAGAATGAGGCGACCAACTATCCGACAAAATTTTTGAACTCCCTAGATGTGTCAGCTGAAGGTGGGATCATAATCATGTTGCGAAATTTGAATCATCCGAAATTGTTCGACGGTACTCGGTTGTCTGTCAAGAAACTGATAAACAATGTGATTAAAGCGACGATCATCAAGGGCAAATTTAAAGGAGAGGAAGTCCTTATTCCACGAATTCATATTATTCCAACCGACCGTCCCTTCCAATTCTAGCTAATTTAATTCCTCATGATGACAATCAATAAATCGCAAAGCGCTTCGTTGGAAGGTTGTGAGATCAACCTCGAAGTGTCGTGATTTCGCACGGTCAGCTGTACGTTCGCGTGTCGGCAAACCGCCTTCATTCGAAAAACATTGTTTATCAGATCGATCTTCACTGATTTAAATTAAATTCAAATAAATTAAATTAAAATCTGAACTATCTGTGTTTTAATATAACCCTAGAGCTTATATGAAGGCTTTCGCATGGGAGCGAGACGAAGTTTGCCGGGTCCGAAGTTGTATGGCAGAACAACGTTTGCCGGGTCAGCTAGTAATAATATATAATAATCTTTAAGATATATGAATAACAGGGTTTGTCCGGGAAAACCTCGCCCTTTAAATTAAAATATTTTAGAGGTCAAAAAAATAAACCAATCGTTTTTAGATTTCAACTACACTCAACATATTTTACAAAAATCTGGAGGCAGGACGAAGTCTGCCGGGCCAGCTAGTTTTTAATATTTTTAATGTGTTTACTACTTTTATAATTTTTTATATTTTTAATATATTATATCTGTGGATAAAATTTACATTTGCCACACCAATTTCAAACATAAAACATTGGTGTGGATATTCCTACCCGCAGTGTGCATCTAATTTTATTTCTCTGGGTGTAAAAAATACATTATACATTCCCCGCACCCCTTTAGAGGAGTTTTTTGTTCTATTCTCGAAATAAGTATACTATCGATGTTTGCTGTGTGTGGTACCTTATTAAACTTTCAACTTAGGGCATTAAATTTGTCCTTTTTTCATTGTACTTTTCAATGTCCTTTGAAATGAAAATCGCTTGTTTGCGCAGTATTTGCTTTAAGCTTACCTACAGCTCCAAGTGCATTTCTATAAACTTCATTGTTACATTTTCCTCTTTTACAAAGCAATTGAGTTTACGAAAGCGTAATGCATTTTGTGGTAAATGTAATATGTACTCGTATATTTGTATACTCGTGTATCACAACATCGTATTGTTTGCTTGTTTCTGTGTTGGCTTTAGTGCAGTTTATATGTACCCTGCTCCCTAAAGGAGGGTCCTATCCTAATGCAACAACTAAAAGTTTGAAGTCATATTTAATGTATGGATTTCCGGTGGTAGAAATAGAAAACAATGAATGGTTGTGTATGGTGCTCTTTAAGAGGATTTTGGGGAGAGTTAAAGGGCATAACAAAAATCTGAAAAATATTGAAGTGGTTCAGACGAGAATAAAAACTGTTGAATGTCTTAGGAGTAGAGTTTTAAAATATACTTTTTGAAATTATGTAAAAACGTAACGTTAGGGTTTTTTGGCATAACTGAAATCTCCTCAAATTGATGAAAGGTTTTTTAAAAAATCTGCAGCTTCTTTAAAATTATTCTTCATCTTCTTTAAACTGCATTCCATTTTATATCACTAACTAAGCACAACCTAACGCTATCATAACGTATGTCTTCGTATGTAAAATTCTCTTCACTGTTTTATCGTTTAAACATGAAATTACATTTAAAACGATTTTGACATTCGATGTCATCCATCTTGTTACATCCATCTTGTTCTGTGCCGTGAAATAAAGTCATAAAATTCTTTTTGTGTCTTTCACAATGTTATTATCCTATTTCCAAATTTTACTATTCCTATTGAACGCACGAGCATAACATTTTATTTGTTTTTACGTTTCAAATGTATCGAAAGTATCTCTAGTATCGAACACACTACCCAACTGTTGGGTTTTCGACTGAATTCGCAATGATTTTATGTGTTTCGATATTCCCAATAGGACTATTACTTGATACATTTTATTGCAATCATAAAGAAAAGTTTCGTTACTCATCCGAGAGTCTTAACTTTTCGCACTGAAAGCAAAAGATTTTCGAGCAGTATGAAATCTCAATATTTATTTGTTTTTATTAAGTTTAGCAATTACTTTTTTTTGCACTTTCATTTAGGTAAAATCTACTTGGTTGTTTTTTTTTCGTTTGTAACATTTTTATGGCAATGAGTAAAGAGGGATAAAGAGAAGAATCTCACTCCTATAGAATAAGTTAATTTTATTTTGCACTGATTGCGTTTCCTTGGGCAAGGGGTATAGTGAGGTATTTTATAACTGCGAGTTGACTGATATCCTCTTTTTTTCTGAGTACTCCGACGAAAAGTTTGAAACCCATAAAAAAATTTTACGTGTGTGTTGGCTGACTGGCCCGAGTGTTTGCAAGCGGTTTCCTAGCATGTTTGCATTTGGTTTATGTTCAGTTCATTAACTTGGAACTAATAGACTCATTTTGTGAAATATTCAAATGTTGGCTTTCAAACAAATACAAAAATTAAGCTCATCATAAATCGAACAATGACTGTGGGTGGGGTCGTGGTTCGGCGTAGATTTATGTAAGTAGAATTTGAGCTAATTTCAGATAAATTATATAAAATAGATTAAATGCATGCGTTTTTGGAAGTTGTCATTGGCAAATTGAAAAATTCAATGAGCTGTAACAAAGTATATTGACACCGAAGGATTATAAAGTTTATCAATTCGTAATGGAAATCAAATAATAATGAAAAACTTATTAAATGTTGCATGTTTCTCACTGGAAATGTATAAGCGCCGATAAAATTCATTACAAAAAATATTAAAATAATTAAATATATTAAATAAATAAACAATAATAAAAATATTAAAAATATTAAAAATATTAAAAATATTACAAATATTACAAAAATTACAAATATTAAAAATATTAAAAATATTAAAAATATTACAAATATTACAAATATTAAAAATATTAAAAATATTAAAAATATTAAAAATATTAAAAATATTAAAAATATTAAAAATGCTAAAAATATTAAAAATATTAAAAATATTAAAAATATTAAAAATTTTAAAAATATTAAAAATATTAAAAATATTAAAAATATTAAAAATATTAAAAATATTAAAATATTAAAAATATTAAAAATTTTAAAAATATTAAAAATATTAAAAATGTTAAAAATAATAAAAATATTAAAAATATTATAAATATTAAAAATATTAGAAATATTAAAAAACATTAAAAATATTAAACATATTAAAAATATTTCTTACTAACTTACTTAAGTGGCCTATTTCAACTTACGAACGAGGTTCATAATTTTGAGGCCTGAAATATTAAAGAATTCCATACACTTCGGTCTTCTGCGTGCGTTCTCCAGTTAGTCCTACCAGAAGGTTGCACGTCTCCAACAACTTGGTCCTTCCCCCTGCTCTGCGTCGTCCTTCAGGTTCGCCTTCAAACACCTAGAGCATTTACATCCGTCCTAGCAATATGTTCCAGCCGTCGTAGTCGTTGAATTCTGACTCTTTTCGCTACGTCGATGTCATGGTAAAGCTCATACAGCTCATGGTTCATCCGATGGCGAAACTCGCCGTCGACACAGATATGTCCTTTTTTTATACCATCACCCTTAGGGATGAGGGTAAATATCATTTGATACGAAAAAAGTGTAACGCATTAAAGGAGATGAGTTAGACCCCAAGTATCTTAAGACCAAATTCGTTTCAGGACTTTTTAAGACGATTGAGCTATGTCCGTCTGTCTGGCTGGTGGGGTGGATGGCTGGTGGGCAGGATAACTCGAGTAAACCTTAACGGATCGGTATGAAAATTTACCAGTATTAATATTTTTCAAAACGAACTTATGTGATTGTAAATAGGCTGAATAGCCCCACCCCTTCTGGTACCTCCCATACATAATTACCTATTTTTGGATAATTAATATTTCTTTCATAACTGCCAAACAGATTATCGGAGGATATTTAAATGTGGTCAGATTATTTATCATTTACAAACCCTATGAAAACAGAAACCTTTACCACACCCCTTCTGGTACCTCCCATACAAATGACCGAATTGACCCTCATAGTTTTATATACATATTATTTGTGTAAGTAAACTGAATTCACTCAAATTTTGCGTATGATGTTCGCTTATGAAAATTGGACTCAATTATGAACATGGACTAAATCGGTTCACGCCTTGTGCTACCTCCCATACAAAATT
This sequence comes from Muscina levida, assembly GCA_964034835.1. Lineage (NCBI taxonomy): Eukaryota > Metazoa > Arthropoda > Insecta > Diptera > Muscidae > Muscina > Muscina levida. The sequence continues at coordinate 98,070,028 of OZ035884.1, read as the reverse complement.
ACCTATTTTTGGAAAATTAATATTTCTTCCATAACTTCCAAACAGACTCTTAGGGGGTAATGAAATTAGTCTGTTAATTAGATTTACCAAAAAAATCAGGCACGTTGTGCTCCCTCTAATTGTACTTCCTATACAAATAATTCAAATTTTGTACGGTTTTGCTCCACCAGCAGTCAAAAATATGAATTTCAGTAACTCAAGCCTTTAACATTATCTTATATTGGGTGATGGTATTTATCAGTCAGTTTACCTGACTGAAATTTCTGTACTGGTTTGGAGTACTTTTCTCTCGAATAAACCCAAGTTTAGTATGGCCGTTGTCGTATTCGTATTCGGAAGCATACAACAGAGGGGGTAAAATTAGAACCTGGTATAGCTGTACTGACGAGCACTATAATCCGCTTGATTTCTTGGCTGACACTATTTTTCTTATTGACGAAGATCCGAGGTAGGTAAATTCATTTACTACCTAAAACAATAATTGTCAACGTTCACGGTGCGGCCCCATCGAGAGGACTCTTTGTTCGTCGAAATCATTAGTTTTGTTTTGTCGCCACTTTTGCTGACTCCTTTTCTAGTGATGAGAAAACTGTAGTAACCTCCCTTAGATTTCGGCCAATGATGGCTACATCATCGGCATAGACTAGTGACATGTGGCTCTTGTGGAATATGGTGCCATACATGTTAGCACCAGCCTTTCTCATCACCTTCTCCACAACTATATCAAGTGGTGTGTAGGTCAAGCTCTCACCCTGCCTGAGACCTTTTTCCGTATTGAATGGTTCAGAGTGATCCTTACCAATCATAACCGAGGATTTGTTGTTTTCCAAGGTACATCTGCAAAGTCGAATTAGCTTTGCAGGAATACCAAACTCAGACATGGCCTCATATAGCCTATTCCTTATCGGTGAGTCGAAGGCAGCTTTGTAGACGACAAAGAGGTGGTAGATGTCGATCTGCTTTTCATGAGTTTTGTCCAGGATTTGTCGTAATGTGAATATTTTATCCATCGTAGATTTACCAGGCCTAAAGCCGCACTGATGTGGTCCAATTAGTTTTTCTACAATTTGCTTTAGACGTTCGCACAATACGCTCGAAAGGACCTTATACGCAATTGGTAGTAGGCTTATTCCACGGTAGTACTTACATTCACTACGATCTCCTTTCTTGTATATGGGACAGACTGAGACTTCAATCTCCGGGCATGCTCTCCTCTAGCCAGGTGTTCTCCATGAGTTGATCCATGCTCCTAATTAGATCCTCCCCGCTAGAATTAAACAATTCAGCAGGGAGACCATCGGCTCCAGCAGGTTTGTTGTTTTTAAGGCGGGATATTGTGACACGAATCTCGCTCTGGCTCGGAAGTGGAAAGTAAATACCATCGTCGTGGTGTCCGTATCCATTAAATTTCTGAAATGATCTCTCCATATCTTCAGAACGTTACCCGGGTCCGTCAGTATCTGGGCAATGATGTCCTTGCAGGATGGCTAACCTATTCCACGCATTCTAACTCTTCTTCAGCTCCTTCTTTTTCCATCTAAAAAGACGAGTTACCTCTCGTCTTTACTCCCTGTGCCGTTCACAAACAGATCGCGTAGTCATTGGCTGCAGTTTCACCCTGTATGTAGCATCCGTCTCTCTTGTGGCATTACGACTTTCACCATCGTACCAGGCATCTTCTTGAGGTGGCTTTGAGTACACAAGTACGCCTCTCGTAGTCCGTTCTATGGAATCGGCTATATATTGCCAATGCGAGGTAATATTATCAGAGGTTGGAGCATTCCGTAGCAGTTAAGTTAGGTGGTTGTAATAGGCATCAGCTACCTCTGTGGTCCGCAGTTTACCGATGTCCAGCTTAAGTTGTGCCTGGTTACGTACGTTTTTCATCATGCTAAGCCTTGTGAGTACCTTAACTGCGGTAAGGTAGTGATTGGAGTCAATGTTTGCACCTCTGATCACTCGTACGTCCAGAACACTCGATGCGTGCCTTCCATCGACTACCACATGATCTATCTGGTTGCTCGTCAATTGATCTGGAGATAACCATGTTGCCTTATGAATATTTTTATGGTCAAATCTAGTGCTGCTAACTATCGTATTACTTGCGCAAGAGAAATCAATCAGTCTGATGACATTATTCGACGTTTCGGTGTGCAGACTGAATTTTCCGATGGTAGGCTCAAATGCGGTCTCCCTGCCTATTTTAGCATTAAAATCGCCTAGTACAATTTTGATGTCATGGCTGGGGCTACGGTCATATACATTTTCTAGGCTCTCGTAGAACTCGTCTTTGTCCTCATCGCTTTTCTCTTCTGTCGGAGCATGGGCACATATAAGTGTTATGTGGAAAAACTTAGTTTTGACTCTTATGGTGGCTATACGTTCACACACCGGGTTGAACCTTGAGACTAGGTGTCGCAGTCTCTTGCCAACCACAAATCCACAACCAAACTCGTGCTTGTCCGCATGGCCACTATAGTAGATGTCGCACGTCTTCTTGCGCGAGCACCCGTGTCCCGTCCACCGGATTTCCTGTAAAGCGGTTATGTCAGCCTTGTATTCTTCGAGGACTTCCGCCAGTTGGATAGAGGCACCTATTCTATACAGTGTTCTAACATTCCAGGTGCATATCCTCAAATCATGGTCCTTAATTTGTTTGCGGTGGTCGTCAGCATTTTGGGGGTCCGTTTTATTCTTATCTTACTTCTTTTCATCGCAATCGGTTATACGTTAGTGGCGGGTTGCAAGCCCAGTGCACCACGTCGCAGTTTTCTCCTCCTGCCAGGATTTTATTGCAGCCACCCATTCTGGGTCAGACGCTGACCAGGGTACCGCTCACTCTGAGCTGACGTGCCTGGGTTTTAGGTTACGCCCCTCACAGTTAGCCGTGCTGTGACGGGTGTCAGAAGCACGTTTTCAGGTGTCACCACGTGGAGGTACTCCGTTCGCAGTAGTACCACGAATACGGAGCTCTGTGAGTAGACTTGAAGTGCAATTGGCAAGGATCACTCTGGGTTTGCCAATTTAAACCGATCAGAAGCTTTACCTTGCATCACACTCCCGACGCCCATAATTCACTACACGCTACTACATAATACACCACGTTCAAATGTTTTCACCCCCCACGTTCGTTTAAAGACTTACACATTGTCTGTCTCGCTCACTCACTGAGCACCATGTGATCGTGTGGGTCTGCCTCTTTTGCTCTCTCGCTTTTCGAGACACTTCGTTTCCTATAGTAAGCTGTCTGTCAGATGTTATTACGTCATTTCAGAGTCTGGAATCTTCTCCCAGTCTTAGCTGTGTGTTTTACTGCAAAGTTTTAACTTTTAGTGACTTCTCCTGTCTGTGATCAATGCTATTGCATCTACTAATGTTTCTAGAATGTACGTATAATTAGCCCACTCCTGCCGTCAACTAACTCTTCAATTACATATTTTTGTTCTCTCCACCACTTCGTATCCATGCTGTGGAAATAAACATATGCTAACCCATTCTACCGCCCTTCCACCCCTCACCTGCTATGACATTGTATTGCGTTTTTCTATTAATATATTTATGTAATTAGAGTCCAGCAGCATTTACCTGTGTGTGCACAATACCAAAAGCATAATTACATTTTTTGATTAGTATTCCTGGTAAATCCAACAATTATCAATACGCTCTCACTTCCCGGCACAACCCCGCCGCCGGCAATAAATTATTCGCCGGTCAAAGCGTGTGTGGGTACTATAGACCACAAAAAATCGATATTTATTTTTAAATTATTAGGAAATAATTGCAATTATTTGGCTTTAGTAGTAACACTGAGGGTGTTTAATTAAAATAATTGCAACGTGATTTAAGCGGGGGTAGATGAAAGAAAAAAAATTCAAAAAAAATTTCATATTAAAATTCCAGCGAAGAAATTGTAGTTGTACTAAAATATTTAACATGATATTTGGATTATTATTAAATTTAAGATTTAATGGAATTTATTCATAAGTAAAGGAAAGGTGAGAAGATTTAAGCAAAAGAATTTCAAAAGGAACCGCAGTGAAAATACAATGGAATATAAAAAAAAAATATTGAAAATATGCAAAATATTCCAAGCTTAAAATATTCTGATATACACAACTTTACAAATGTTCAAAGTTTTTCGCTATGTTAAGTATTAAATCAAATTAAATATCTCTTAAGGTAAATATCATTTAAAAAATGCTAGAAATTTCTATAGTCTCTTATCGTTAAACTATGTAGCGCAGCTTACATTGTTTTTTGTTTTATACAAAATTTAATTTTATTAAGTAAATTGATTAAACCCTTTATGCTTTAATTTTAATTACATACAAAAAAATACACAAAATAGTTCTATGCGTAATATACGACATAAATTATAACAGGGTATGCAATCAAGTACCATTGAAACATTGACACTCAAATTATGTTATATATATTATATGCTATATGATGGTCTGTTTCGACATTCCATTTGCATAGCCCTTTATTTTGTAGATGGATTTTTTTTGCTATGTTTTTTACTTCTCTTTTACATGGGGATTTATATGATGTGTTAATGCTTCTTTAATACCTGTTAACAAAGAGTTTTTCGAAATAATGCAATTATAGTATTTTGTTGTCATCCATAAAATCAGAAATTAACTGGTATGAAAGATATTTGATACATAGTTTCAATATATATGTATATAAAGAATACTATATAATTGGAAATAATTATTCATGTATTTACGATAGATATTAAATTATTATTATTATTAGCCTTTAAAACAACTTGACACATATATATATTTATATCTTAGTGCCTAAGTCAGAGGCCGAAATGATCAAAGATTTCCATTCGCTTCGATCTTGTGCGCACCGTCTCCAGTCAGTCCTACCAAGCAGCGTCAGTGATTCCTCCACCTGGTCCTTCCAACGTAGTCGCGGTCTCCCTCTTTTGCGCCGTCCTTCGAGGTCTTGATATAATACCTTTCGCGCTGGAGTTTCCTCATCCATTCTCACGACATGGCCTAGCCAGCGTAATCGTTGCACTTTGATCCGCTTGACGACATCAATGTCGTGGTATAACTCGTACAGCTCATGGTTCATCCGAATCCTAAACTCGCCGTTTACGCAAATGGGTCCATATATTTTGCGGAGTATTTTTCTCTCAAACACCGCCAGATGAGCTGCATCTGCCTGTGTAAGCACCCAAGATTCGGAGGCGTACAACAGGACCGGTAAAATTAGTACCTGGTACAGCTGGACTTTGGTAGTTCGAGATAGGGTGGTGTTTATAAAGTGCTCGCGTAGTCCAAAGAAACACCTGTTAGCAAGCACTATTCTCCGTTTTATTTCGAGGCTGACACTGTTGTTCTTGTTCATGGCGGATCCAAGGTAGATAAATTCATCCACTACCTCAAAGCAATAGTTTTCAACGTTCACGCTGCGTCCCCAACGGGTGGACACTTTGTTCGATGATACCATTAACTTCGTCTTGTCCTCATTCACTGCCAAACCCATTTTTGCTGACTCCCTTTCAACTGATGTGAAAACAGCTGTTACCTCTCGCATCGTTCGACCGATAATGTCGATATCATCGGCATATGCGAGCAGCATGTGGCTCTTATTAAATATGGTGCCAGACATGTTAACCGCTGCTTTCCTTAACACCTTCTCCATCACTATGTTGAACAGCATACATGACAAACCGTCACCCTGTCTAAGACCTCTCGTCGTATCGAATGGTGCAGATAGATCTTTGCCAATCCGAACAGAGGATTTGGTATTCGTAAGGGTACACCGGCAGATACGAATTATCTTCGCAGGAATACCGAACTCAGACATGGCTTCGTATAGTCGATGCCTGATGGGACTATCGAAGGCAGCTTTGTAATCGACAAAGAGGTGGTAAGTGTCGATTTGCTTCTCATGGGTTTTCTCAAGAATCTGCCGTAGTGTAAATATCTGATCCGTCGTGGATTTGCCTGGTCTAAAGCCGCACTGATAAGGTCCAATCAGGTTTTCCACAATTGGCTTTAGACGTTCACACAGTATGCTAGACAGGACCTTATACGCAATGGGTAAGAGGCTAATTCCACGATAGTTTTTACACTCACTACGGTCACCTTTTTTGTAGATTGGACATAGCACACTGAGATTCCAATCCTTTGGCATGCTCTCCTGAAGCCAAATGTTCTCTATGAGCTGTTGCATGCTTAAAACAAGCTCATCTCCACCCGCCTTAAACAACTCAGCTGGAAGACCATCAGCCCCAGCGGCCTTGTTGTTCTTTAGGCGGGATATGGCAGTTGTTATCTCCGCTTGGCTCGGAGGTGGACACTCGATGTTATCATCTAGGATTGGTGCACAGTCTTCATCAGCCGAGTTTTCACACATCAATAGGCTGCAGAAGTGGTCTTTATATATTCTCAGTACGCTCTCGGAGTCAGTAACGAGATGACCATCCTTGTCTTTACAGGAGGGAAGACCTGTTCCATGTACCTTTCCTTTTATCTTCTGATAGAATTTTCGGGCTTCACCTCTGTTCCTGTAATCTTCAATACACACATTATTCCGCTCCTTAAGCTCTCGTTTTTTTCGCCTGAAGAGTCGAGTCGCCTCCCGCCTCTTCTCCCTATACTTTTCATGAACAGCTCGCGTTGCCATTGGCTGCAGTTTAGCCCTGTATGCAGCATCTTGTTCCCGGGTGGCATCGCGGCATTGGTCATCGTACCAGGCATTATCGTTAAAGGGCTTCACATACCCTAGTACGGACCGCGCAGTCCTTTCCATCGAGTGGGCAATATGTTGCCATTGCGCGCTAGTATTTTCGGGAGTTGGAGCATCAAGAAGTAGTTGAGTGAGTTGGTCAGAATAGGCGTTGGCTATCTCCGCGGTCTGCAGTTTAGCGATGTCCAGCTTTCTCTGTGCCAGGTTACGCAGGGTTTTCGCTCTGCTTAGCCTAGTACGCACCTTCACTGCAGTGAGGTGGTGATCCGAGTTGATGTTCGCACCTCTGATCACTCGTACGTCTAAGACACTTGACGCGTGCCTTCCATCGATTACCACGTGATCAATTTGGTTTCTCGTTACTTGATCGGGAGATATCCACGTTGCTTTGTGAATGTTTTTGTGGTCAAATCGTGTGCTGCTAATTACCATGTTCCTTGCTGCAGAGAAATCAATCAGTCTGATTCCGTTTGGCGATGTGTCAGTATGCAGACTAAATTTTCCGACTGTTGGGCTAAAGACATTCTCCCGGCCTATTTTGGCATTAAAATCTCCCAGCACGATTTTAACATCATGGCCCGGGCTACGGTCATATGTTTCTTCAAGTTGGGCGTAGAATTCGTCTTTGACCTCGTCACTTTTCTCCTCCGTCGGAGCATGAGCACATATCAGCGTGATGTAGAAAAATTTTGCCTTTAGTCTTATGGTGGCGATTCGTTCACTGACAGGAGTAAACCTAGAGATAAGGTGTCGTAGTCTCTTGCCGACCACAAATCCACAACCAAACTCATGCTTTTCCGCGTGGCAGCTGTAGTACACGTCACACATCCTCATCCGCGAGCATCCATATCCAGTCCACCGTATTTCCTGTATAGCAGTAATGTCAGCCTTATACTCTTCGAGGACATCCGCCAGTTGAATAGAGGCACCTGGTCGGTAAAGAGTTCTAACATTCCAAGTGCATATTCTCAAATCATGGTCCTTAAAACGTTTGCGGTGGTCGTCAACATTTTGGGGGTTTCTTTTTCTCTTATTTCTCATTTTATTCACTGCCATTATACTGGTAGATATTAAATTACTGACATATAAATTATATTAATTAAAAATAGTTCTTCTACGTATGATTGATATAAGCCTGCAGGCGTATGATTAATATTAATTTATAACAATGCTTGTATGTTGTGCATTCAATGAATTGGGCTAGCGGCTTTATATATTTTTAGACAATATCAAATTTGTATGTTTTATTGCTAAATATAAAATGTTTATATATTGACCGAACTTTTTTTGAAAAGTTCCTAATTGCCCGAGAATGGTTTTTACAAACAAAAAAAAGTAGCCAACAGCGCCAATTTCTATGCCCACTTTTTACACTTTAACCACAATTTCTATCGATATAAGTACAAATTAATTGTTGTGCATTTGTAAGAGCATTACCTGAGAGCGCATGGACCGATTATACTAAATTAATAACACAGTACAACACATGATTTTTGGGACTCAATTCTGAGAACTGCATGTGAAAGTAGCCCCAAAAAGAAGAAGTTCTGCATCATTCGTTTTGTCGAATTACATGCCATACAAATTTAATATCGATTTGGAGTTAGTAAGTATCGTATAGGGGAATTTGTCAAGTTTTAGGTTTTTTTTTTTGGCATAACACGAGTGCCACTATTATTAAAGATCGTGGGATTGGACGTGCAGATAGCAGCCGTATTACCAATCTAGGAGTCGAGGGTTAGCAACCCACATCTTCCGAAAACTAAATTGCGAAAATCCATAGCATCTGTTTCATATTGGGCGGCTTCCTGGTCAGCGTCTGCCTCAGAATGAGCGGCTGAAATGTTTCCTGGCAGTAGGAATAAAATGCAGAACCTGGTGGGCTGGGCTTACCACCCGCCACCAGTATAATGGCAGTGAATAAAATGACAAATAAGAGAAAAAGAAACCCCCAAAATGCAAACGTTTTAAGGACCATGATTTGAGAATATGCACTTGGAATGTTAGAACTCTTTACCGACCAGGTGCCTCTATTCAACTGGCGGATGTGCTCGAAGAGTATAAGGCTGACATTACTGCTATACAGGAAATTCGGTGGACTGGATATGGATGATCGCGGATGAGGATGTGTGACGTGTACTACAGCTGCCACGCGGAAAAGCATGAGTTTGGTTGTGGATTTGTGGTCGGCAAGAGACTACGACACCTTATCTCTAGGTTTACTCCTGTCAGTGAACGAATCGCCACCATAAGACTTAAGGCAACATTTTTCTACATCACGCTGATATGTGCTCATGCTCCGACGGAGTAGAAAAGTGACGAGGTCAAAGACGAATTCTACGCCCAACTTGAAAAAACATGATGTTAAAATCCATGATGTTAAAATCGTGCTGGGAGATTTTAATGCCAAAATAGGCCGGGAGAATGTCTTTAGCCCAACAGTCGGAAAATTTAGTCTGCATACTGACACATCGCCAAAAGGAATCAGACTGATTGATTTCTCTACAGCAAGGAACATGGTAATTAGCAACACACTATTTTACCACAAAAACATTCACAAAGCAACGTGGATATCTCCCGATCAAGTAACGAGAAACCAAATTGATCACGTGGTAATCGATGGAAGGCACGCGTCAAGTGTCTTAGACGTACGAGTGATCAGAGGTGCGAATATCAACTCGGATCACCACCTCACTGCAGTGAAGGTGCGTACTAGGCTAAGCAGAGCGAAACCCCTGCGTAACCAGGCACAGAGAAAGCTGGACCTCGCTAAACTGCAGACCGCGGAGATAGCCAGCGCCTATTCTGACCAACTCACTCAACTACTTCTTGATGCTCCAATTCCCGAAAATGCTAGCGCGCAATGGCAACATATTGCCCACTCGATGGAAAGGACTGCGCGGTCCGTACTGGGGTATGTGAAGCCCTTTAACGATAATGCCTGGTACGATGACGAATGCCGCGATGCCACCCGGGAACAAGATGCTGCATACAGGGCCAAACTGCAGCCAATGGCAAGCTCGCGTTCATTAAAAGTATAAGGAGAAGAGGCGGGAGGCGACTCGACTCTTCAGGCGAAAAAAACGAGAGCTTAAGGAGCGGAATAATGTGTGTATTGAAGATTACAGGAACAGAGGTAAAGCCCGAAAATTATATCAGAAGTTAAAAGGAAAGGTACATGGAACAGGTCTTCCCTCCTGTAAATACAAGGATGGTCATCTCGTTACTCCGAGAGCGTACTGAGAATATATAAGGATCACTTCTGCAGCCTATTGATATGTGCAAACTTGACGGAAGAAGACTGTGCACCAATCCGAGATGATAACACCGAGTGTGCACCTCCGAGCCAAGCTGAGATAACAACTGCCATATCCCGCCTAAAGAACAACAAGGCCGCTGGGGCTGATGGTCTTCCAGCTGAGTTGTTTAAGGCGGGTGGAGATGAGCTTGTTTTAAGCATGCAACAGCTCATAGAGAACATTTGGCTTCAGGAGAGCATGCCAGAGGATTGGAATCTCAGTGTGCTATGTCCAATCTACAAAAAAGGTGACCGTAGTGAGTGTAAAAACTATCGTGGAATTAACCTCTTACCGATTGCGTATAAGGTCCTGTCTAGCATACTGTGTGAACGTCTAAAGGCAATTGTGGAAAACCTGATTGGACCTTATCAGTGCGGCTTTAGACCAGGCAAATCCACGACGGATCAGATATTTACACTACGGCAGATTCTTGAGAAAACCCATGAGAAGCAAATCGACACTTACCACCTCTTTGTCGATTACAAAGCTGCCTTCGATAGTCCCATCAGGCATCGACTATACGAAGCCATGTCTGAGTTCGGTATTCCTGCGAAGATAATTCGTCTCTGCCGGTGTACCCTTGCGAATACCAAATCCTCTGTTCGGATTGGCAAGGATCTATCTGCACCATTCAATACGACGAGAGGTCTTAGACAGGGTGACGGTTTGTCATGTATACTGTTCAACATAGTGATGGAGAAGGTGTTAAGGAAAGCAGCGGTTAACATGTCTGGCACCATATTTAATAAGAGCCACATGCTGCTCGCATATGCCGATGATATTGACATTATCGGTCGAACGATGCGAGAGGTAACAGCTGTTTTCTCATCAGTTGAAAGGGAGTCAGCGAAAATGGATTTGGCAGTGAATGAAGACAAGACGAAGTTAATGGTATCATCGAACAAAGTGTCCACCCGTTGGGGACGCAGTGTGAACGTTGAAAACTATTGCTTTGAGGTAGTGGATGAATTTATCTACCTTGGATCCGCCATGAACAAAAACAACAGTGTCAGCCTCGAAATAAAACGGAGAATAGTGCTTGCCAACAGGTGTTTCTTTGGGCTACGCGAGCACTTTAAAACACCACCCTAACTCGAACTACCAAAGTCCAGCTGTACCAGGTACTAATTTTACCGGTCCTGTTGTACGCCTCCGCAAAATCCGCAAAATATATGGACCCATTTGCATAAACGGCGAGTTTAGGATTCGGATGAACCATGAGCTGTACGATTAATACCACGACATTGATGTCGTCAAGCGAATCAAAGTGCAACGATTACGCTGGCTAGGCCATGTCGTGAGAATGGATAAGGAAACTCCAGCGCGAAAGGTATTCTATCAAGACCTCGAAGGACGGCGCAAACAAGGGAGACCGCGACTACGTTGGAAGGACCAGGTTGAGGAATCACTGACGCTGCTTGGTAGGAGTGACTGCAGACGGTGCGCAAAAGATCGAAGCGAATGGAAATCTTTGATCATTTCGGCCTCTGACTTAGGCACTAAGATATAAAAATATATATGTGTCAAGTTGTTTTAAAGGCTAATAATAATAATTATTAAAGATTCGTACACCTTAGGAGATTTTTTAGAGTCTGGTTTTTTTTTATATATCCTATATTGATATATCTCCGATCAGGAACAGAGCCGGAATGGGAGTGATCTACTCCGATTGTAATAATAATAATAAGATAAAATTAATATTAAAAATATTAAAAATTTAAAAAATAATAAAAATAATAAAATTATTAAAAACACATAAAATATTAAATATTAAAGATATTAAAAATATTAAATATATTAAAAATATTGAAAATATTAAAAATATTAAAAAAAAAATTAAAAATATTAAAAATGTTTAAAATTGATATTATCGTCTTATACTGGAACACAAAAATTTTAGCTTTCCTTAACATTTTAGAATAAGCCATTTGTACAGCAGCCGATCTATTTGTTGGTCAATGTTTGTCAATGTCCTCGCAAACATGCTTAACTATTAATATCTGTGTTTATCCAAAATGTTAATCTACATTATACTTTCATGGTCAATAAAGGATACCAATGTATACATGATTTCTACTTTGCAAACTTACGTCATATAAGAAAACCCCCAACAATCTATAAACCCACTTGTCCATTGTCTATTGATAAACTTTAGTACTTAAGAGGAATCTAATTAAAATGTATTCAGTTTGCCCCTCACAATCCGCCAGCTCATCTTCAATGCCTTTTCATTTGGATAATCTAGCTAATATTTCACTAAAAGGAATTTCGATTATCCCTCTTGATCTCATTAAAATGAACGCCCTATCAATAGCGATATTATTGCAAACGAAATTAATTGCAAACATCATTACAAATTTCACCTCGATATCACTACGAAAGCTTCGTTTCGGCAATGTAATAAAAGAGTTGAGCTAATTTCGAAAAATACCAGCTCTACCCCCGCCTCCATGAAGGGAATGCGAAACGAAAGTATTAAATAAATTTCAAAGTAGCAATGAAATGACATATTCCCTGGAAATATCTAGATGTATACACTCAGCCATACATACATACATACAAGGATTTGCAAGTGGCTGTGCAAATTGCTAAATAAGGGAAAAATTTCCCTTTGAAGTGATATTGAATTAGAAGCTATGTTAGTTACTGTCTATACACAAACGATTCAAAGAGGCTGTAAACTAATAAGCGAGCAAAGATAATATGAGGCGGGTGTGATAATTACTTAAACATGAAATGAAAAAGACAAATCGGTGTAAGTGTTAGCTGCAAAATAAGTAAAATTTAAAGAAAAAGTTCAAGAAAAAGAATTATTTAAAAAAAATAATGAAAACATTTTTAAAATGAATTCAACTCATAGTAGAAACTACAAATATTTACACTCTGATATCTTTAATAAACTGACCCTTTCCCCTATAATGTTAAGAAAAATCTATTATTAGAATATAATCCATTTCAACTCCTCTTTGAGTCCTAGATATTAACATCCTACTGTCATATTATCAATTTCATCATCAATTCCCGCACATTCTCATACTAAACCTCTAAGACACATTATCATCTACAATGCCACTGGCAGGCACACTACCACTACCACATTTAGCATCAACATAAACACAACCATGATCTCCTTCACCCACCACCACCACCACCACCAACAACACCACCACTACTACTACATTGTTATCGTCATCATATCTTTGCCAGTAAATAACATCATCATGAATAGTTATTTGCAACCATAACCGTCGTTTTCATTCTCATTCCACGCTATTTGTTTAAATATTTTAAAGTTTTTTTTTTGTTGTTTTGCTTTTGTCTTTTATTCCCCTTTTTAAGTGTTGCTATCATAGACTTTGATATTTGATGGTTTCCCAAGTACTAGCGTTGCGCTTTTTAGCGCTTGGGCGAGCGAGTTGGAGCATCCTTATTTGCCTTCCTCTATTTTCATCTGTCGTGTGGGGTAAGGGATAAGGAGAGAGTGGAGGCCTTTTTGTTCAATGTACCACATAAAGTAAAGTATATAACCTATTTAAAAGCCTTATAGTGGCATAGAAACAAAAAAAAACGCATAAAGGGTTAGTCGAAAAAACTGTTGGGTAAGCTGGGGTGATAAAAACTGAAACTTAAAGGGTGTTGGGGCAGAGTGTGATAGAAACTCATGTCTTATATATTTTGCGATATATGTACCTCCGAACTGAAAGAGAGCCGGAATATATCCTAGGTATGGGAGTAATCTACTCCCATGGAGTTATAGCGTGATGCGAAGGACATTAATTTCTCTCTGCCGGTATTGCCCACCGCTTATAATTTACACCGCATATAATTTATCATAAATTTTAAATAGGTTAAAAATAATAAAAACTACAAATATTAAAAATATTAAAAATACTATAAATACTTAAAATACTCAAATTTTAAAAATATAAACATATTTGAAATATTAAAAATATTAAAAATATAAAATACTAGTGGGCCCGGCAATGCTTCGCTATTGCGTATTAACCCATTAGTGCATAGAGTCCTTTTAAAGGGACGCTAACATTTCAGCACCTCACGTCCGCATTTAAATATATTTACTTGAAGCAAGTGTTCTGTAGAGTAGTTGACATATCAACAAATAGTTATCCTTACATTTGTTTCGAGTGTGATGCTTCGCGTGCTGTTGCTATTGCAAAATATGGAAAAAGAATTTAAAAAAAATCTCAAAACAGGTGGTTGGTAAGTAAAAATTAAATAAAACTATAAATAATTGTGTTGTTTTAACTTCAGCTGGTGTATTCGGTTTAAAGTAAATACATTCAATATATTTAAGCAGAATTGAGTGGTGAAAAAATTGTAACTTGTAAATTGTACGGTGTTTTTTAAAGTGTCCCTTATAAGGGACGCTATGCTGTGAGGGCAGTTTAAAACCATATTTTTTATAGTCTTACAGTTGCCGGTATTTTGGAATAATTGGATGCTTTTGATGGCGATTTGCAGGAAACATATATTTATGCGTTTCCTCCATTAGATGGTAATGATACAGACCAAGATTTTGATGGAAGGGATGACGATCATGAGGCAAATCTCAATCATCTTGGCAGAAAATTGTTATCGACCGAGGAGGAAATAGAACAAGATGGAAATGATGAATGGGATGACAGCGCCGATGAACCACTAACGAAGTATCAACAAACTGATATTTCCAATAGGAGTGTTCGAACTGGAGTTAGTTGGCGTAAAATAGATCCAAGTAACGTAATTGGGACATAATGTGAAATAGATCCACCAAGCGTCGAAGCTCAATCCGCCGAAACTCCAACAGTTTTTTTTAACTTTTTTTCTAAATAAAAACGGGTCATGCAAACGCTATGCAAGAGTACAAGGTGCTATACAAATACCTCAGCCAAAAGAATTTCAGCATTATAATCAAGGCAACGGCGGCGTTGCTAAGATGGATCAGATGGTCGCCGTTTACCGGTCGCGTATCAGACAGCGTAAGTGGTGGTGGCCAATATTTGCTTATATACTGGATGCGTCGATTGTAAATGCATGGCTCCGTATGAGAAAACTTTATCCAAATAATTCAAACTGTACCAGCTTGCTTATTTTCCGCCGCTACATAGCGACTTCCTACTTGGAAAGGTATGGAGTGCCCTCTGTAAGAGGTTCAAATAGGACAAATGTTAGTACGTGTCGGTGGTAGGAATCACATAATTGACTACTCTAAAACCGATAGGCGTTGTGCCAATTGTGGCAAGAAGTCAAATTTCATTTGTATTAAATGGGAGATAGGTCTTCACCATAAAAGAATGTTTTAAAAATTATCATACGCCAAGTGTTCTCACTGCATAGAGTCCCTTTAAAGGGACGGTCTGTAAAACCTAAGTTGTATGTTTTTTTCAATAAATCTACTTAACAATGCATTATTAGGTTTGTTTTATTTTATAATAAATCAAAATAGATACAAAAGATACGCCAGGGAACTTCATGCACTAATGGGTTAACTTGTAATATATTTCACATTTAGGTCTACAAAGAACTTTAAAGCGGTACTTAAGCTCGACAATAATATGCTGAGTTTATTAACTTATGTAACTAATTTTAAGTAACTCCTTAACATTAAAGTTAACCAATTAAGTTTTATTGTTGTAAATGCTAACAAAAAGTTCATCAGCAAAGTCATATCTATAGTGCCGACAATGAGATTAAGTATTTTCTGTATGTAGTGCGAAAAACCACTTCTTCCACAAATCGGAAACAGACATTCCTCTAAAGATCAAAATTATTTATTTTGATCCGTAGTAGCGGGAACCATCTGTATACTAACTATCTCTTTGGTCATAAAAAAATATTTTTGTTATGCCTTCTCCTATTGACCGCAAATGAAAATTCCGTTTGAAGCTTCATGCCTTTAGCCATAAAAACTTCTTCTGTCATGTCTTCTTCTCACAGCGATCAAGAATAATCCGGAACACTATTTTTGTATTGAACTCGTATTACCATTTTTTGAGATAATTTGGTCACCAACGTTTGGCTTAACAAAGTGATGGTCTCACGCGATGTATGGCATGTTACGCCGTCGTGTTGGAACCATTTCTCCTTCATATAATGTGCAATGACATGATAAATAAAAAAAATCAACTGATCGTCCACCGGCTCTAGTTTTTCTACCAGTTGAATTTTATATGAATGTAGGCCAAGAACTTTCCTCAGCATTTGCAGAGACCGAGTTGCTGAGAAAGACGTCGGTTCGATAAATTCGAGTCCCCTGTCACACTAACGTCTACAGCGTCGATGGCTTAAATTAGCTGCTCAGATGGATCATTATATGCACCCTCAACTTCACAAAGGGCTCCATAAGTTTGGCGAACAGAACGTGCGTTTTGAAAATAAATTTGCAAGATTTGTAAACGTTGTTCTTGTTTAGTTTTTACATGGTGATTTTGAAAAGTATACTAAAAGAAAGTCTATCACACTTCATTAGTATGACAGCAAGATTTACACTTATACCTTTCAGAAGTTCTATATGTCAAGAAAAATACCCCATGCATAGGTTATTTACAATTGTTTGCTAATGTTACCTCTGATATACTATAAAAATTTAACCATTGTAGTATAACTACAATGAATATTGCATAATTTTTCTATCTATATGAGTTATTACCGATTCGCTCTCCTGAAAAGTTACTTTTAACTTACTTAGTTCGAAATAGCCGATCATAAGGGCGAATCAATTAGTTCGCGTCAACAAAAAAAACGTGTTTATCGTATACCAGTATTGGAATGTACGAAGAATTCTTAGAAAATTTTACGTAGAAACTATATGTCTAAAAACAATTCTTAGTTCGCACTGAGAAGCATGAAGATTTCAGGTAGAGATATTTTTTTAGCAATGAGCAATTATTCAGTTACTTCAGACCTATGGGCCCCGGCTCTAATTTTTACCTACTATTCCGATGTTTGGAGACCAAGACGAAAAGAATAGAATATTTTTGATTTTTTATTGGGATCCCGCCCAATATTCTGAAAAATGATTTTTAAAAATTAAATTTCTGCATGGCAACTCTCAGAGGCCATAACTTTTTAACCAATACATAGATTTGCTTCTGTAATACATCATTTAGTTTGTTGGGAAGTCAGTTTTACGCAGAAGGTCTCAAAAAATATATATCTGAAGTTTTCGGTATGTGCTCTCTATCTGAAATCTTCATGCTTTCCAACGCGAGCTATGAATTGATTTTAGACACAAAGTTTTTTGGTGAAATTTTCTTAAAATTCATCGTAGATTCCGATTTTGGTCACGATTTTTGCGAATAAAAAAATTGGCCCACCTTACTGTTCATATCTCCAGGCGAACAGCAATATACTGTGGAATTTTGACAGTTTTAACCGTTTGTTTTAAAAAAGGGTGTGGAACAGCCCATTTCCACCCTTACTGTAATTCATACTGCAACAACAACATATGTAACAAATCTCATCTTCATACCTCTGATAGTTCATGATATATAGCCCTTTTAATTTTCAAGTTGAATGGGCGGTGCCACGCCCCTTTATCCAATCACAATCTATTATAGCCAGGGACTATCAACAGGTCAACTGTACCATTTGGTAAAATTTTCGTATCAATCGGTCTATTAGAAAAGCCGTTAGAGCGATTTTTGAAAAGGGGGCGTGGCACCGCCCACTTCCACCTTGGCTGTAATTAATACTGCTCCAACAACATATATACCAAATCTCATCTTCATACATCTGATAGTTCATGAGATACAGCCCTTTTGAATTTCAAGTTGTATGGGCGGTGCCACGCCCCTTTATCCAATCACAACCAAATGTAGTCAGGAACTATCTACAGGTCAACAGCACCTTATGGTAAAATTTTCGTTACAATCAATCTATTAGAAAAGCCGTTAGAGCGATTTTTGAAAAGGAGGCGTGCCACCGCCCACTTCCACCTTGGCTGTAATTAATACTGCTCCAACAACATATATACCAAATCTCATCTTCATACCTCTGATAGTTCATGAGATACAGCCCTTTTGAATTTCAAGTTGTATAAGCGGTGCCACGCCCCTTTATCCAATCACAACCTATTATAGCCAGGGACTATCAACAGGTCAACAGTACCATTTGGTAAAATTTTCGTATCATTCGGTCTATTAGAAAAGCCGTTAGAGCGATTTTTGAAAAGGGGGCGTGGCACTGCCCACTTCCATCCTGGCTGAAATTAATACTTCTCCAACAACATATATACCAAATCTCATCTTCATACCTCTGATAGTTCATGAAATATAGCCTTTTTAATTTTCAAGTTGTATGGGCGGTGCCACGCCCCTTTATCCAATTACAACCAAATGTAGTCAGAAACTATCTACAGGTCAACAGTACCTCATGGTAAAATTTTTGTATCAATCGGTCTATTAGAAAAGCCGTCTAAGCGATATTTGAAAAAAGGGGCGTGGCGCCGCCCACTTTTTGAAAATAAAAAACCTTTTAAACCATCCGGAAGCTATAGCGAATAAAACAAAAAAATATTTTTGAAAATCGGTCCAGCCGTTCTTGAGTTTTAGCGAGACAACTGCACAGCAATTCATTTTTATATATAAGACTAGTGGGCCCGGCAATGCTTCGCTATTGCATATTAACTTGTAATATATTTCACATTTAGGTCTACAAAGTACTTTGAAAACGGTACTTAAGCTCGACAATAATATGTTGAGTTAATTAACTTATATAACTAATTTAAGTAACTCCTTAACATAGAAGTTAACCAATTACGTTTTATTGTTGTAAATGCTAATAAAAAGTTCATCAGCAAAGTCATATCTATAGTACCGACATGTAGATTAAGTTTTTTCTGTATGTAGGGCGAAAAACCACTTCTTCTAGTAATCAGAAACCTACATTCCGCTAAGGATCAAAATTTAATTTTTATTTTGATCTGTAGTAGCGGATACTAACTATCTCTTTGAACATAAAAAACACTTTTGTTGTGCCTTGACCGCAAATGAAAATTCAGTTTGAAGCTTCATGCCTTTGACCATAAAAACTTTTTTGTCATGTCTTCTTCTCACACGGATCAAGAATATTCCGGAATACTATTTTTGTATTGAACTCGCATTACCATTTTTTGAGATAATTCGTTCACCAACGTTTGGCTTAACAAAGTGATGGTCTCACGCGCTGTATGGCATATTACACCGTTGTGTTGGAACCATATCTCTTTCAGCTGCTCAGTTGGATCATTATATGCACCCTCAACTTCACAAAGGGGTCCATAAGTATAGCAAACGTGCATTTTGAAAATAAATTTGCAAGATTTGTAAACGTTGTTCTTGTGTAGTTTTTACATGGTGATTTTCCAAAATATACTAAAAGAAAGTCTATCACACTTCATTAGTATGACAGCTAGATTTAAACTTTTAACTATCAGAAGTTCTATAATTCAAAAAAAAAAAAAAATTAACCCATATTTACAAATGTTTGCTAATGTTACCTCTGACATTCTATAAAAATTTAAATTGTGCCCCAATAAAACAAAAGGTGTTTTCCAGTATAACTACAATGAATATTGGTTTATTTTTCTATATGTATGATTTATTACCGATTCGCCCTCTTGAAAAGTAAATGAAAAGTAACTGGTGTATGGACCATTATTTGATACAGTTTAAAAATTTAACTATTGAAGTGAGTGGGCAGCGCACTAAAAAAACGTGGTAATCGTATACCAGTATCGAAATGTACGATGAATTCTTAGAAAATTTCACTTAGAAACTATATGTCTACAATCAATTCCTAGTTCGCGCTGAGAAGCATAAAGATTTCAGGTTGAGATATATTTTTAGCAATTTTTCAGTTACGTAAGCATTTTTTTGACATTGTTTTGGATCCCGACCAATCTTCTGAGAAATGATTATTAAAAACTATATTTCCGTATGCCAACTCTCAGAGGCCATAACTTTTTAACCAATGCATAGAAGATCTCGAAAAATATATATCTGAAGTTTTCGGTTTGTGCTCATTTAAAAACCAAAAAAATTTCTATCTGAAATCTTCATGCTTTCCAACGCGAGCTAGGAATTGATTTTAGACACAAAGTTTTTTGGTAAAATTTTCTTACAATTCATCGTAGATTCCGATTTTGGTTACGATTTTTGCGAATAAAAAAATTGGCCCCCCTTACTGTTCATATCTCTAGGCGCAATATTTTATGGAATTTTGACAGTTATTACTGTTTGTTTAAAAAGGGGTGTGGAATAGCCCACTTCCACCCTTACTGTAATTCATACTGCAACAACAATATATGTTACAAATCACATCTTCATACCTCTGATAGTTCATGGGATATAGTCTTTTTTACTTTAAACTTGTATGGGCGGTGCCACGCTCCTTTATCCAATCACAACTAACTACAGCCAGTGACTAACAACAGGTCATCAGTACCACTTTTTAAAATTATCGTATAAATCAGTATATTAGAAAAGCCGTCAGAGCGATTTTTTAAAAGGGGGCGTGGCACCCCCACTTCCACCATGGCTGTAATTAATACTGCTCCAACAACATATATAACAAATCTCATCTGCATGCCTCTGATAGTTCATAAGATATAGCCCTTTCGATTTTTACTTTGTATGGGCGGTGCCACGCCCCTTTATCCAATCACAACCAAATATAGCCAGGGACTATCAACAGGTCAACAGTACCACTTGGTACAATTTTCGTATCAATCGTTCTATTAGAAAAGCCGTTCGAGTGATTTTTTAAAAGAGGGCGTGGCATCGCCTACTTGCACCCTGTCTGTAATTCTAGCTGTACGAACAACATATATACCAAATCTCATCTTCATACCTCTGATAGTTCATGAGATATAGCCCTTTTAATTTTCAAGTTGTATGGGCGGTACCACGCTCCTTTATCCAATTACAACGAAATGTAGTCAGGAACTATCTACAGGTCAACAGTACCACTTGGTAAATTTTTCGTATCAATCGATCTATTAGAAAAGCCGTTAGAGCGATTTTTGAAAAGAGGGCGTGGCACCGCCCACTTCCTCCCTGGATGTAATTAATACTGCTCCAACAACATATATACCAAATCTCATCTTCATACCTCTGATAGTTCATGAAATATAGCCTTTTTAATTTTCAAGTTGTATGGGCGCTGCCACGCCCCTTTATCCAATTACAACCAAATGTAGTCAGGAACTATCTACAGATCAACAGTACTTCATGGTACAATTTTTGTATCAATCGGTCTATTAGAAAAGCCGTCTAAGCGATATTTGAAAAAAGGGGCGTGACGCCGCCCACTTTTTGAAAAAATAAAACCTTTAAAACCATCCGGAAGCTATAGCGAACAAAACAAAAAAAAAATTTTGAAAATCGGTCCAGCCGTTTTTGAGTTTTAGCGAGACAACTGCACATCGATTCATTTTTATATATAAGATATAAAAAATATTAAAAATATTAAAGTTATTTAAAATATTTAAAATATTCAAAATATTAAAAATATTAAAAACTAGCTGGCCCGGCAGACTTCGTCCTGCCTCCAAATTATTTAAGGTTAAGTAAAATCGGACAATCGATATAAATTTTCGAAATAATTCAGCTCCGACCACTTCAACAGCGGGTCCATTTATACGGAAAAAATACTCGTTATAAAAAAAATATACATTCTTAATTTCAGACAAATTGTTTAATTCGTTAAAATTTTCATTATAATTCCACCCCAGCGACACCTACCGGGTCAATTTATACAAACAATTTTTTCTCAAGGTTCCACAAACATAAATACTAAAGTTCAGTTAAATTGGTACATGCATTAAAATTTTCGATATAAATCCACCCTAGCGCCATCTACCGGGTCCATTTGTACATACATTTTTTTGTGATGATCAAACAAACATAGGTTCTGAATTTCAGTTAAATTGGCCCATTCGTTAAAATTTTGATTGTAAACCGATCCCAGCGCCACCTACCGGGTCCATTTGTACATAAAATGTTTTCTCATGATCAAGCAAATATCCATTCTAAATTTCAGTTGAATTGCTACATGCATTAAAATTTTCGATATAAATCCACCCTAGCGCCACCTGGATTTGATTCTTTTCAACACAAACAATCTATGGAAAATTTCGAATCGAATAAACAAAAAATCAGCCAAATCACTCCAGCCGTTCTCAAGTGATGGTATGACATACGTGGACCATGTCATTTTTATATATATAGATATTAAAAATATTTAAAATATTTAAAACTAGCTGGCCCGGCAGACTTCGTCCTGCCTCCAAATTATTTAAGGTTAAGTAAAATCGGACAATCGATATAAATTTTCGAAATAATTCAGCTCCGACCACTTCAACAGTGGGTCCATTTATACAGAAAAAATACTCGTTATAAAAAAAATATACATTTTTAATTTCAGACAAATTGTTTAATTCGTTAAAATTTTCATTATAATTCCACCCCAGCGACACCTACCGGGTCAATTTATACAAACAATTTTTTCTCAAGGTTCCACAAACATAAATACTAAAGTTCAGTTAAATTGGTACATGCATTAAAATTTTCGATATAAATCCACCCTAGCGCCATCTACCGGGTCCATTTGTACATACATTTTTTTGTGATGATCAAACAAACATAGGTTCTGAATTTCAGTTAAATTGGCCCATTCGTTAAAATTTTGATTGTAAACCGATCCCAGCGCCACCTACCGGGTCCATTTGTACATAAAATGTTTTCTCATGATCAAGCAAATATCCATTCTAAATTTCAGTTGAATTGCTACATGCATTAAAATTTTCGATATAAATCCACCCTAGCGCCACCTGGATTTGATTCTTTTCAACACAAACAATCTATGGAAAATTTCGAATCGAATAAAAAAAAAATCAGCCAAATCGCTCCAGCCGTTCTCAAGTGATGGTATGACATACGTGGACCATGTCATTTTTATATATATAGATATTAAAAATATTTAAAATATTTAAAATATTTAAAAAATTTAAAATATTTAAAATATTTAAAATATTAATAATATTAAAAATATTAATAATATTAAAAATATTAAAATATTAAAAATAATAAAAATAATGAAAATATTAAAAATATTAAAAATATTAAAAAATATTAAAAATATTAAAAAATATTAAAAGTATAAAAATTATAAAAATATTAAAAATATTAAAAATATTAAAATATTAAAAATATAAAAAATATTTAAAACTAGCTGACCCGGCAAACTTCGTCCTGCCAGCAAAGTTATTGGCATAAGAAAGAGTTGTACCAAGCTCTATGGACACAAATAAAATATGTCCTAAGGGAAAGTGGTCTAAGAACTAAAGCCTCATACACACTTGCCATATTTTATATCTGAATCTCAAATGTTAAACGTTTTTAAAAGTTTACACGAAGTAGATGGTAGTAAAGGCTAAAGAAGTTCAGATCTAATAATACGAACTCTTTTTATCAGAAAAAGTTGTATCAACATCCGTCAGGCCGTAAAAGATAAGTTTAGTGACATACACAGAAATAAATATAATTATTAAGAAAGATAGATTATCTCTTTGTCCTCAGATCGAGTATTGGTAAGTACTACCTATGTATCAAAATTTCTTTCATCACGACCAAAATACACTTGTATCACACTACCCCTCCCCTACTGATCAAAATAAACATTTAGTGTCTATATTATCATCTTTATCTTGAATTTGTCTGCTCTGTAGATAAACCTCACCATTTTGCAACGCGTATTCCGTCCACTACTCAAAAATAAAATGTTAGCCGGAATATTCATAAATGCAGTGGTAAATCTTTTCTATGCATCCGTCCCATTTCTATGGGCCAAACAACTACATTTGACGCCGGCACCTTACAGAAGGACTTCTTTCGTTTGCCTCACTTACTCATATATTTTCCATAGTAAGGGGTTTAATAATCCTTTTCGTACGTTCCATCAATTTTGAAAGTTTGGTGCAGTCGTTCGGATTTGTGCGCGTACACACGTTTTGGAGATTCACACTTGACTATTAAACTATATTATAATCGAAAAGTTTTAATAAAAATATTCACTAAATTCACATCACCGTGTCCATTCCTTACAATTTTCATTATAATTCCACCCCAGCTTCACCTACCGGGTTCATTTATACATAAATTTTTGTAAAATATGTTGAGTGTAGTTGAAATCTAATAACGATTGGTTTATTTCTTTGACCTCTAAAATATTTCAATTTAAAGGGCGAGGTTTCGCGGACAAATTATGTTCTTCATATATCTTGAAGATTATTATATATTATTATAAGAATTGCTAAAATGGATCAGCAGTGTCGTTCATGATTTGATGAAAACTTACTTATTGATAGGCAAAAATTCTAAAACCACATTTTTAAGCTGATTGACTGACATATAACTTTCTGCGTTGGTGTACTGGGTGATTGTACCTTTTTATCCTAAGGAGTACGAATTTCCAAAATGCATTCATTAGGCTCAACAACCCCATGGGGTAAACCGTTTTCACAATTAGTGGTGACATCAAAATTTACATCTTTTTTATATATATATAGACTTCTGAATAACTATGATTTTAAAATAATATAATAACTATGATGTTAAGTGTATCATAAGCTAAACAGCGGCAACTGGTTCCAAAAATACATTCAAATTTTTCTCATGCCAAAAAATCATATGTTTTAAGTTTAAGTTAAATCGAACAATCGATATTCAACATTTTCTCATACCAAAAAAATCATATATTTTAAGTTTAAGTAAAATCGGACAGTCGATATAAATTTTCGAAATAATTCAACCCCAGCCAAATCAACTGAAGGTCCATATATACAAAAAAATTCTCATAATAAAACAAATATACATTCTAAATTTCAGTCAAATTGTTTAATTCGTTAAAATTGTCATTATAGTTCCACCCTAGCGACACCTTCCGGGTCAATTTATACAAACAATATTTTCTCAATGTTCCACAAACATAAATACTAAATTTCAGTTGAATTAGTACATGCATTCAAATTTTCGAAATAAATCCACCCTAGCGCCATCTACCGGGTCCATTTGTACATAGAATTTTTTCTGATGATAAAACAAACATAGATTCTGAATTTCAGTTAAATTGGCCCTTTCGTTAAAATTTTGATTGTAAACCGACCCCAGCGCCACCTACCGGGTCCATTTGTACATACGATTTTTTCTGATGATCAGACAAACATAGATTCTGAATTTCAGTTAAATTGACCCATTCGTTAAAATTTTGATTGTAAACCAACCCCAGCGCCATCTACCGGGTCCATTTGTACATAAAATGTTTTCTCATGATCAAACGAATATCCATTCTAAATTTCAATTGAATTGGTACATCCATTAAAATTTTCGATATAAATCCACCCTAGCGCCACCTGGAGTGGATTTTTTTCTTTACGAACAATATACGGAAAATTTCGAATCGAATAAAAAAAAAATCAGCCAAATCGCTCCAGCCGTTCTCAAGTGATGGTATGACATACGTGGACCATTTCATTTTTATATGTATAGATATTTAAAATATTTAAAATATTAATAATAATAAAAAATTTTAAAAATATAAAAAATATTAAAGTTATTTAAAATATTTTAAATATTAATAATATTAAAAAATATTAAAAATATTAAAAATATTAAAAATATAAAAAATATTAAAAATATTAAAAATATTACAAATATTAAAAATATTTAAAATATTTAAAATATTTAAAACTAGCTGGCCCGGCAGACTTCGTCCTGCCTCCAAATTTGTGTAAAATATGTTGAGTGTAGTTGAAATCTAATAGCGATTGGTTTATTTCATTGACCTCTAAAATATTACAATTTAAAGGGCGAGGTTTCCCGGACAAATTCTGTTCTTCATATATCTTAAAGATTATTATATATATTATAAGAATTGCTGAAACGGATCAGCAGTGTCGTATATGATGTGAGGAAAACTTACTTATTGATAGGCATATATTCTAAAACCACATTTTTAAGCCGATTGACTGACATATAACTTTCTGCGTTGGTGTACTGGGTGATGGTACCTTTTTAAGGAGTACGAAGTACGAATTTCCAAAAATGCCTTCATTAAGCTCAGCAACCCCATTAACCGTATGGTCTGGGTGATATCAACAGTTATTCCTATTTTCGTTATTGTCCCCTAAAATTTCGAAATGAGAAAAACCACTTTGTGAAGCTCTTTAATTCTGTAGGAAGTGCGCCATTATAAAAGTTAGTCATTCTTCTTTTAGCCTTGGTCTGGCTGACCATCTATAGCCAATCCTCAACTTTCACTGAAATTTTGGGACAAATGGGGTCAACCGTTTTCACAATTATGGTGACATCAAAATGTACATCTGTTTTATATATATAAACTTCTGAATAACTATGATGTTAAAAAAAGTGACTAAATGATATTCCAAAAATTAAGTGTATCATAAGCTAAACACCGACAACTGGTTCCAAACATACATTCAAAATTTTCTCATGTCAAAAAAATCATATATTTTAAGTTAAAGTAAAATCGGACAATGGATATAAATTTTCAAAATAATTCAACCCCAGACAAATCAACTGTAGGTCCATATATACAAAAAAAAAATTATCATAATAAAACAAATATACATTAAAAATTTCAGTCAAATTGTTTAATTCGTAAAAATTTTCATTATAATTCCACCCTAGCGACACCTACCGGGTCAATTTATACAAACAATTTTTTCTCAAGGTTTCACAAATATAAATACTAAATTTCAGTTAAATTAGTACATGCATTAAAATTTTCGATATAAATCCACCCTAGCGCCATCTACCGGATCTATTTGTACATACAATTTTTTCTGATGATCAAACAAACATAGATTCTGAATTTCAGTTAAATTGGCCCTTTCGTTAAAATTTTGATTGTAAACCGACCCCAGCGCCACCTACCGGGTCCATTTGTACATAAAATGTTTGTTCATGATCAAACGAATATCCCTTCTAAATTTCAGTTGAATTGGTACATGCATTAAAATTTTCGATATAAATCCACCCTAGCGCCACCTGGATTTGATTTTTTTCAACACAAACAATCTACGGAAAATTTCGAATCGAATAAAAAAAAAATCAGCCAAATCGCTCCAGCCGTTCTCAAGTGATGGTATGACATACGTGGACCGTTTCATTTTTATATATATAGATATAAAAAATATTAAAGTTATTTAAAATATTAAAATATTAAAAATATTAAAAATTTTAAAACTATTAAAAAATATTAAAAATATTAAAAATATAAAAAATGTTTAAAATATTAAAAATATTTAAAATATTAAAAATATTTAAAATATTAAAAATATTCAAAATATTCAAAACTAGCTGACCCGGCAAACGTTGTTTTGCCTTAAAATTTTTTTTCACTAAAAGTCTGGTTCCTTTGCAAAGTTGTAATGTATTGATATTTCGAAGAAGCATGATAGTTGGATTGAAACATACTGTTAACCGGAGCAGAAATAATGTATTTTCTATTTCTCTCAGAAACTATTTACTAATGATAAGTATTTCACAAAGTATACAAAATTCAAACACAAAAATTGTTAAATAATTGCTTCTTAATTCTATAATTGTTATTATATACATGACAATAATAATTGAATCAATTATTCATTAAAAAAACAAAAACAAAAATGGTTAAACATTTAATTCATTGTAAAGCTTGATAGTAAACAATATTTTTTGTTTTTCTATTGGGGGAGAAAATGAACAGTGCTGACGGTGTACCGACTCTCGAGCATGCAACATACAATTGCCCGTGGGAAAAACATTGTGATTCTAGGTTTAACCCACATACTTTTAACGATTGTCCTTGGGATTTATTAATTGTCATTGCGAATGCTAGGCGAACTGGAAATTGGACGCGTTTAAACTTAAATGGTAGATCACTTGGTATCATAGGTATCCTGGGGATAATCACTTCTTCACCTTTAAACTTTCCTATGATAATCTCTGCTTTAATAGCGTTTGTCATCAACGTTTTAACAACCAATCTCGTACCATTGCATAGTGTTGGCTGATTCAGGTTACGTAACATAACTATTACTGATCCGACCTTAAGCTGCAAGTCATGCGGTGGCATTCCCGGTAAGTCCAATGAATTTAGGAATTCTATCGGATAGTTCACAACATCATCAGGATCTGTAATACTATCAATTGACTTATACGAATGCAATTCGCCATTTATTAAACTTTGGATTTTGAAATTTATGTCATCTACTTCCTTATTTTTTGGAGCTAAAATTGCTCTTTCGCTTAACCAAACATAATTCTTGTATTTTTGAGCAATATTTGGGAACACTTTTGCTATCAGTTCTTCTTTAGATGTTGTAAATTGACAAAAACCCATTGGAAATGAAATCTGGCCTGTGGTTGGGTCGATCGGTATGTTTCCATTGCCAATGTCTAATAATTGCTTTGAAAACACATATCCCGATTGATCATTTTCAAGAACAACTCGCATATTTGTTGTTAATGGGAGAGATTTCACTTCTTTCCATAAAGATGATGATTTTAAGCAAGCGTTTATTTCATCAGCAGGTGTTGACCTTGGTATGACTGGCAGCGTTTGGCGGAAGTCTCCTGCCAATAGAACCATGACCCCCCCAAATATTTTTCGATTATTTCGCAAGTCTCTTAATGTTCTGTCAAGTGCCTCTAACGCTCGTTTGTGAGCCATTGTACATTCATCCCAAATAATTATTTTGCAGTTTTGTAGTACTTTTGCCATCGCCGATTGCTTCGAAATATTACATGTTGGCTCATCTACCGTTTGCAAGTTTAAAGGCAGTTTAAGGGCAGAATGAGCTGTTCT
The DNA here is from genome assembly GCA_964034835.1 of Muscina levida. Classification (NCBI taxonomy): domain Eukaryota; kingdom Metazoa; phylum Arthropoda; class Insecta; order Diptera; family Muscidae; genus Muscina; species Muscina levida. Next base: position 98,041,169 of record OZ035884.1, on the reverse strand, counting down.
TCCTCCTTCTAATAGGGTAGCAGCAATCCCAGAGGAGGCAACAGCAAGTGCAATATTGCTTTGTGAGCGAACCGAAGCCAAAAGAAGAGAAAGTAAAAAAGTTTTGCCTGTTCCGCCTGGTGCATCAAGAAAGAAGATTCCTCCATAACCTGCATTAACAGCTGTTATAAGAGTGTCGTACGCATTTTTCTGCTGGTGGTTTAAAAGTTGGACATTTGTTCTTACCACATGGCTTAATGAATTACGATCATATTGACGTTCACGTTCAAATTTTTCGGTAACTATTTCTTGTGCTGGACGATTCGGAGCAGGCATTCCTAATTCTCGCAACATTTTTCCACACATTCTGCAGCATAACTCTTCAATTAAAACTAATGCCTCATTGAAAATTTCATCATTGAAGTCAATTTCCAGATTTATGGCGGTTGAACGAATACGATGCAAAATATCATCAGCCATGTTTTCTTTATATTTGTTCCACAAATGGAGTGGATTAGATGGAAAACATGTTGATAGAATGATAGCAAAGAGTGTTCGAATTTGTTGAGGCGTTGACGAAATAACTGCATCTGCCATAGTGAGATCCCAATGGTTGTCATCCTCTAGCAAACGTAAACGCTGACATGCTTCTCTGTATGTTGTGCACAATTCTCCATTGACGGTCCGTAAAGATTGAAAAGACGTTGGCCCACGAACATTAACTAATAACAAACGCAGGTAAAAACATTCGTCATTGCACGGGTGAACTGAGTAGACACGACCTAAAGCATCGGATGAGTAAACATCTATATAGCCAGGAACTGGTTTTCCCTGTTTCCTACGCTCAAAATTTTTGGTTGAGGCGTTCCATGTAAAATATTGCGGCATTTGTGAATAAAGCAGCGTTCTTGCAAAGGGATCAGTTGTACATTTCTCAAAGAAACTTGTTAGAGTTGTTGATGGTGGTCGTTCTGCCCTCTGTACTGCATTTGCTTCTGTGAAATATACTCGTTGCCCATTCTCCAAGTGTACAGATAAATGGACCACAGTTGGGTAACGTTCATGTATGGAGAATGCAAAAATCCTCCAAATTGCTTCATTACTGCTAATATATCTTCCAATCTGATACTGAGAAATCTCATCATTTCTATCTGCAGTCGCAATACCAAAAACAGCCATATCACTTCCTTTCGTGACGTACTTACAAACGTATTTAATAGATTTCACAGAGTTGCAGTACTCAACATTACAATGCGCTTTAAAAGTTTTTGAAAGAAGCGGTGAATACGGCACTATCCAGCTGTTGTCGACCACAACGTTATCATTTTTTACTTTCAATGTTACGGTTCTGCCACCGTTTTGGGGTGCGCGTCGACGGTACAGAGGATATCCTTCATTTCCTGTGACTGTTTCAGCTAGAAGAGAGCGAGGGTATCGTTTGGAACACTTATTATCTACCATACATGGTGATTCTTGATTGTGAATGCCGCACGGGCCATGAACCATATTAGCTGTTACTATTTCATACAATTCTATGTCTGATGCCCGATCAGGAATTTCAGCACAAATAATGGAGTCTATTTCATCTGGTCTTATTTTTTCAGCCATCCACACTAAAATATGCGCATGAGGTAGCCCTCTTTTCTGCCATTCAACACAATACATCCAACAACGCACTTTTCCAAACACTTTAAACTTTACAATAAAGTCAACCATCGCCTTAAGTTTTTGCTTAAACACTCTAGCTGTGATGTCATGTCGATCGCTGGCTGATTGACCTGGTAGTAATAGCCGTGTAATTTCACACCATTTTGGGTTACACGTGAATGTAATAAATAAGTCTGGCCGACCATATTGACGTACATATGTCATCGCATCTTGCGCGTATTCGTGCAAATGTCTTGGACTTCCCACATAAGTCGCTGGTAAAATTGTAGCTCGACCAACATTGTTTGCATTTCCATCAGTATTTATGGCGTCACGGAGATGGATGTATTCTTCAGTTCGTAGTTTTTGCTGGTTAAGACGGATATATGTTAAACGTTCGGTTTCAATATTCGCATACATATCAACTACGAATTGATGAAATAGTCTTCTAAATTTTAATATATGATTGTCCTCATTATGACGAATCATTAATCTATATGCATAAAAGTTCATAGAACTAACCTTTTTGTTAGTTTCTTGACCTGTAAATGGGAAATTATTTTTTGTTATTAGCAAAATTTTGTAGTTACCAAAATTTAATTTAGCTTTTTACCTGATAATGGATTTATCATCTTAATCAAGAAATGATATCCATCTTCTCCTCGGGGAAATATCAGCGGATATTGTAAGGAATCGTATGAACGATGTGTTTCGGATATACGCTGAAGATGACTGCCATCACGTCGCTTAATTACAATATCGCGTGACCCTAAATTTTCTCCCACGATAACAACGGCAACCTCATTCAAAGTCGGTGCATTAAAGCGCCTCTCGTGTTCGCCATATGGTCTCTTGTCGGCTCTTATTATAATTTTATGATCATCAGATGGCATCATATCTAACGAAGTTTTAAATAGTTTCACTAACTCGTTTTGCTCATGTAAGAGGTTTTGCAGTTGTGCAATAATTTCTCTTTTAGTCGCATTGCTAATGGCACATCGCTGATTAATTTCGTTATCCGAATTTCCAAGGAAATAAATTTGAAGAAATTTGTGGTCGAAATTCATCGGCGGTAACAATGCTCCTGCACGATGATGAATTTGACCTTGGATCTACAAATGTTATAGTGTTTAAATCGTAAAACTTTGAGTAATAATGATGCAATACGTATTTTGCACGATATTTTTGTGTATGTAATGTGTTTTGTATTTTAAACATGATGTACCTTAAAAGTTGGATTAAAACCTCGTTGATGTATTATATTTGCCCCAAAAGACGTCATCTGAAACGAACTGTTGTAAAGTTGGATGTTTTGCAAAAAGTTCTTTGAAAGAGGGTCTTGGCCAGAAAGCAATGATGCCAACGGTTCTGGTGGTGGCAGTAATTGGGGTAACTTGACTTTTCCACTTGCACAGCACAATCCTGGCGATTCGCCCCGAAACCTCAATGCATTACAATACTGGCAAACTGTGTTCATTGTTCCGATATCAACGGATCCATCAATCGCGAAATCAACTCGTGGGTCGTATCTGAAGGCTAAACGTTCATGCTGAACTACAGTATTTGAATTCCTATTCATCCGACGTTGTGAGTTATGTCGCATGTTACCTTCAGATGAGCGAGTCAAAGTAGATTGTGCCCTTCGGCCTAGAGCCATATTGTGTCGTGCCTGTGATGATCTTACACGATTTGCCTCCAAACGTAGGGTACGTTCTTCTTCAGTCTGGCTGACTCTATAATTATTCACACTTCTCGCTTGACGCGAACGGCGGCCTATATTTCGTCTTGTTGGTGGCATTTGTTTTTTTCTTAATGATCGGGTTTTTATTTGTGAGATTCAAAATTTAAAATTACTCAACAATGTTTGGGCAGAAATTAAATATTTGAATTTTAACTTCTGACAGCAAACAAATATACGTATGTACATTCTAAATTCTAGACAAAATTGATCCCAGCGCTGATCAAACAAATATACATTGTAAATTACAGGTAAATTGGTTCATTCGTTCAATTTTTCATTGTAAATCACCCAGCGCCACATACCGGGTCCATTTGTACATAACCTTTTTGATTCTCTTTATCAAACAAATAGACATTAAAAAATTCAGTTAATTTGGTACATAAGTTCAAATTTTCGGTATAACTCCACTTCAGCGCCATCTACCGGGCCCAATTGCACATAAAACTGTTTCTCACCATCAAACAAATATACATTGTAAATTGCAGGTAAATTGGTCCATAAGTTAAAATTTTCGCTATAGCTCCACCCCAGCGCCATCTACCGGGTCCATTTGTACATACAATTTCTTTTAATGATGAAACAAACATAAATCCTAAAATTCAGTTGAATTGGTACATGCATTCAAATTTTCGATATAAGTCCACCCCAGCGCCATCTACCGGGTCCATTTGTACATACAATTTCTTTTAATGATGAAACAAACATAAATCCTAAAATTCAGTTGAATTGGTACATGCATTCAAATTTTCGATATAAGTCCACCCTAGCGCCATCTACCGGGTCCATTTGTATATAAAATTTTTTATGATGATCAAACAAACATGGATTCTGAATTTCAGTTAAATTGGCTCATTCGTTTAAGTTTTGATTGTAAACCGACCCCAGCGCCATCTACCGGGTCCATTTGTACGTATAATGTTTTCTCATGATCAAACGAATATCTATTCTAAATTTCAGTTGAATTGGTACATGCATTCAAATTTTCGATATAAATCCACCCTAGCGCCACCTGGATTTGATTTTTTTCAACACAAACAATCTACGGAAAATTTCGAATCGAATAAAAAAAAAATCAGCCAAATCGCTCCAGCCGTTCTCTAGTGGTGTTATGACATACGTGGACCATTTCATTTTTATATATATAGATATTAAAGTTTTTTAATAATATTAAAAATTTAAAAATATGAAAAATATTAAAAATAATAAACATTTAAAAATACTAAAAATTTTAAAAATATTAAAAATTAAAAAGTATTTAATATTAAAAATATTAAAACTATTAAAAATTATTAAAAATATTAAAAACTAGCTGGCCCGGCAGACTTCGTCCTGCCTCCACATTTATTAAAATATGTTGAGTGTAGTTGGAATCTAAAAACGATTGTTTTATTTTTTTGACCTCTAAAATATTTCAACTGAAAGGGCGAGGTTTTCCCGGACAAATTCTGTTATTCATATATCTTAAAGATTATTATAAGAATTGCTAAAACGGATCAGCAGTGTCGTCCATGATGTGATGAAAACTTACTTATTGATAGGCATATATTCTAAAACCACATTTTTAAGCCGATTGACTGACATATAACTTTCTGCGCTGGTGTACTGGATGACTGTACCTTTCTATCCTAAGGAGTACGAATTTCCAAAAATGCATTCATTGGGCTCAGCAACCCCATTAACCGTATGGTCTGGCTGATATCAACAGTTATTCCTATTTTCGTTATTGTCCCCTAAAGTTTTGAAATGGGAAAAAACATTTTGTGAAGCTCTCTAATTCAGTAGGAAGTGCGCCATTATAAAAGTTAGTCATTCATCTTTAAGCCTTTTTGCGGTCTGGGTGAACATCTACAGCCAATCCTTAACTTTCACTGACATTTTGGGATAAATGGGGCCAACCGTTTTCACAATTAGTGGTGACATCAAAATGTACATCTTTTTTATATATATAGACTACTGAATAACTATCATGTTAAAATAATATAATAACTATGATGTTGTGTATCATAAGCTAAACACCGGCAACTGGTTCCAAACATACATTCAAATTTTTCTCATGCCAAAAAAATCATATATTTTAAGTTGAAGTAAAATCGGACAATCGATATTCAAAATTTTCTCATGCCAAAAAAATCATATATTTTAAGTTTAAGTAAAATCGGACAATCGATATAAATTATCGAAATAATTTAACCCCAGTCAAATCAACTGCGGGCCCATATATACAAAAAAATCTCATAATAAAACAAATATATATTCTAAATTTCAGTCAAATTGTTTAATTCGTTAAAATTTTCATTATAATTCCACCATAGCGACAGCTACCGGGTAAATGTGTTAAAAGCTTCAAGAAATCAATGTGAAGCTCACACACACCGGAGCGAAAATGGTATCAACGAAGACCACACGTCAACATAATCCAAACAAGCTCTTGTGTATGCTTTGTTTCTGGCAACAAATGCCAACCCAGTGTACCTCCCGTGTATGTATGCTCTTGTTTTGTTATGTTGATCTGTATGTGTTAATAATGATGTGTTTTCATTGTTCGGTTCAAGATCTTTTCTATTATTACTAGTAGAGTTTGTTTTACAAAAGTTGTGTCCGATTGACAAAGCATAGACAAGAGCTTGTGTGGATTATGTTGACGTGTGCTCTTCGTTGATACCATTTGCGCACCGGTGTGTGTGAGCTTCACATTTATTTCTTGAAGCTTTTAACACTTAAGGTTGTGATAATGAGTGGAAAATTCCCAGCAAACGGGTACTGATGATGATGGTTTGGCAATCATCGAAATAGCTATCTGCCCTGCCAGCTGTCAACATAATCCATTTCACACAACTCTTGTAAAACAAATTCTATTAGCAATAATAGAAAAGATCTTGAACCGAACAATGAAAACACATCATTATTTACACATACAGATCAACAAAACAAAACAAGAGCAATATTAAAAATTTTAAAAATATTCAAAATATTAAAAATTTTAATAACATTAAAAATATAAAAAATATTAAAAATTTAACTAACATTAAAAGTACTAAAAATAAAAAATATTAAAAAAATAAAAAATGTTTTTAAAAAAATTAAAAACACTAAAAATATTAAAAATATTATATAGCAAAGGCATGTTTTACCACTGGCACACTTGACAAACTATTAGCATTATGTTTCCTTTTACAACTTTCCCTTTTTTCACTGTCATCCCAAAATCTCTTAACCCTTTGGCTTCCCCAGTTCGTTTAAGCAAATTGTTATATGCTAGTGACAGTAGTGACTAGAAAATGGAACAGCTCCTGACAATTCATTTGATTGGCATTTCATAGACGATTTGGTACAACATCCCTAACCCTACAAACTACAGACAATGGAATTTCCACACAAATTCAAAATAATTCATTTTGAATGTCTGTCATTGTATGCGGGAGAGTATACGTGTGTGTGTGTGCTTGTATGCTAAAGAACCTTTATGCTTCAATGCATTGTTATTTTCTTTGTTTCAGTTTTTGTTTTATTATTGTTTTTTTTTGTACTTTCACAATGACTAATTTTAGTTTCATTTGTCTTATTGTATTTTCTATGCCGCTCTCTTAACAAAATCCCTCTTTGATGAGTTCTCACGCTTTTCACATGGCAACCCTCCTCAATGCCAAACACCACATAGAGTCCAATGCAAAATTCCAAACGCCCACAAAAGTTTACGCCTCTATGCCACAAGTTTTTCCACTTGTTTTGCCACGGTGGCTTAGTCAAACACCACTGAGCTAGTGAGACGAGGGGTAAGAGGCAGCTGCAAAGTACCACCCGGTGGCTGAGTAGATGTGCAAGACAGAAAAAAACAACAAACTGATTGTAGTCGATAACAAAGTTTATTGTAAGCTTATTTTAAAGTGTTAAACGATTAAATTGAAAATTCCTTTCGTTTCGCTACCAACTGCCTCTCTTCTCCCCTTATGGTGTACTCTTCATCTTATGCCAAATTGTGTCTGTTGAAACGTCACCAAGAATGATGGTTGGCATGCTGGCAGGCAGCATCGCTTTCCTTTGGTTGCCTTAAGTGATTCGTCCTTTTTTTGTGCGTTTGTTTTCTTCTGGTGTGTTTGTGCTGCTTCAAGACTTTGCAAAGTAGAAAGTTGTAATCTGAAGGATTTTTATTAATGGTTTTTAAGTATTACTGCAGAAATGAAGTAATAAAATAACACAAATTCTAAATCACTTTAATATTTAGCACAGCTCAGAGTTTTGTCTCGCTCAGAGATAATAGAAATGCGTTATAAAATTTTGTGGCTGTATAAGAGTATGGTGGGCGGAGGGTTACAGGGTTGAAATTGAATAAAAGAGTAATCTACAGAAGCCAGGAGCTAGAAGCAAATGGACTTGCATGATCATGCCAGAGTAAGAGCTCAAATGGAATATAGTCGTAGTTTCCAAAAAGGGTCAACAGGCATACGTGATATGAAACTATTCTTAAAGAGCTCAACCACAAAAATTGAGAACTATAATACTAAAATTGCTACATAAAATTAGTAATTTCACCTGCCTTCCCTTACACTATGTTAGAAAACATATAACATACGTATCTAATTATTATTAATTGTCTACTAAATTATGACACATTTACTGCTACGAAGAAAACGCTAAACAAATACAAATAAAACTCAACAATTGTTTTAGACCAAACTACCTCCCCTCCCCTCAATCTACTTCAAATTAATTGACATTTATCAGAGAATTGATGATAATCGCTGTCACTATTATCGTCCTTATGCAAATATGCGAACGAAAGTAAATGACAGCTGCAAGAGAATGTAAATATCGGTAATTCTTATGTCAATATTGGACAGCATTTGATAAATTAACATCTACAGGGGGGGAGGGGGGACGTAAACTATGGGAAAGGTCAGTTAATTATGAAAAACCTTTTAAATACTTACCAAGGCACTATTGACATGAAAAGTAAATTAACAGCCAAACTTCAATATGCATTTAAGGACAATGAACTAAAATTAGACAAGATGATCACGGGGGTGGCAGACATTATTATCAAGGGGAACAAAATTGAACAAATTTAACGAAAAATATAAACACATATAAAAACATTTTAAAATATTAAATGAAAATATGAAAAATATTTAAATGGGAAGCAGCAGAAGCCTCCATGGTGGAATGACGATATTTCTTAATCCCGTGATTCTATCAGAAAATCTTTCAACAAGGCCAAGAGAACGGACTAATGGGAGGAGTAGAAAGAGAATATTAGACTTCAAGAAACTTATAAAAGACAAAAAGATCTTCAATGAGGAAGTACACCAACGATGACGAATAAACACAGAGGTTACTAGACTTAGGACAGTATTATCCTCGATAACCAGCACTCCAGCTGGAGTGGATATCCAGCACTCTATCGGATATCCACTTCCCTAGTGGAGGGGTAGAATGCGGGTAATTGAAGCGGACATGGTGAAGAGCGCAATCAACGGCTTTGATCCTTACAAAATCTCCAGTCCGGACGATATTATACCCGCTGAACTGCAACAGAACCTGGAGATACTATTGTCATGGCTACAGGCTATCTTTACGACTGTGTGAAACTATACTACCTGCCAAGACGATGGAGAACGGCTAAGGTGGTCTTCATCTCAAAGCCGGGAAAGCCATCACCCACCAAAGCAAAGGACTTTAGGCCAATAAGTCTTACATCATTCCTTCTGAAAACCCTTGAGAGAATCATGGACGACATCATCAAAAATTCAATCGGGCCGAATATCCTTTCGAATGCTCAACACGCATTCACAAAATTTACAAAAACCGCACTCCATGCACTATTGTATCCCATAGAGAAATCATTAGATAGGAAATAATTTTCTCTAGTGGCCTTTATGAACATAGAGGGAGCCTTCAACAATATCGAACCCATCTGCATTATGACTGAGCTCAATAGTCTACATACTAACTCACATATTAGCAAACTGATTCGCATCATGCTACTTAAGAAATCCATCACCTCAAAGCTGGGAAATCACACCCTCACTAGAAGGGTGACTAAAGGCACCCCAAAAGGAGGAATATTGTCACCGCTATTGTGGAATTTTACCATCAACAGCGTTCTCAGACAGCTGGAGTCGGAAAGATGCACAGAAGTAGCGTACGCAGACGGCATAGCAATCTGCGTCTCTGGGGAAAGTATATCTTGCCACGAACAAAAGATGCAGGACTATGTCAACATCCTGGCAAACTGGTGCAGAGGACTTAATGCGAACCCTGATAAAACAGAATTAATACTTTTCAGTCGAAAACAGAAATCTCCCACTACATCCAACATCCATTTGTGCAACAAGCAACCTAGCTTCTCCGAAACGGCGAACTACCTGGGTCTCATCTTGGACAGGAAGCTTAATTGGAGACAGAACATAGAAATCAGATCCAACAAGGCTTTGTATACACATGCCGGAAGCTATTGGGAAAACCTGGAGATTCAAACCCAAGGTAATACTTTATATTTACAATGCTATGGTGAAGCCAATACAAAAAAATGGCTTTGCGGACAAATGGATCGTGTTCAGCGTTCCTCGTGTGTCCTAAAAACCAGACGGATGAGATCGACTCCCTCTAAAGCACTCTAAACGATACTTAATCTATTACCACCTAATATGAGCTACAAATGCTCCGCCCTCAAATCAGCCATTCGACTAAACCAGATTGAACATTGGGAGCCCTCCATCGGATACTCAAGGCTCCTGAACCATATCAACATCTCACTTGCAACAGACTACGTGATTAGTGAAAATATCCTCTACGGAACTAGAACCCCCTCCAGAAAGAAGTGGACAGAGAACGAGAACGCAATGTATTGACCAATAACCATCTTTACTGATGGGTCCAAACTGGATGACAAGGTCGGCTATGGTATCTACTTACGCTTCTGCAGCGTTTTCAAGCAGAAATATTTGCTCTTAAACGAGCCACGGACGTGATCACCGTGAGGGAAGTATCACAGGAAGATATTCACGGAGGATGGAGCCAGTAAACTCTTCGAAATCCTGATACATCAAATCGAAAGTAGCAAATGCCTGCCGGAAATCTCTTAACGAGATATCCAGAAAAATTATTACCTTGCTGGCGGGACATGAATCCATGGGCAAACATAACATAATGGGATTTGCAACGCAAACGGAATGTATCTACTGTGGGAATAACAGTAGTGAACCATCTACGGACCATATTTTATGCGTCTGCCCAGCCCTTTACCGAAGGAGACTGGAACAATCGCATCTCATTTTCTAGGAAACCTCAAGAATAAATGGCTAGGGCCACTTTAGATTTTATAGTACAATACTGCTCATAGGTGCCACTTTGTAACTCGAGTGTATCTTCAAGAAAAATTTATGGGAAAATTTTGCCAACACAATTTTTTTTCGATTTCGTAAAATTTCTGTAGCTTCTGGAAAAACGTAAATAAATCGCATATTTTTCGTCATTAATAAAATATATTATATAATATTTTTCTTGTTTTCATAATTTATTTCCTATGTTCTTATATTTTCAGTAATTATTTCAACGTTCCTTTCATAAAGGCCCAGTGTTACGTTTTCGCATCACCCGTCCCCCCCCCCTGGCTCTCCTACGCACCTGGAAGTTCAAGGTAATTTTTTTTCTTAATTAGACCATGGGGACTTCAGGTGTAATATCTATTTTTGTCTATCGAGTCTCTTAATATGGTCGGGCCTTAATGTGTTAATGGTATAGAGGAACATGCATCCTTGGGTATCGGATGGATCAACAACTTTTTCAAAATCATAACCTGGACGGGTAGGATCGAAACTCCGGATAGCCAATCGTCAACTAGGAACGCAATCAGGCAGCACACACCATGACAACATAAATTAAGGGAATGCCGCAAAAAAGAAAAAAAATATTAAAAATATTAAAAATATTAAAAATATTAAAAATATTAAAAATATTAAAAATATTAAAAATATTAAAAATATTAAAAATATTAAAAATATTAAAAATATTAAAAATATTAAAAATATTAAAAATATTAAAAATATTAAAAATATTAAAAATATTAAAAATATTAAAAATATTAAAAATATTAAAAATATTAAAAATATTAAAAATATTAAAAATATTAAAAATATTAAAAATATTAAAAATATTAAAAATATTAAAAATATTAAAAATATTAAAAATATAAAATATTAAAAACATTAAAAATATTAAAAATATTAAAAATATTAAAAATATTAAAAATATTAAAAATATTAAAAATATTAAAAATATTAAAAATATTAAAAATATTATAAATATTAAAAGTATTAAAAATATTAAAAATACTAGCTTTCCCGGCTCGCGTTGCTTTACCCGTACTTACAATGAATCTTCTTATGAATTTAACCAATACAGTTAAAAATTCAAACGCTTCGTAAGACGAACGAAAACATATTTATGCGATTGTAGCTTTATCCATTGGTCTGGGTGATTGTACTGCTTTATTCCCTTATTATCTCCATAAGATACATTCGTATCGCACAACTGCAATGAACTGGTACTCCCTTTAATTCTATAGGTAACATGCCCATTTACGATTATAGCTTTAGCCGTTTGGTCTGGGTGATGTTACCAGTTTTATCCCTTTTCGGCCTTTTGACCTCTATATGATCTAATGTCTAAAAACCCCATCTATCGTAATTCTCCTTGTATCAGTAACATATGTAGCAAATCTCATCATCACACCTCTAATGGTTCTTGAGATATGACCGATTAAAATTTCGGTTTGTGTGGGCGGTGCCACGCCTCTTTGTCTAATTATGTTTTCTTGTAGCCTTTGATAGAGGCCCTATAGACAGCATCACACATAGAAAATTAAATTGCAATCGGTCCATTTATTTTGCCCAAATAACTATTTTTTAAAAAGGGGTGTGGCACCACCCTTTTTCCACAAAAAAAAATAATTGTTCTTGTACGACCAACAAGACTTTGTACCTATACTAATTTATGAGATACAGCCGTTTTTAATTTCGAGCTGTATGTGGCGGTGCCCCTCCCTTTTGACCCCCTTACAGTACGAATTTCCCTTCTTTGTGTGAGCCTACATCATAAAAGGAACTTACATTTCAAACTTCAAGCTCCTACCTTTAGCCGTTTTGGCTGGGGAGTGATCAGTCAGTCACCCAACCTTTTATATATGATGAGTTTCATATCAAAACCGATATTCATTGAACCCGACCCTCTCAGATTTTAATGAAATTTTGCATACAGCTAGATTTTACCTATAGAAACACAACCTCATTCTTAGAAATTGCATTTTTGAAAATAAGTGGGCGTGGCGAGGTATCGAAATTACGGGTATTGGTACTTTTAATCTGCGATTATAAAATATAAAATATAAGTTTCTTCAAATTTTTAATGCAAATTGTATCACCAGCACTCTGTGTGTTGTTCATGTATTTAAAACTGTGCGTGGGTATTAAGCCCCCACCAACCTCTCTCAATAAAATGTTATCCCTTTGAAACTGACCTGTATCAAAGAGAGAACGAACATTCGTTGATTTGATATTGCCTCTGCAACAGCATTATTCATTTCACTTGCCAAAAGTTTTTCAATCATTTCCCTGGGGTTAATGTAATTTAGCTGAAATCTATCAGTAACTTGCCAGTAACACCAAAGAACTTTTTTGTTTGTTTTGTTGTTTCTGTTTTTAGGATTTGCTTTACTTTTACTCTGATCTGCGAACTAGATTTCAATTGTTTAACCCTCAAGGGATCTATCAATTTAAATTTTGTGGCGGTTAGATAGTGTGGTTAAAGATATTGCCAAGAGATGCAGAGAGAGAGAGAGTGTAAGAGAGGGGGGGAGAGGTAAATTGAATATAATGAAACGAATTCGTATTAGCTGATTACTTAGTAGAGTTAAAGGATAATGCGCTAATATTTGATAAGTATGCTAAAAATTGCTTTGAGATATTTTAATGATAAATAATGATGTTGCAATTGGTAAGAGGGAAATGAAAAGAAAAAGATGTAAGTTTTTTTATTTTTATTTATTAAATATTGATTTATTGATTGATATTTTAATAATTACTTATGTTTTAAGTATAAAATTGAAATTATTTGTAAAGTAGAAATAATATTTCTTTAAATTTCAAGAAAATGTATGTTAAATTTCCTTAATGGCCTTTGTTATGTTTTGCAACCTCTTTTAACAAAATCGTGCGCTCTATTTTTGCTATTTTTTGTTTTGTATTGTAAATTTTAATTAAAATTCCCTTTTGAATGCATTACGACAATTTTGTATTTTATTTGCATTTCGATTTCGTGTCGTTGCATTTTATGGCCATTTTTCTTTTACTTAACAAATGATACTTCCTTTATGGCTTACAATCAGCCCCAGCGGAAAAGCGTTCATTTAGAAAAACGTACAAAACATAAATAAAAACTTATTTTTGCATAAAGCCAGCCAACCTACTAGGCACACGGGCAGTGCTGTGTTGTTCATTTCTTACAAATTTCTAAATAACTACGTTTGTTGCCAGCAAGAGGTGGCAATGTGCGAGCACATTGGTAATAACAAACTCAGTTGGGGATTTTTGTTAAATGTTCGGGGTCATGGCAGAGGCAAACCTTTAATAGGGACGTCCGATAATATTTTGCAAATCACTCATAAGTGCATTTCATGCCTGTAAAAAAGGGAATGGCTCGTAAAAGTGAAACATAAGGGATTTTTTTTCGTGTTTGTAAATATATTGGCTTCACAAGTAAACGATGTGTTTCATGACCACATGCAATGTTAAGACATCATGCATATGGTCATTTGGTGTAAGGGCGTTTTGGGGAAATGCGATTAATGTATTTTGCATAAGACTTTGTTAAGTTGAATATGGCGGTTAAAGATTTGGTGGGATTGGAATAGCTGTGTTGGGGTTTGTTAAGTGAGTTATCCATTAAATGTAATATAAACAAATTCCTATATAAATAAAGCAACATTTTTGTTTAAGGATTTTTCTTAAATCTTCAGTCTTTATTGTGTTGTGTAAGGCCACTTTTTTCAAATACTCTTAAATATTAGTGTAAACGCATAATGACACAATCATTCCCCTATCAGACATTTTAAGGACAATACCTTAAAAATAACCTACAAAATTTGCAAAATAAAAACTCTGATTTATGGTATCAGACAAAAAAAACAAATAGAGATTAAAAAATTTCAAAACCTGCTTAGGTTATAGATTTGTTTTTATCTCATATATTAAGTTAGAATATTATTTTTAATAAGTCTCTTATTTAAAATTTATTTTTTACTAATTTGAGTAGTTCGTATAGGAGATGTACAGTGATTACAACACACGGCTATCATGTGGGAGATCCCAGGTTCGATACCCGCCTCCAGTCATCTACATTTTTCTTTCATTGCCGGCCCCCTCGATGTTGTCGACAGCAACGTCGCAGTATAAGTGTCGAGTCAATCGGCATGTCTAGCAAAAAGCTTCTCAAACAGTAACGTTCGCATTCGTCGATAAACAAGTAGGTGTCGTTAGTTGTGAATCTAACCAGTAAGAAAGTTTTAGTCGGGCAACCCGACTTACATATACCATCACCCTCAGTAAAACAAAAATTTTTCTTTATATTGATATTATTACTCGATTTCTAAAGTGGGCGGAGTGGTACATTTGTATGGAAGGTACCAGAAAGGGCTTGTCTAGACTTCTAGATTATTCTCCAAAACTTTATCCTGTTATAGCTTTACTAAATACAGAATTTGGGCACGATTGCGTTTGGATTTATTGATATTATTACTCCATCTCTAAAGTGGGCAAAAAGGTACATTTTTTTATGGGAGGTACCAGAAGGGGCGTGGCTAGACTTCCAATTTTTTTTCAAAACTTTAGCCTATTATAGCTTTACTAAATACATAATTTGGGCACGATCGCGTTAGATCTTTTAATAATATTAATCGATTTCTAAAGTGGGCGGTACCAGATGTGTATGGGAGGTACCAGATGGGGCGTGGCTGTTTTTCTCTCAAAAACTGTATCCTGCTATAGCTTTACCAAATAAAGAATTTGGGTACGATGGCGTTGGATTTATTGATATTATTAGTCCATCTCTAAAGTGGGCGAAAAGGTACATTTGTATGGGAGGTACCAGAAGGGGCGTGGCTAGACTTCCAATTTTTTTTTCAAACCCCAAGCCTGTTAAAGCTTTACTAAATACAGAATTTAGGCACGATCGCGTTAGGTCTTTTAATAATATTAATCGATTTCTTAAGTGGGCGGTACCAGATGTGTATGGGAGGTACCAGATGGGGCGTGGCTAGACTTCCAGTTTTTTTTCCAAAACTTTATCCTGTTATAGCTTTACTAAGTACAGAATTTGGGTACGATCCCGTCGGGTGTATTTATATTATAACTCGATTTCTAAAGTGGGCGGAATGATGTATTTGTATAGGGGGTACCAGAAGGGGCGGGACCATGTAGCCCATTTGCAATACCGTTAGTAGTTTCGGGGAAATATTAACTCGTGCAAAATTTTAAAACATTTGGTTGCGTTTTTCGAAAGTTATCGTGCGAACCAGCCGGACAGCCAGACAGACGGACAGACAGACAGACGGACATGGCTCAAACGACTTAAAAATTGATGAATCCAATTTGATTTAACGAAACCTAGGGTCTAAAGTGACTCCTTCTATGTGTTACACTTCTGGGTCGTATAAAATGATATATAGCCTCATCCCGAAGGGTGATGGTATAAAAATAGAAAGCGTGTTAATTCACAGCAACGCAAGAAGCTATCCCAAACCACATTCATGAAAATTTGTGGAATGCATTTGGCACCAAAATTTGTGATCCCACAAAAAATGGACGGGATCGGTTCAGTGGGCGTGGCTTACATCTTGAAACTTTAAACATCTGTATCTCATGAACTATCAAAGGTATGATGATGAGACTTG
The DNA here is from genome assembly GCA_964034835.1 of Muscina levida. Taxonomy (NCBI): domain Eukaryota; kingdom Metazoa; phylum Arthropoda; class Insecta; order Diptera; family Muscidae; genus Muscina; species Muscina levida. Next base: position 98,024,859 of record OZ035884.1, on the reverse strand, counting down.
GTATATATATTGTTGGTGCAGTACGAATTACAGCCTGGGAAAACTGGACGGTGCCACGCCTTTTTTTTAGAAATCGCTTTGACGACTTTTCTAACAGACCGATTTGTACGAAAATTTCACATATCGATACTGATGACCTCTTATTATCCTTGGCAATGCTTGGTTGTGATTGGATAAAGAGGCGTGGCACCGCCCATACGACTTGCAATGTAAAAAAGATATATCTCATGAACTACATATATATTTACGAATTGCAGCCAGGGCGGAAGTTGACGGAGACATCCCCCTTTAGAAGAAACCTTAAACTTTAGATACCTCCGCAGCACGAGACGAATGCGATGGTGGGCACCGTAGTTTATAAGCCCCAAAATCGTTTTAGGGATTAAGTCCGTGGGTGTTATGTCCGGGCACCTAGATATTGAGCATTTAAACAATATAACTTCATTAGTGTGACTATGTTTAGGAGTTATTTGAAATTAGCCACATACGTGACTAAATATTATTGTCGAGCTTAAGAAGCGTTTTCAAAACACTTTGTAGACTCTCAAATCTTATACGGATAAATGTTTTATTTATTGTCGGCAATTATGTATGGAATACAATATCAGATACATGTCCGCCTCTGTTAGCCGCCCAAATGCGAGCCCTTTTGAGCACATTTTTCATTACATTCTCACACATTTCATCACGAATATTTTATTGAGTTGCTCAAGCGTTTCTTGTTTGTTTTTCAGATATCCCCACAAAAAGAAGTCCGGAGCAGTCAAATCAACCGAACAATTGTTGTGCATATACAAGTACTCATTGGAACTTTGTGTGACAAAAAATAATTTTTATTATATCCATAACATAATTTCTTGTACCAAAATGTACTTAATTGGGCCAAAAGGTACTTTAGATGTCCCGAATGTATTTTCAATGTCTACATTTGTTGTAGCAAGGAGTACATTTATTGTGATGAAAGTACTTCCAATGTGCCAAAAAGTACATTTGTTGTGTTAAAGGTACTTCCGATGTACCAAAAATAACTTTCAGTATTTGTATTCAACCAATAATTCTGTATACTGTACCGCTCAATTCTTTTATTGTGCCAGAAAGTACTTTTATTGTACCGCAAAATCCTGTTGCTGTACCAGAAAGTATTTTTATTGTGCCAAAAAGTAATTTTTTGCCAATAAGTACTTATATTGTACTGCAAAGCCATTTTGTTATACCAAAAAGTCATCTTGTTTTGTCAATAAGTGTATAAACTGTACCACAAAGTACTTTCTCTATAGTAAATTGTACATCTGTTGTTTTCCGAAGGATTTTGATTTTGTCAAAAAGTCCCTTTATTTTGCTAAAAAGTATTTTTTTGTACCCAAAAGCACTTTTACTAATCAAAGAGTACTTTAGTTTGCATAAACGAATGTTTATATTTCCTAAAAATATTTTCTTTGTACCGAAAAGTACTCTTATTGAGTCAAAGAGTACTTGTATTTTGCATTAAAGAACATTTATTTTGCCAAAAAAGTAATTTTTTTGTACCAAAACGTATTTTGGTTTTCCCAAAAAAGTACTTTTATTTTACCAATAATTACTTTTGTCATACCAATATGTACTTTACATATACCAAAATGTACTATTGTTGTATAAAAAAGTACATTAATTGTACCGTACTTTTGTTGTACAAAGAAGTACTTTAATTGTGCCGCAAAGTACTTTTGATTCACAAAAAAGTACTTTCATTGTATCATAAAGTATTTTTGATTTGTTTTTTGTATAAAAAAGTACATTAATTGTACCGTACTTTTGTTGTACAAAAAATTACTTTAATTGTGGCGCAAAGTACTTTTAATTCACAAAAAAATACTTTCATTGTATCATAAAGTATTTTTGATTTGTCGAAAGTACTTTTATATTGACAAAAAGTACTTTTATTGTACCAAAAAGTAAGTAAATTTTTACAAAATGTGTTTTACATTGCCAAGAATTACTTTTATTGTACCAAATTTACTTTCAATGTTCCAAAATGTATTATGGTTTTATATAAAAGTACTTTATTAGTACCGCAAAGTCCTTTTTATCAAAATCCTTCGTAAAAGTATATAGTAGTACCGCAAAGTACTTTTAGTAAACCAAGAAGTACTTATATTGTATCACAAAGCACATTTGTTGTACCAAAAAGTACATTTATTGTACCACAAAGTACTTTTGCTGTAATACATAGAACTGTTACGAGTATTGCATCAAAAGATAAGAGTTTTATTTTGTCAAAAAGTACTTTTATTTTGCAAAAATAAATAGTTTATTGCACAGAGAAGTACTTTGGTTTGCCTTAAAGTACATTTATCGTACCGATAGGTACTTTTATTGAATCAACAACGTACTTTAATTTATACTTTAACAAACTTTTATTTTGCCAAGATGTATTTCGTCGTTGCGCCAACCAAAACGGTCATATGTTTTTCTATAACTCTTCAGGAAAGCCAAAAATTGATTTATTGTTGAACATTTCTCATATATTCTACACATTACTGATCTTGATAACTTCTTAATCAATCAAGTTATCACGAAGATCGACCACAAGAGCTTTACAAATTCCAATGACAAAATATTTGAAAAATTACACATAACTGACGACGGTTTTTAACTTACTTAAATTAGTTTCCCTCTACACCCCATGAGTGAGATATTGGATAGCTTCTCGCGTTATGGTAAATTAATACGTCTTCTACGTTACGTTCTAGAATACGAACGTCAGGAATTAAAGAAACTTTTAGTAGACTTTTACTGCAAAGTTGTTGTCAACAGCATTGTGGGGGGGGGGGGGGGGGGAGGCCTATAATAGAAATAAAGATGGCTGAGGCAGGTATCGAAGCTTCGTCACCCACATAATAGTCGCGGGTTTTTACGATAATGCAACGATTTTTTGCAAATTTAAGACGTTGGGGATCCTTGGTAATTTTTCCATACTTTTTCATTTATACCTCAAGTATCATCATTATTTATTAAAGTGCATATATTCTCTTAATGTTTACAAAAAACAACAAATTCCAGATATTTCAAGAACTTTGGCCCAAATATGTGAAATGTTCCTTATCTTGTAGAAAATAAGTTTCATTTTTTCAAATAGCTATCTATATATATAAAAATGAAATTGTCCACGTATGTCATACCATCACTTGAGAACGGCTGGAGCGATTTGGCTGATTTTTTTTTATTCGATTCGAACTTTTGAGTAGATTGCTTGTGTTGAAAAAATCAAATATCGAAAATTTGAATGCATGTACCAATTCAACTGAAATTTAGGGTCGGTTTACAATCAAAATTTTAACGAAAGGGCCAATTTAACTGAAATTCTGAATCTATGTTTGTTTGATCATCAGAAAAAATTGTATGTACAAATGGACCCGGTAGATGGCGCTAGGGTGGATTTATATCGAAAATTTGAATGCATGTACTAATTTAACTGAAATTTAGTATTTATGTTTGTGGAACCTTGAGAAAAAATTGTTTGTATAAATTGACCCGGTAGGTGTCGCTAGGGTAGAATTATAATGAAAATTTTTACGAATTAAACAATTTGACTGAAATTTTGAATGTATATTTGTTTTATTATGAGATTTTTTTTTTGTATATATGGACCTACAGTTGATATGGCTGGGGTTGAATTATTTCGAAAATTTATATCAATTGTCCGATTTTACTTAAACTTAAAATATATGATTTTTTTTGACATGAGAAAATTTAGAAGTCTATATATATAAAACAGATGTACATTTTGATGTCACCATAATTGTGAAAACGGTTGACCCTATTTGTCCCAAAATTTCAGTGAAAGTTGAGGATTGGCTATAGATGGTCACCCAGACCGCAAAAAGGCTAAAAGAAGAATGACTAACTTTTATAATGGCGCACTTCCTACAGAATTAGAGAGCTTCACAAAGTGGTTTTTCCCATTTCGAAATTTTAGGGGACAATAACGAAAATAGAAATAACTGTTGATATCACCCAGACAATACGGTTAATGGGGTTGCTAATGAAGGCATTTTTGTAAATTCGTACTCCTTAGGATAAAAAGGTACAATCACCCAGTACACCAACGCAGAAAGTTCTATATCAGTCAATCGGCTTAAAAATTTGGTTTTAGAATATATGCCTATCAATAAGTAAGTTTTCATCACATCATGGACGACACTGCTGATCCGTTTTAGCAATTCTTATACCTCGCCCTTTAAATTGAAATATTTTAGAGGTCAAAGAAATATGAATATTCCGGCTAAAATTTTATTTTTGAGTAGTGGACGGAATACGCGTTGCAAAATGGTGAAGTTTATCTACAGAGCAGACAAATTCAAGATGAAGATGATAATATAGAAACGATATGTTTATTTTGATCAGTAGGGGAGGGAAGGTAGTGTGATACAAATGTATTTTGGTCGTGATGAAAGAAATTTTGATACACAGGTAGTACTTACCAATACTCGATCTGAGGACAAAGAGATCATAGCAAAAGTTTTGTTTTGTTTTCCCTATCTTTCTTAATAATTATATTTATTTTTGTGTATGTCACTAAACTTATCTTTTACGGCCTGACGGATGTTGATACAACTTTTTCTGATAAAAAGAGTTCGTATTATTAGATCTGACCTTCTTTAGCCTTCACTACCATCTACTTCGTGTAAACTTTTAAAAACGTTTAACATTTGAGATTCAGCTATAAAATATGGCAAGTGTGTATGAGGCTTCAGTTCTTAGACCACTTTCCCTTAGGATGCTGGCAGGACGAAGTTTGCCGGGTCAGCTAGTATGAATATAAAAATGTCAACTTTCCCCAAACTGACATTCGGGTACTAAATATTATCAGAAAGAGATGAAGCCAGTAATTCAAGTTGTTACTTGATTTTTGTCAATGAGCAGTTTTTTATAAATTTTTCATAAAATTACTTTTTTAATCCCCAACTTTCACTTTCAAGTTCCCTCATCCCTATTATGTTTTGTCCGCATTTATGTTTTGTCCGCATTTTAAACAGTCTTCTTTTAAAAATTGAGAACATAAGTTAAAAAAAGCCCCCCTCCAATTTTATACAACTTTTTAATTGGTTACATTTAGAATTCCTGTAGCTGACTGTAAAAAATGCCTCACTTTTTGGACCAACAATTTATTGCTTTTACTTTCAGTTGCTTGTTCCAGAACGCATTGAAATTTTAAGGTTTTTTCCGGCGACATTCGCAAGTTGAATATCTTCTGCTTGACATAGTTTTCCGTGTTGCCTGAGGTGCGCTGTTTTTGTCTTGCCTGCAACTCATTTGGACCAATGAAATTGTCATTTCTTGAAGGCACACAGCATAAACATTGTTTTGTTACGGTTTTCTTTTTTTTTTGCCGTCGTTGTTTTCTGATGAGTGGTGGTGGCCCGTCAGTTGTCTTAAGATTGGGTGTGGTGGTGGTGGTGCCGGATCTGTTAGTGGACCAGTCAATTGCTGCGGCTGCACAACTGGTTGCATGTTGATCAAACACAGCCAAGCCAGCCAGCCATTCTCCTCTCGATGCATTGTCATGAAATTCTTGATGGATTTTTTGCGTTCCAACGATGACAACTAAATTGATTTAATGTCTTCTTCTTGTTCGCCGGTTGCTGCTGCTTCCTATCCACGTTTTTTTTTTTGATGAGATGATAGCTTCCTTGTTATTGCCAATTTAAACATTGATGACATTCAAGTGGTCATTCCACGGCACAAAGTGAACAAACACACAGAAAAAGCTCAACCGAAATGCAGAGCCAATCAACCAACCCAGGTGGTGGTTAACATCTTTGTTAATTGGCAATTTATTGGCAGTTATAATTTCGTTGTGACTGTGTGTCAGTCAGTGCGGGTCTTTAAAAGACAAACGTTAAATTGTAAGGAGTATGGCCAATGTCTTACTAACGCCTGTAAAGTTGTGAACTGGAGTTTAATTGGATTGGGTGGGACTGTTTGATAGAGATGTTTTGTAACACAGGGAATTAGAAATTAAGTGAGTTGAGGACATATAAATAGGTATTATTGCAAATATTTGGTAAAATATTAATAAAATGTGTACCAAGTTAAAAGGAATCAAGGAGTAAAAAAAACAGATCAGAAAAGTTACTCCTTTCTACCCAAAAGTACATAACTTAAAAAAAACTTAATTTTCCTTTACACTCCATGAATGAGGTATGGGATAGCTTCTCGCGTTGTTGTGAATTAGCACGCTTCCTATTTTTAGATTCACAACTAACGCTACCTACTTGTTTATCGACGAATGCGAACGTCACTGCCGATTGACTCGAAACTAATACTGCGAAGTTGCTATCGGCAACATTCGAGGGGAGCCGACAATGAAAGATTTTTTTTTCCTTTTTTTAAGATGACTGGAGCCAGGAGTTGAACCTGTGATCTTCCGCATGGTAGTCGCGTGTTCTAAACACTATGCCACGACCGGTCCCAAAAGTTATATGTATATCATTGGCCCAGGACTGTGGGATGTTAATGCGGCCTTTTCGAGCATTGAGAAGCAGTCGGCGGATATGGGTCATGTAATAAATGACGATAAAACCTCTTTATTTGTATCAACGAACAATGAGACTACTTTCTTGAGATGCTGCGTGAACGTCGACAATTATAACTTTGAAGTGGTAAATGGTTTTTCTCTACCTTGGCTCCGCCATACACAAAAATAGTAATGTCAGCCTGGCAATCATTAGACTAGTAATGATCGCAAACCGCTGCTTCTACGCGCTAAGCAAGCGATTAAACGACAAAGCCCTCTCTCTATGAAAATAGATCCCACTCTTCCAGACACTGATCCTACCTGTATTGCTCTACAGCGCAGAATCCTATTTAATGACACAAGCGAAACAAATTCGTCTGGGAGTCTTCAGGGGAAACAGCAAGAAAGTTTCAGTCGGGATAACCGACGTACATATACCCTCATCCTCAGTAAAACATAAAATTTTCCAGTATATTGATATTATTACTCGATTTCTAAAGTGGGCGAAGTGGTACATTTGTATGGGAGGTACCAGAAGGGAAGTGGCTAGACTTACAGTTTTTTCCCCAAAATTATATCCCGATTTAGCTTTACTAAATACAGAATTTGGGCACGAACACTTTGGATCTATTAATAATATTAATCGATTTCTAAAGTGGGCTGTACCTGATGGGTATGGGAGTTACCAGATGGGGCGTAGCTAGATTTCCAGTTTTTTTTCTCCAAAACGTTATTCTGCTATAGTTTTACTAAATGTAGGATTTGGGCACGATCGCGTTTTGGTGTATTGATATTATAACTCGATTTCTAAAGGGGGCGAAGTGGTACATTTGGGGCGAGGCCGTGTAGTCCATTTTTAATGCCGTAAGTAATTTTGGGAAAATAATAACTTGTGCCGACAGACAGACAGACGGACATGGCTCAAACGATTTAAAAAGTCATGAATCGAATATGAAGCTGAGGCCTTTAATAGTATTGAATTGTATACTTTAATTATATTATTTAATTACTAATTTATTTTATTTATATGTTTGTATTATTTTTTATAATAAAGTACTTATCTAAATTGAAATAAACATTCCAAAAAAAAAAAAAAAAAACTTAGGGTCTAAAGTGACTCCTTCTATGCGTTTAACTTTTGGGTCGTATCAACTGATATATGCTTCCTTCCCGTAGGGTGAGGGTGATATAAAAATGCTTCACAATATATTTGAACGCTCCATCGTTAACTGCAAGTACCGTCGTTGTATGAGCTGTCTAACGACATCGATGTAGTCAAGCGGGTTCAAACAGACCGAATGCGCTGGCTGGGACACAAGGTACAAATGAACACAATGTGCAATAAACTTGATGGCAGCGCACGAGGGGCAACAATAACTTCGTTGGACGGAACAGATATAAGAGCAGTTATCTAAAGAGCAACAGAACGAAGCGCTTGAAATTTTGTTCTACGTGCGGCTACTGATGGATGAATTTCTGTTGTTTCTGCCATTAAAGAAGAATACGAAGAATGCCAAAAATGTTATGTATTTTTCAATATTTTTTATATTTGTAATATTTTTTTATCATTTATTATGTTTTTAATATTTTTAATATTTTTAATATTTTTAATATTTTTAATATTTTTAATATTTTTAATATTTTTAATATTTTTTATATTTTTAAAATTTTTAATATTTTTAAGATTTTTAATATTTTTAATATTTTTATTTTTTTTAATATTTTCAACATTTATAATATTTTGTATGTTTAATAGTATTAATATTTTAATATTTTTATATTTTTATATTTTTAATATTTTTAATATTTGTAATATTTTAAAAATATTTAATATTTTAATTATATTTTTAGTCTTCATTTTTTTTAATATTTTTAATATTTTTACTGTTTTTGATATATTTAATATTTTTAATGTCTTAATATTTTAAATATTTTTGATATTTTTAATATTTTTAATATTTTTAACATTTTTAATATTTTTAATATTTTTAATATTTTTTTAATTTTTTATCTTTTTAATATTTTTAACATTTTTAATATTTTTAATATTTTTAATATTTTTAATATTTTTAATATTTTTTTAATTTTTTATCTTTTTATCTTTTTAATATTTTTAATATTTTTAATATATTTAATATTTTTATTATTTTTAATATTTTTAATACTTTTAATATTATTAGTATTTTTAATATTTTTAATAAATTTAATATTTGTAATGTTTTTAAAATTTATAATATTTTTAATATGTTTAATATTTGTAGACCACCATGACGATACAAGATTTTCTGTCCACTATTAATTTTACATCTTAATTTTTTCCTTTTTTGATTTATTACCTTTTTAGGTTTCCGTGTCACCATTATCACTAAGCCTTTCATTACAGCCAATTTTTTGCTCTCCCCCTGCACTACTGAGCCACCTTTGGCAAAACATAAATATCAACACAAATATCTATCATTTTTATGCTATGATCCAAAGGACTGGTGAAAGCTATGCTCTACCAGCTTTGAAACTCGACAAAAAAACAAAAACCTCTTTAAGAAAATTACTCAAAGCACAAAGACATTAAGATATTACTTAGCATTTTAATTTCTGATTACAAGACTCGGTATTGTAGCAGTGCTCTCTTGCTCTCTTTCTGTGTTGAAATATTTTTGTGCAAATTGAAATGACAATTGTACCAGAGGGACGACCAACGAACGCTACAGTATTGTGGCCCGAGTGAGGGGGGAGTGGCGATATGCCAGCCAGCAGACAAAAGAGATGTCATCAGATGGCATTTCAAGATAAGTAATTAGAATTGTATGTTTGTAGCCGAACAGCAAGATGATGAATAATGATAACACACTGAGTGGGATGCAAAAGCAGCGCAACGCAGCGCGCAACAGAACAGACTTTAACTTAAAAGGACATTGTGTCCGCGTCTGGTATTTTTGTATATGAAGGCTCGCGTTTGGGGCGTTGGTGAGGAACAACAAATATAATGTGGCAGTGGCATATTAAATTAGCTTCGCTTACGCAGATATGTATTAAAGGACATTTTATTTAAATGTTATCATAATCCTGTTTAGTTAGTAGTTAGGACAACGCTTATTTCGTTTAAAACGAGGCTCATGTGTTTAATGCTTATTGTAATCTGTTACAGACCTACACACTGTTTTTTGTGCTTTCGCAGGTGGATAAAATGTTTATTACGTTGTACAGATTCAGGTAATCTTAGGCTTTTTGTTGGGATAGGGCATTTTCATTTTATGCCTGCTCAAACTAAAATTAGACTAATATTAATTTTGTTTAAGCAAAATTGCTAAATTTAGCAAAGTAGGGCCACATTTTATCTCTAAAAAAATTAGTTAGAATCTTACACTCTACTCCTTTGACAAAACCCCTTCACCCTGTTGTTCCTATGCAACACAATTACCAATTATCTAGTATCCTTGTATTCTGCATGCATAAATTTGCGACTACCTGTTGTTTATGGCCCAAACGGAACAGAGCAGCAGCTCAGCGCGTACACCTTTAAATGTCTCTCTCTCTCTCTCTCGCTCTATGTAGTAATTCAATGATGGATATTTACATTTTGCTTAACAACTTGTGTACATAAAACATAAATTTCTTAAAATAAACAATATTCTCAAGAATGGCAACGAACCCAGCAACCCAACAACTCTCATGACAAACTGGGCCATAAATCATTGTTATTAATTACAAACGTGTACTGCCCGTACTTGTACTCGTACGTTCAGAACATATTTTGTAAGGCAAAACACAGACGCTGACGATGATGACGACGACGAAGGCAGCATAGTTCAACAACAACTACAACAACACGCCAAAAAACAACAGATTACTAAACGCCATCGCTAAGCAAGGATGAGCGACATCCTGGTTTGGTTGTTGCCGTGTTTCGAATATAATTTACAACTAAAATAATTTAAGGCTACCATAAAGTATGGTAACACTTTTTTGTAAAACTCTGATCTACTAAAGAGGCGGAACACGTGTTTAACTCTCAACTCTTTTGAGGGCCGCACAAGCGACCAGAGACCATCAGGGACCATAGGCATCAACATTTTAATAAGATTGGTGAGAAACCCCTTTTTCTCTTCCACCGCCATAACCCCTTCAGCAACGCCAATTGCACAAACACTAAATGTGAAATATACAACACAACAAAATTCCCCTAAGGACTTAATATTCATTTAAAATGTAAGCGGGGCCCGCGAAGCATTGCTATGACCCAACGAGCAACAATAGTAATCATTTCAGCAACGCCACCATTACAAACGCCACCACCACCACCACTAACGGAGGCGCAACATCCTCTACACTGAAGGCAACATTACCAGCACAGGTAATAACAGCAATAACAACAACAGCTACAACACCATCAACAGCAACTTTGTGTAGTGAATTTTATGCAAATATTCATCCATGGTAAACTACCAATATTAGCACATGATTTTGTTATTTAAAGTAGTAGCGGCAACATGTAGCCGTAGAATAACAAAGCCAGCAACAACAACCTCTCAGCACCAGCAACACACATCACAGGCTCATGAAGTAGGCAGTAAATTGCCCCAGCACGCAAACAAAAGCGATAATAATCGCCTTTAATAAATTATTGATTCGCACCAAAACAAACCCCTTTCGTAATGAAGAAACTTAAAGGGATAACCAAGCTAAAAAAGAGACAATGGAAAGAAAAAACGAAAACGATCAAAATATGTGATGGAGGAATTAAGACAATAGGATAAAATTTAAAATAAAATTAAAAAAAAATATTTAAAATATAAATACGTAATATTAAAAATATTAAAAAAAATAAAACTGTTAAAAACTTTATAAACATTAAAAATTTTAAAAATATTAAATATGTTGAAAATATTAAAAATTACAAATTACTAAAATTGTTAATAATGTTAAAATACTAAAAAAATTTTAAATATTGAAAATATTAAAATATTAAAAATTTTAAAAATATTAACAGCTGTCAACATAATACATTTCACACAACTCTTGTAAAACAAACTCTATTAGCGATAATAGAAAAAGATCTCAAACCGAACAATGAAAAACATATTCATAATTCTATACAGATCAACAATAACAAACAAGAGAATATTAAAAAATATTATTATAAATACTAAAAAATGTAAAAAATTATAAAAATATTAAAAGCATTAAGAATTTTAAAAATATTAAAAATACTTAAAATTTAAAAAAAAAACTAAAAATTTTAAAAATATTCAAAATATAAACAATATTCAAATTATTAAAAATATTAAAATATAAAAAATATTAAATATATTAAAAATATTAAAAATTTTTAAAAAATTTAACAAAAAATATGGAAAAAGGTAAAAATATTAAAAATATTATATATATTAAAAATATTATAAATATTAAAAATATAAAAAATTTAATAATTTAAAAAATTTTAAAAATATTAAAAAATATTAAAAATATTAAAAATTTTAAAAATACAAACTATTCTAAAAATATTAAAAATATTACAAATACTAAAAATATTAAAAACTAGCTGGCCCGGCAGACTTCGTCCTGCCTTCAGATTATTGTAAAAGATATTGATTGCTGTTGAAATCTAATAGCGATTGGTTTATTACTTTGACATCTGAAATATTTCAATATAAAAGGCGAAGTTTTTCCGGACAAATTTTGTACTTTATATATCTAAAAGATTATTATACATTATTGTAAGAATTGCTAAAATAGATCAGCAGTATCGTCCATGATTTGATGAAAACTTACTTATTGATAGGCATTTATTCTAAAACAAAATTTTTAAGCCGATTGACTGACATATAACATTCTTCGTTGGAGTAATGATAACACTTTGCTACTTTTTATCTCAAGGAGTACGAATTTCCAAAAATTCCCTTCATTTGGCTTAACAACCCTATTAAACGTTTCGTCTGGGTGATAGCAACAGTTTTTCCCATTTTCGGGTTTGTCCCCTAAAATTTCGAAATGGGAAAAACCACTTTTGTGAAGCTCTCATATTCTGTGGGAAGTGCGCCATTACTTCCTTCTTTAAGCCTCTTTGCGGTCTGCTTGACCATCTACAGCCAATCCGCAACTTTCACTGAAATTTTGAGACAAATGGGGTGAACCATTTTCACAATTAGTGGTGACATCAAAATATACATCTTTTTTTATATATATATATACTTCTGAATGACTATGATATTAAAATAAGTGACTAAATGGCATTCCAAAAATTAAGTGTATCATAAGCTAAACACCGGCAACTGGTTCCAACCATACATTCAAAATTTTCTCATGCCAAAAAAATCATATATTTTAAGTTTAAGTAAAATCAATATAATTGTTCGAAATAATTCAACCCCAGCCAAATCAACTGCGGATGCATATATACAAAAAAAAATCTCAGTATAAAACAAATATACATTCATAATTTCAGTCAAATTGTTTAATTCGTTAAAATTTTCAATATAATTCCACCCTAGCGACACCTACCGGGTCAATTTATACAAACAAATTTTTCTCAAGGTTCCACAAACATAAATACTAAATTTCAGTTAAATTGGTACATGCATTCAAATTTTCGATATAAATCCACCCTAGCGCCATCTACCGAGTCCATTTGTACATACGATTTTTTCTAATGATCAAACAAATATAGATTCTGAATTTCAGTTAAATTGGCCCACTCGTTAAAATTTTGATTGTAAACCGACCCCAGCGCCACCTACCGGGTCCATTTGTACAAAAAATGTTTTCTCATGATCAAACGAATATCCATTTTAAATTTCAGTTGAATTGGTACATGCATTCAAATTTTCGATATAAATCCTCCCTAGCGCCACCTGGATTTAATTTTTTTAACACAAACAATCTACGGAAAATTTCAAATCGAATAAAAAAAAATCTGCCAAATCGCTCCAGCCGTTCTCTAGTGATGGTATGACATACGTGGACCATTTCATTTTTATATATATAGATATTAAAAATATTAAAAATATTAAAAATATTAAAAATATTAAAAATATTAAAAATATTAAAAATATTAAAAATATAAAAAATATTAAAAATATTAAAAATAATAAAAGTATTAAAAATATTAAAAATATAAAAATTATTGAAGAAAACATTATAAATATTAAAAATGATAAAAATAGTAAAAATTTCAATAGTATTAAAAATATTTAAAATATGAAATATATAAAAAATATTATAAACAATATTAAAAATTTTGAAACTATTAAATAGATTACAAATATAAAAAATTAAAATATTAAAAAGATTAAAATTATAAAAAATATTAAAAAGTATTATACTTCTTCTTATTTGGTGGCAGGAACTAAAATTCCTTCATCAGTAGCTGCACGTAGAAAAGAACTCCAACCGTTACGGTTTTTCGCGCTTCGTATATAATTCGTCACACCAAACATAGTTAACATTTACTTATTCCAACCAACGAAGTTTTGGAGGTCCCCCTGCGCCCCACTAGAGTTCAAAGTTATAGTTGCCAACGTTGACGCAGCATCCCAAACGGAGTGAACTTTTTGTTCGTTGAAGGCGGCAGTAACATCCCACAATCCACGGTCAATGATATCTATATTATCGGCACCATGTGACTTTTGTTGAAGATGGTACTATTCCGGTTTATTTTCTGCCTTCCGCATGATCATCTACATTATGATGTTAAAGAGACCGCATGGCAGACTATCGCCTTGTTGTTGTTGTACCAGCTTTTACTATTCAAAACATACAAGTTTTAGTAAGGGGGTTCTTCACAAATATCCAGCCCTTAAAATTGGGCTACTTCCACTGGATGGCCCATAAATCCAATGGGCTAAGTGGAGTAGGGTGGGCTGGGCAAGTGAAAATGTGGTAGGTATCGTGGGGACCCCGAACATACGCTGGGCATATATTGGGGACGGCACGGTCTAAGCGGGACCAGTAAGCATTGAAGCTGTTGCTCCATCCCGATCAAATTGTGCCAGGTTCACTCTTGTTTTCCGTGGCAGGCTTATGTGTCGGCTACAGGTGGCGGGCGACCTCCAAGAACGACATTCATGCGGTAACTTGAAACAGCGGAATTGGTGGCGTCTGTATGAATGTCGTTCAAAGCTGCAGCATACGAGGAGGGATCCAAGGGATCCTGCACATAGTTGCGTATGTAATCCTCGTATACTCGAAGGTCCTTACTGACATGCCTCGGGAGAACATCCAACTGTGTTGGGATGACTCCTCCGATGACATCCCAGAAGGAACTGTTTGGTCAACATGACATTATGTTCCTTGACTGGGAGGATCTTCGTTTCAAGTATATGGTGTTCAGAAGTTATCTGTATGCAGCCCATTACAGTCCTCAGGGCGACATTGTGGCAACTTTAAATATTTATCCACTAGGTATACCTCAGCGAAGGAGACCACACTGGAGCGGCATAGTTAACCACTTACCGGCTAATAGTTTTTTATGTCGCCAACAAGGTTTCTTTATCCATTCCCCAAGTACTGCCGGTTAGCGCTTTGAGGACCTTGTTCCTACTTCGCATTTTGTGCGTAATTGCAATGGCGTGAGCTGAGGAGGTAAACAGGCTGTCAAAAGTGACCCCCAAAATCAGCGTCAGCGTATGATATCACATCTACACCTTGAGGTGGTGTGGGGAGTTTAGAGAGGTAGAAGTTAAACAAAAAGGGGGGGAGGGGTAGAAGCCCGCCCTGTGGTACTCCTTATTTAACTCTACGGAGCTTTGAGCACGTGTCTCTAAACTCCACGAACGACCGACGACCACTTAGATAGTTCGCAGTCCATCTCTTCAAATTATTGGGCAAGGTGGAGGATGAAGGCAGAATGTCCTGGAAGAGTGTGGTGTGGCTGACTTTGTTGAAGGCCTTCGACAGATCCAGAAGCCCTGTAAAATCTTAGTGGTTATGGCGGTTAATGCAGTGGTGGTACTATGCATTTTGCGGAATCCATGCTGGTGGTGAGCTGCTGTTAGGTGGGTAGACAGCTGGGGTAGGAGGAGTGCCTCTAGAGTCTTTGCGACTGGTGACAGGAGGGAAATCGGCCTGTTAGATTGTCCGTCTTTCGCGTCCTTTCCTGGCTTGAGTACCGGGATGGCTTTACCCTTTTTTCAGGCATCGGGTATTGTTAGGCTACTCATTGGCAGGTTGAAAACCATTGTCAGACACTCGACTCCCAGCTCGCCAAAGTGTTTTTTAGTATCAGCATGGTTATGCCGTCGGGTCCAATCGCCTTTGTTGGTTTGGCTGCATTGATGGCATCTGAGACTTCAGAAGGGATGTAGGGCCTTGTCTAAAACTTCGCTTAGTAAAAATGGCTCAGTCAAATTGTTGTCTATTTTCACTGAAGACTTCGTGTTAGTCAAAGTCATCCGCTAGGTCTTATAAGCTTTGTGGGGATACCAAACTCAGCCATATTTAGCACATAATAATTTCGGTCGTATTCGACCGTCGAATGCAGCTTTGAATTCGATAAACAGATGATAGGTGTTGATTTGCATTTCTTGCGTCTTCTCCATGATTTTTTTTTACTGCGACTATCTGGTCGGTCGTGGACTTACCAGGTCTAAACCCAAACGGATAAGGTTCCATCAGGTTCGCAGGGATGGGATTTAGTCTTTTATATAACAGACTAGATAGGACCTTGTATGCGATAGGTAAAAGGCTGATCGCGCAATAGTAAGTACACACACTTGGATCGCGTCTCTTAAGCACAGGACATAGAACATTCAGATTCAAACAATCGGGCATGCGTGCATAGATGTCATCCATAGATATCATTCCTTGAGCCAAATCGTGCTTATGAGCTGCTGCATGCACCTTGGCAGTTTATCCGACCGGCCTTAAAACGTTCTACGGGCAGTACATCGGCTCTGGCTGTTTTATTTCTTTATTATTTTTAAGCCGTGCAATTGCCATGCTGATCTTGTATTGACTCGGTGGTAGACAAATAGAGTAAACCCCTCTATTGAGGAGAAATCCCCATCCTCTTAAAAAGTTTGTAGTTACACCACTTCTGCACTGATGGCCTCCTATATAGATATTAAAAAATATATCTGGTACTTATAGTTAATCATTTAATTTCATTGATTTGTTTTTTAATTCTTATTCAAAAGTTTCGCTGGGGTATCCAAATTGAGTAGCTGATTCGCATGTTGCATTGAGACACTTGAAAATTACCTACAAAGGAATACCCAAACTGACGTTTCATTATTGGCAGGAGGGAAATGCATAAGTAGTTGTTTGAAATTCAGATGATTGTTACCCGCTTAGGCTACACCAACAGGCATCATTGGGTTCTTATTAGATTCCAACAAAATCATTAATTTTTTCACCCAAATTGTATGTGGTTAAAGTGTTTTTATCACAAAAAGATAAAGTTTAACAAATTGTTGGTGCAGAACCACATTGTGGCTGTAAAGATATAAAGGGGAACCGTATTGATTGTTATGAAATTTAAAAACAATTTGGGGGAAATTCATTTAAGTTGTTTGGAGGGGATTTAAAATCATTGTAGCTAAAGGTTTAAAGAACACCACTGATTGTGATTGAATGCAACTGGTTAACGCTAGCGAAGAGATATTGAGGAATAAGGAGATGGTAAGGTAAGGCCAGTATAAGGCACTGGTTAGTGAAAGAAAGGAAAAAATTTCAGATTATCACAGTCCTCTTTAAACTGTCGGTGCCGTTTGTGTAAAAGTTTTAACAACTTTTTGAGAACACAACTGTCCTGCAGTCAATAGATTATTTGAATTTTATTATATTTTTTTTTTTTCTATATTTTGGTTTTCTTATTTCTGTTTCTCCTATGCCCTAAAGGTTGCTCTTTTCTGCCAACACCCAGTGGCTGAGTGATTTCTTGGCATTTTCCTATGACTGCAGCAATAGTATTATTAAGCGTTACGCGTTTAATGATTCAAATTTTATTGTTGAAATTTGTTTTCCCCCTCCCAGGGTTTTGATATTTATTTTAACAACTAAAGTATCAATCATAAAGGAATTTGTTAACAAAATCCTATTAACAGTTGCTGCCAATAATGAAGTGGCGCGTAGCAATAGCACAGAATAGTTATATTAATAATACAATACACACAAAGCCAAAAGGCGTTGAATTGTAAGCTGATACAATTTATGAAAGCTGCGTATAATTAGCAAAAAAGTGTTATGGCGGAGGAGAGAAATTTACATTACATTCTATTGTATTTTTTTAAGGGAAACAAAAAAAAATTATGTGGTAAGCAGAGTTTTTGCTAATATTTAAAGTTTATACAGCAGAATAGGTTGATAAATTACTTAAAAAAAATATAATATATTTTTTATATAATTTTTCTTTAGTTGTATGGTACCCAACAAAATATTATGACTATTGATTAAAGAAAAATATAAATTATTATACTTTTTTTTTGTAACCTCCGTCAGCGATATCTTTATTGTAGTAGCTCACTATTTCACTGCCATATATCTAGGTCACGTAATGTTTAGGATAAACAACATAAAAATATTGGATAATTAGTTGCATTGTGTAAATTAATTTTTAAGCTCGTTCCACGAATATTTAATTATAATAAACGAAATTTATTAAAGCACCATTTGCACCACCGGCAAAAGCAGCAGCAGCAGCTGGACTGGTTACCAATAGTCAAGTAGGAGGGAGAACACAAGGAAGTAGATGATGATATATAAATTTCAAAGAATGAATTGTGTAGTAAGTTTAAAAAATATAGTCCAATTATTAAAGAGAGCAGTAAACGAAAGGTTTTAAATGTTAATCAACCAGACCAAAGAGCTAAAGCTGTAATAACGAAAACCTATATGGGCATGATCCCTAGAAATTTGGAAATGTGGGCGAAGAGATTTTTCGAACTTCGTACTTTTAGGGGTAAGTGGGATATAATTTGAACCATCACCCGGACCAAATGACTTAAGGTAGAATCATGAAAATATTATATAGACTTGCTTCGTATAGAGTTAGATAGCCGCACGAAACGATTTTTGCAATTTTTACATTGAGACGTAAAAAGAGACCAAAAAGTTATAAAGCTACCATCACCCAGACCAAACGGCTTAAGCTATCATCGCAAAAATCTTATTGGTAATAGCCAGAATCTCTATGAAGTGGTAGCGAATGTGAGAAGACGCAATGCTGAGTAATCTAATGCATGCTACCACCGATGAGTTGCTAAAGCTCAACACAGGCTCTCTTAGTGACTTTGGCAGCCCCAAGAAACTAGGATCGAGCGCGGTAGCCTAATAAGCCACTCTCCTTAAACAAAACCAATTATTATGAAAACACGAAGAAAAGAAAAAAAGAACCTCCCCAAATGTTGACGAACTTGCAAATGTTATAAGGACCATGAATTACTTATATGCACCTGGAATATCTGAACTCTCTACAGAGAAAGTGCCTCTATCCAACTGGCGGATGTCCTCGACAAATACAATGATGTCATCATCGCCATATAGGAAATGCAATGGACGGGACAGGGATGCACACGTCAAAAGAACTGTATCATATTTTATGGCTGCCATGCAGAAAGACACGAATTTGGCTGTGGATTCATAGTCGGCAAGAGACTTCGACATCTGGTCTCGCAGTTTAACCCTGTAAGGGACCGAATAGCCACTATTCGCATCAAGGCGAATTATTTTTACATTACGCTGATTTGTGTACACGCCAAGACGAAAGACAAAGGCGATGGCATTAAATATGCATTCTATGAGGAGTTATGGAGGAGTTATATGACCGCAGCCCAGCACATGAGATTACAATTGTTTCGGGGAGATTTTAATGCTAAAATGGTAAGGGAGGATTCTCTTGGTTCTGCAAACGGAAAATGCAGTCTTCACAGCAACACCTCCGACAACGGATTCAGACAGCTTTGTTTCGCGTCGGCAAGAAACATGGTTGTGAGTGGAACCAAGGCAACCTGGATATCCCCTGATCAAAATACAAGAAACCAAATTGATCACGTGGTAATTGATGGAAGGCATGTCTCAAGAATTATAGACGTGGTTGTGATGCGCGGTGCCAATATTGACTCGGATTACCATCTAGTTTCAGCCAAGAAACGCACTCGATTAAGTAGTGCTAAAAACGCTCGTAACCAAACCCAAAGGAAGTTAGACATCAGAAAGCTGCATACCTCCGCGATAGCCAATGCCTACTCCAACCAACTCTCTCTCAATTACTTCAAACCAACCCCCCTAATTCTGATGTTCCCGTCAACCAGTGGCAGCATATTGCGAATTATATGACCACTGCCGTAACGACCGTACTGGGCTATGCAAAACCATTCTCAGACAAGCCCTGGTACGATGAGGAATATTGCGAAATATCTGAGGAAATGGATGTTGCATACAGGGCAAAACTGCAGCCAATGGCGATGCGTGCAGTAACGGAGCTTTATAATGAGAAGAGGAGGGAGATGACACGCCTCTTTAGGTGGAAAAAGTCTATAGAAGAAAAGGGAGATCTATGATACCGATATATCGAATTACAGGGATAGAGGTGAAGCCCGAAAGTTCGACCAAAAGGTAAAAAGCAAAGGTTTTGGAGCAACGATCCCGACCTGTAAGGACGGATATGGTAATCTGGTCACTGACGTTCGGGATGTGCTGCAATTTTGGAGGAAACACTTTTGAACTCTACCCGTTCTCGAAGGCAGCATTAGTGACGAAATCACGCCAAACATCGACGATGAAGTAAACTGACCACTACCGAGCCAAAACGGCAATTGCATGGATTGAAAACAACAAGCTGACAACGTGCATGCACCAGCTCATAAACACGTTTTGGCTCAAGGAATGCATGCCCGATGTTTGGAATCTGAGTGTTCTATGTCCTGGGCTTATGAAAGGCGATCCAAAGTCCTGTCTAGTGTGTTATGTGAGAGACTAAAGCACATTATAGCGAACATGATAGCACTTTATCAGTGTGGCGTTAGACCTGGTAAATTCACGACCGACCAGATATTCACAGTACGACAAATCCTAAAAGTCCCAGGAAATGCAGAACGACACCTACCATCGGTTTATCGTCTACAAAGCTGCATTCGACAGTCCGATACGACAGAAACCATTATATGCTATGGCTGAATTTGGAAACCCCATGAAGCTGATACAACTTTGCGGGATGGCACTGACTAACAAGAAGTCTTTAGTGAAAATAAGCACAAATCTTAGAGAGCCATTTTCTACCAAGCGTGGCTTCAGACAAAGCGATAGTCTGTCTTGCGATCTCTGTAATATCATCATGGAGATGATCATGCCTACCTGTTTTGCTCTACAGCGCAGAATCCTGGGTAATGACGCTGGCGGATCAATCTATTCTGGGAGTTTACGAGAGTAAAAAACTTCGCAAAATATTTAAAAAAAATGGCGGACTTGAGCCCATTTTTCAGCATACCAACGACATATTCAAAATATTGAATTTATTACAAACTAGCTGGCCCGGCAGACTTCGTCCTTTCTTAAATTTTTTGTAAAAGATGTTAAGTGCAGTTGAAATCTAAGAACGATTGTTTTCTTACTTTGGCCTCTTAAATATTTAAAATTAAAGGGACTCGTTTTGCCGGGCAAATTCTGTACTTCATATATCTTAAAGATTACTATATATAATTGTAAGAATTACTAAAATGGATCAGGAGTGTCCACCATGATTTGATGGAAACTAACTTATTTTAAGCCGATTGACTGACACCTAACTTGGTGTACTTGGTGATTGGACCTTAAGATGTTCGTTCTGAGATGTTATGCGTATTTATCACAAGGGGGACGAAGACTAAATTTCAGCTAACTTCGTTCATCCGTTCAAATTTTGGTTAAAAATCCACCTAAACGCCACCTACCGGGTCCATTTGTACATACAATCTATGATTATGATCAATCAAACATACATTATGAAATTCAGTTAAATTGGTCCATTCGTTAAAATTTTGAATATAAACCCACCCCAGCGCCACCTACCGGGTCCATTTGTACATAAAATGTTTTCTTATAATGAAACGAATATCCATTCTAAATTTCAGTTGCATTCATATACTACATGCATTTGGATATAAATCCACCCTAGCGCCAGATTTGTTTATTTACAAACCATCTTCTGAAAATACGGAATCGAATAAAGAAAAAATCAGCCAAATCGCTCCAGCCGTTCTCAAGTGATGGGTTTACATACGTGGACCTTTTCATTTTTATACTTATATATATAGATATTACAATTGCTGCATATTTGTCGATTTGTCCTTTTTTTTCGTTTTAATTTTTATGTTTTAATATCTTCATCACTTTGCATTTTTTATTAATATATTCTATTTTAATACTTCCTAAAATCTAAGAGATTCTCATTTTTGCCACTTGATGCTTAAGTGTACTTTCATTGTAGTTAGCGCATAAAACTTATGCAGCTCCCGCATATTTTAAATATTCATAAGTTTAACGAATATGAAAAGAACAGGACCAGTCAACAAAGGCAACGCGAATGATGTTCGGTGTTCCTTTCCGGCCCTTTATCTAAGAACAACAGAGAGCGGCGAAAAAAACACACACATACAGAAGAATTTTCCTTTAAGTCATTATATCATTTCCACACCATCAATTGCGTAACTTAAAATGCACTAAAATAGTGATAACTTTTTAAAAGATGAATACAGAAAAGGTTTAGTTTTTATTATAGAGTTTTATTTAGTTTTTTTTCGCTCTACCCCCCTTGTTGTTTGCAGTAACGCAGAAATGTAAAAATAAAATATTATCAACGCAAATGGAATTGAAAGTTTGGTGAATTTTTAGGCACTTTGCAGCAACACCAGCTTGAGCAGCCACCCTCCGGCACTCTCCCCGTACTAACACACCCGCAGGACTTTCGTTAGTCGCAGGACAATTTATTTAATGGCTTCAACGAAAAAAAAGAAGAAAAAAACCATGCCAGTGGTAGTGTTTGGGTACAATTGGTCACAAGGATATGAGGTCATAGTAGTAGTAAAATTAGTTGCTATTCTAAAAGCTTTGTGGGGGGGGGGGGGTGGTGTTGTTTGCTTTTCTATTGCCTTAGTTATGTGGTTTATTTATATGACTGCTCCGCTTGTATGTTGTGAGCTATTCATTTGTTACCCCGAGCTGGTTGAGTTTTTCAATTTTCTTTAGGAAAAAATCTGGACGTATGTAATAAAAACCCGCTACATTTTGAGTGTTTCATTTTCGCTGCCAGTGTCTGTATTATGCCCTTTGATTTATTATGGTACAGTGTCAAAATTGGCAACATTCGAAGGATAGGTTACTTAGCCAGAAAATGGCAAAATGTTGTTATAGTAGAAGTACTAGCAGTGGTGGAAGACGAATTGTTAAGACCCTAAAAATTTTGATTTTTTATAAAAAAAAGACCTACTTAAGTGTAAAACTACATAGAAATGACACCAAAATAGAGTCAGGGACTATGGCTTTCCTAACACAGTACAACACATGATTTTGGGATTCAATTCTGAGAACTGCACGTGAAAGAAGCCCCAAAAAGAAGAAGTTCTGCATTATTCGTTATGTCAAGTTACATGCCATAATAATTTAATATCGATTTGAAGCTAGTAAGTATCGAATAGGGGAATTTGTCACGTTTTAGGCTCTTATGATTGATATAACATAAATACTTTATGGTGGCGTATGATTATCATAAGTAATATTCCACGTAAATCATACGCCACGGAGTACAACAGTTTTATTGTAACTGGTACAAAATAAATCCAGTTCAAAATCATTTGATGAATGGAAAAGTAAAACTGTTGCTTGTGTAGGGAAACGTTATAAGAACAGATTAAAGGAATTGTAATTCTAATTTTTTTAAACTTGTTTCAGCTAAATCGAATTAGTGGTTCTCGAGTTTTGTCAAACAAAATAACCTAAAACGTGACAAATTCCCTATATGATACTTACTAACTTCAAATCGATATTAAATTATTATGGCATGTAACTTGACAAAACGAACGATGCAGAACTTCTTATTTTTGGGGCTACTTTCAAGTGCAGTTCTCAGAATTGAATCCCAAATCAATAAGCTGACAAATGTTGTACTGTGTAAGGAAATGCCTGCATATATTTCTTCTCCCAAAATAATCTTCATTATGATGGCAATTGTCTGCTTCAAACCACAACTTTTTCCTTTGACCTAATACCTAACGTAGCTCATCAGTCGCCATAAAAACAGCCAAATGCCATACCAGTTTTTTTTTTTGGTGTTACCTCCCCATAACATCCACACGCTCCTGGCATTTGCCAGAATAATTCCATTACGTGTTGTCACATCTCTTGAAACAAATGTTTGTTCAATTTCAGCGAATAGTTTTGATTATGCTTTTAATGCCAACTTTTCACATTAGTAAATGTTTTTAACACCCTCCCTACCGCTGTATAATAACCTGTGATGGCTATAGCCCGGCCTCCCTCAACTCAATCTCCAACTTCAAGTGAAGCAGCAGCAGCATTAGCAGTGGCAACAACAGCAAAAAAAAAACTTTTATTACCATAAACTATTGAGACTAATGGCACAACAGATAAATAGTAGTAATTTTTGTTGTTGTTCTGTTTTTCTATTATATTTCTCTATCTCTCTCTCACTCCTTGAAATCCACTACTTCAACGCCGTCTTGTATGCAACACAGTGAAGTTTGCAACATTTTCAATTCATTCGATTTTTTTGGGGAGTTATTTGTTCTTTTGCATTTTTTCCAAAAGAGGGAGAAACAAATTTATGTCTTAGCTTGCAACGCCATATCTTTTGGTTTGGCGTTATCATAAATTTTCCTTAGACAATTGTCATCGTCTTTGTAATCGTTGTGGTCTTCGTCATCGTCGTCGTTGCAGTCTCCGCTGGTTTTACTTTGGCAGACGAGGGGGTACGTTGCACATTGTGGTTGTGGCTGCGGCCTAGAAATTTGAAAAGTTTTATTGCCGCATTTAAGTGGTGACATTTCTGGTCTTTTGTATAACAAAATCTCCAAATAAAGTTAAATTGATTTTAGGTTTGCGGCATAGGAACACAATGCCAATATGAATACAAATTGAGAAGAGTGTGTGAAATCTTGAAAACTTCAAGTAAGAATATGTGTTGTTGAAAATGTTAAGGATATGCTTGAAAACTTTTATCAAATTGTAAGAGATGACTATTTTTAACAAATGCTATACAATCATCTTACGCAATATATGTTGGTATTCAGTGTAGTTATAAACCAGTACAGAATTTTCAGTCAGATAAACTGACTGATAAATACCATCACCCACTATAAGATATTGTTTAAGTGTTGAGTTATTAAAATTAACCGATTTGTAATTAAAACCGACTTACATATACCCTTACCCTCAGTAAAACAAATAATTTTCTATTATATTGATATTATTACTCGATTTCTAAAGTGGGCGGAGTGGTACATTTGTATGGGAGGTACGAGAAGGGGTGTGTCTAAGCTTCCAGATTTATTCTCCATAACTTTATCCTGTTATAGCTTTACTAAATACATAATTTGGGCACGATTGCGTTGTGTGTATTGATATTATTACAACATCTCTAAAGTGGGCGGAAAGGTACATTTGAATGGGAGGTACCAGATGGGGCGTGTCTAGACTTTCAAATTTTTCTCCAAAGCTTTGTCCTATTATGACATAACAAAATTCAAAATTTGGACACGATCGTGTCGAGTGTATTGATATTATTACCCTATTTCTAAAGTGGGCGGAAAGGTACATTTGAATAGGATGGGGCGTGCCTAGACTTTCAGATTTTTTCTCCAAAACTTTATCCTGCTTGAACTTTACCAAATACAGAATTTGGGCACGATCGCGTCAAGTCTATTAATTATATCAATCGATTTCTAAAGTGGGCGGTACCAGATTTGTATGGGAGGAACCAGATGGGGCGTGGATAGACTTAAAATTTTTTTCTTTAAAACATAATCTTGTTATAGCTTTACTAAAAATAGAATTTGGGTACGATCATGTTTAATTTAATGATATTATTCCTCCATCTCTTTAGTGGGCGGAAAGGTAGATTTGTATGGGAGATACCAGAAGGGGCGTGGCTAGGCTTTCAAAATTTTTTCCAAAACTTTATCCTGTTATAGCTTTACCAAATACAGAATTTGGGTACGATCCCGTTGGGTGTATTGATATTATTACTCGATTTCTAAAGTGGGCGGAGCGGTACATTTGTATGGGAGATACCAGAAGGGGCGTGGCTAGGCTTTCAAAATTTTTTCCAAAACTTTATCCTGTTATAGCTTTACCAAATACAGAATTTGGGTACGATCCCGTTGGGTGTATTGATATTATTACTCGATTCTAAAGTGGGCGGAATGAAGTATTTGTATGGGAGGTACCAGAAGGGTCGGGGCCATGTAGCCCATTTGCAATACCATAAGTAGTTTTGAGGAAATAATAACTCGTGCAAAATTTCACAACATTTGGTTACGTCTTTCGAAAGTTATCGTGCGAACCAGCCGGACAGACAGACAGACAGACAGACGGACATGGCTCAAACGACTTAAAAAGTCATAAAGTGACTCCTTCTATGTGTTACACTTTTGGGTCGCATCAATTGATATATACCCTCATCCCTAAGGGTGATGGTATAAAAAGATATGTATATAAAACTATGACGTTCAATTCGGTCATTTGTGTGGGAGATGCCAGAAGGGGTATGGCAAAGGTTTCGGTTTTCTGAGGGTTTGTCTACTATTACAACATAATTATAAATAAATATTTTTAATATTTTTTAAACATATAATATTTTTACTATATTTTATTTTTATATAATTTTTAATATTTTTATTATTTTTAATATTTTTAATAATATGAATATTTTTAATAATTTGAATATTTTATATATTTTTAAAATATTTGTAATAATTAGAATATTTTTAATATTTCTAATATTTTTAGTATTTTAAATATTTTAAATATCTTTAATACTTTTAATATTTTCAATATTTTTATTATTTTTATATTTTTAATATGTTTAGTATGTTTAATATTTTTAATATTTTTAATATTTTTAATATTTTTAATATTTTTAATATTTTTAATATTTTTAATATTTTTAATATTTTTAATATTTTTAATATTTTTAATATTTTTAATATTTTTAATATTTTTAATATTTTTAATATTTTTAATATTTTTAATATTTTTAATATTTTTAATTGTTTTTATATTAAGTCTTTATAATAAATATAATATATTTAATATTTTTATACTTTTTTTTAATATCTTTAATATTTTTTGTAGTTTTAATAATTTGAATATTTTTAATTTTTTTAATATTTTTAATATTCTTAATAGTTTTAATATTTTTAATATTTTTAATATTTTTAATATTTTTAATATTTTTAATATTTTTAATATTTTAAATACTTTTAAAATTTTTAGTATTTAAATATTTTTAATATTAAAAAAAAAATATTCACATTTTTTATAATTATAAATTGACCAAATTCAAATATCCTCCAGTTGTCCATTTGTTATTAGATAATTACCACAGAACTAATTATAAAAGTCATGTTAATGGCATGTGAATTCAAAAATTCACGACATCTCTTCACCACTTCCTTGTTGTCCTATAACCCACATATATTTCTCTACAAACCTAATGCTCAGCAACCCACCCTTTAACTCAACCTCTGCCACCCACCTGTAATCTAACAACAATTTCTTCAATTTCCTACTACTTTACTTTCTAGTTTTGTAGCATCACGTACTTGAACATCACTCCAATGCTCCACTGCACCAACATACGATGGCAATGTGTCTTATTTTAATAATGTTACGGCAACAACATGTTGTCAACAACATTGTCAATTATAGCAAATAGTAGCGACAAAGAGGCAACAACGCCAACCCAAGACAAACTTGCCAGCGACAGACAAGTAAAATTGCTTGACATTAAAAATGACACGAGGAAAAGTGTTGGAACATATTCATACACACACACAAACATCACTAGCTTAAACGAATGCTTTCGCATTGTAACTCAAGAGTCATCACGGAAAGTGCGAAAATCACGTACATTTATCATATATCCAACATTCAATGAGTGGGACAACAATGCACCATTAAATGCATCACTACAATGATGATGATGGCAGGGGCAACCAGCAAGCATGCCACCAGCAAGCACATTTTCCATACAGCACAATTACAAAGACCAAAACGGAATCGAGTAAAGTGGCTAACAAATGATGTTGCTCGCGTCCACCTATGAGGTGGTAAATGTTGGCAGTCATTGATGATTGAGGCATGCTGCAGTGGATAGAGGCATGATAAGTGGCATAGAATTAAAATGCGTTGCAAGTACTGCGCCAGTCGGGGTGTGTGTGTGTATAGTTGTGGTCGCAGTTTTCGACACTGTCACTCCGTCTGTCCTGTGTTTATGATGATCATTCACCCATTTTTCAACCAACCTTTCTGTCATCCAGCCAATGATGGCGGCTCCCATGGGTTGGCCAGGAGACATCTCCCATTTCCCCAACCATTAACTCAACATCCATGCATTGTCAAGTTAATCGCACTTTACAGCCAGTCAAAATCCCCCAAAGACCATTGGGGGTTACATATTTGCATAATATTCCTTTTTGCGACTAACGCATTTGCAAAATTACGCTGACACGTCGTACATACATACATATTTATGAATTATAACGGCTAATTGCATTGTCGACTTTTTTTCTGGTGTCTCTGTGTTTGAAACTGAAGTAATATTTATATTTGTTTATAAACAAAGGCGATAAATGAGCTGCAGAAGGAGTGCAGGAGAAATTGTGTTACACATCGTTAATCAAATTATTGACAGTCGGTTATTTGTTATTTAAATACAGAAAGTTAAGGCCCCAACCCAGTGGAAAATGGGGAAGGGAAAATATTTGATATTTTGGATATATTTAAATTATTATAATTTTTGATATTTTTAAATTATTAAAATTTTTGATATTATTGATATATTTGATATTTTTGATATTTTTGATATTTTTGATATTTTTGATATTTTTGATATTTTTGATATTTTTGATATTTTTGATATTTTTGATATTTTTGATATTTTTGATATTTTTGATATTTTTGATATTTTTGATATTTTTGAAATTTTTGATATTTTTGATATTTTTGATATTTTTTATATTTTTTATATTTTTAGTATTTTTGGTACTTTTAATATTTTAAATATTTTTGATATTTTTGATATTTTTGATATTTTTGATATTTTTGATATTTTTGATATTTTTGATATTTTTGATATTTTTGATATTTTTGATATTTTTGATATTTTTGATATTTTCGATATTTTTGATATTTTTGATATTTTTGATATTTTTGATATTTTTGATATTTTTGATATTTTTGATATTTTTGATATTTTTGATATTTTTGATATTTTTGATATTTTTGATATTTTTGATATTTTTGATATTTTTGATATTTTTGATATTTTTGATATTTTTGATATTTTTGATATTTTTGATATTTTTTATATTTTTAGTATTTTTGGTACTTTTAATATTTTAAATATTTTTGATATTTTTGATATTTTTGATATTTTTGATATTTTTGATATTTTTGATATTTTTGATATTTTTGATATTTTTGATATTTTTGATATTTTTGATATTTTTGATATTTTCGATATTTTTGATATTTTTGATATTTTTGATATTTTTGATATTTTTGATATTTTTGATATTTTTGATATTTTTGATATTTTTGATATTTTTGATATTTTTGATATTTTTGATATTTTTGATATTTTTGATATTTTTGATATTTTTGATATTTTTGATATTTTTGATATTTTTGATATTTTTGATATTTTTGATATTTTTGATATTTTTGATATTTTTGATATTTTTGATATTTTTGATATTTTTGATATTTTTGATATTTTTGATATTTTTGATATTTTTGATATTTTTGATATTTTTGATATTTTTGATATTTTTGATATTTTTGATATTTTTGATATTTTTGATATTTTTGATATTTTTGATATTTTTGATATTTTTGATATTTTTGATATTTTTGATATTTTTGATATTTTTGATATTTTTGATATTTTTGATATTTTTGATATTTTTGATATTTTTGATATTTTTGATATTTTTGATATTTTTGATATTTTTGATATCTATATATATAAAAATGAAATGGTCCACGTATGTCATACCATCACTAGAGAACGGCTGGAGCGATTTGGCTGATTTTTTTTTATTCGATTCGAAATTTTCCGTAGATTGTTTGTGTTGAAAAAAATCAAATCCAGGTGGCGCTAGGGTGGATTTATATCGAAAATTTGAATGCATGTACCAATTCAACTGAAATTTAGAATGGATATTCGTTTGATCATGAGAAAACATTTTATGTACAAATAAACCTGGTAGGTGGCGCTGGAGTCGGTTTACAATCAAAATATTAACGAATGGGCCAATTTAACTGAAATTCAGAATCTATGTTTGTTTGATCATTAGAAAAAATAGTATGTACAAATGGACCCGGTAGATGGCGCTAGGGTGGATTTATATCGAAAATTTGAATGCATGTACCAATTTAACCAAAATTTAGTATTTATGTTTGTGGAACATTGAGAAAAAATTTTTTGTATAAATTGACCCAGTAGGTGTCGCTATGGTGGAATTATAATGACAATTTTAACGAATTAAACAATTTGACTGAAATTTAGAATGTATATTTGTTTTATTATGAGAATTTTTTTTTGTATATATGGACCTACAGTTGATTTGGCTGGGGTTGAATTATTCCGGAAATTTATATCGATTATCCGATTTTACTTAAACTTAAAATATATAATTTTTTTGGCATGAGAAAATTTTGAATGTATGTTCGGAACCAGTTGCCGGTGTTTAGCTTATGATACACTTAATTTTTAGAATGTCATTTAGTCACTTTATTTAACATCATAGTTATTCAGAAGTCTATATATATAAAAACAGATGTACATTTTGATGTCACCACTAATTGTGAATGCGGTTGACCCCATTTGTCCCAAAATTTCAGTGACAGTTGAGGATTGGCTATAGATGGTCACCCAGACCGCAAAATGGCTGAAGGTAGACTGGCGAACATTTGTGTTGGTGCACTTCCTATAGAATTAGAGAGCTTCACAAAGTGGTTTTCGCATTTCGAACTTTTAGGGGACAAACACGAAAATGGGAACAACTGTTGCTCTTACCTAGACCCAGCGGTTAATAGGGTTGTTGACCCAAATAAAGGGATTTTTGGAAATTGGTACTCCTTGGAATAAAAAAGGACAATGGCTCAGACCAAACACCTTAAGTATAAATCACTCAGTACACCAACGCAGAAAGTTATATGTCAGTCAATCGGCTTAAAAATGTGGTTTAAGAATATATGCCTATCAAAAAGTAAGTTTTTATCATATCCTGGACGACACTGCTGAACCATTTTAGCACTTCTTACAAAATTAATCTCTTAGATTTATATATATGAAGTACAGAATATATCCGGGAATACTTAGCCCTTTAAATTTAAATATTTCAGGGGCCAAGTAATAAACCTATCGTTATTAGATTTCAACTGCACTCAACATCTTTTGAAATAATTTGGAGGCAGGACGAAGTCTGCCGGGCCAGCTAGTTTTTGATATTTTTGATATTTTTGATATTTTTGATATTTTTGATATTTTTGATATTTTTGATATTTTTGATATCTATATATATAAAAATGAAATGGTCCACGTATGTCATAGCATCACTTGAGAACGGCTGGAGCGATTTGGATGATTTTTTTTTTATTGGATTCGAAATTTTCCGTAGATTGTTTGTGTTGAAAAAAATTAAATCCAGGTGGCGCTAGGGTGGATTTATATCGAAAATTTGAATGCATGTACCAATTCAACTGAAATTTAGAATGAATATTCGTTTGATCATGAGAAAACATTTTATGTACAAATGGACCCGGTAGGTGGCGCTGGGGTCGGTTTACAATCAAAATTTTAACGAATGGGCCAATTTAACTGAAATTCAAAATCTATGTTTGTTTGATGATCAGAAAAAATTGTATGTACAAATGGACCCGGTAGATGGCGCCAGGGTGGATTTATATCGAAAATTTGAATGCATGTACCAATTTAACTGAAATTTAGTATTTATGTTTGTGGAACCTTGAGAAAAAATTGTTTGTATAAATTGACCCGGTAGGTGTCGCTAGGGTGGAATTATAATGAAAATTTTAACGAATTAAACAATTGGACTGAAATTTTGAATGTGTATTTGTTTTATTATGAGAATTTTTTATGTATATATGGACCTACAGTTGATTTGGCTGGGGTTGAATTATATCGAAAATTTATATCGATTGTCCGATTTTACTTAAACTTAAAATATATGATTTTTTTGGCATGAGAAAATTTTGAATGTATGTTTGGAACCAGTTGCCGGTGTTTAGCTTATGATACACTTATTTTTTGGAATGTCATTTAGTCACTTTTTTTAACATCATAGTTATTCAGAAGTCTATATATATAAAAAAAAAGATGTACATTTGGATGTTACCACTAAGTGTGAAAACGGTTGACCCCATTTGTCCCAAAATTTCAGTGGAAGTTGAGGATGGGCTGTAGATGGTCACCCAGACCGTAAAATGGCTTAAGGTAGAATGGCGAACATTTATGTTGGTGCAATTCCTATAGAATTAGAGAGTTTCACAAAGTTATTTTCTAACTTTTAGGGGACAAACACGAAAATGGGAACAACTGTTGCTCTCACCTAGACCAAACGGACAATAGGGTTGTTGAGCCAAATGAAGGGATTTTTGGAAATTGGTACTCCTTGGAATAAAAAGGGACAAAGTACTATGTACATGGCTCAGACCAAACACCTCAGACCAAACACCTTAAGTATCAATCACCCAGTACACCAACGCAAAAAGTTATATGTCAGTCAAGCGGCTTAAAAATGTGGTTTTAGAATATATGCCTATCAATAAGTAAGTTTTTATCATATCCTGGACGACACTGCTGAAAAATTTTAGCACTTCTTACAAATATAATTATCTTCTTACACTACTTATAGATTTATATGAAGTACAGAATATGTCCGGGAATACTTCGCCCTTTAAATTAAAATATTTCAGAGGCCATGTAATAAACCAATAGTTATTAGATTTCAACTGCACTCAACATCTTTTGAAATAATTTGGAGGCAGGACGAAGTCTGCCGGGCCAGCTAGTCTATATATATAAAAATGAAATGGTCCACGTATGTCATAGCATCACTTGAGAACGGCTGGAGCGATTTGGATGATTTTTTTTTTATTGGATTCGAAATTTTCCGTAGATTGTTTGTGTTGAAAAAAATTAAATCCAGGTGGCGCTAGGGTGGATTTATATCGAAAATTTGAATGCATGTACCAATTCAACTGAAATTTAGAATGAATATTCGTTTGATCATGAGAAAACATTTTATGTACAAATGGACCCGGTAGGTGGCGCTGGGGTCGGTTTACAATCAAAATTTTAACGAATGGGCCAATTTAACTGAAATTCAAAATCTATGTTTGTTTGATGATCAGAAAAAATTGTATGTACAAATGGACCCGGTAGATGGCGCCAGGGTGGATTTATATCGAAAATTTGAATGCATGTACCAATTTAACTGAAATTTAGTATTTATGTTTGTGGAACCTTGAGAAAAAATTGTTTGTATAAATTGACCCGGTAGGTGTCGCTAGGGTGGAATTATAATGAAAATTTTAACGAATTAAACAATTGGACTGAAATTTTGAATGTGTATTTGTTTTATTATGAGAATTTTTTATGTATATATGGACCTACAGTTGATTTGGCTGGGGTTGAATTATATCGAAAATTTATATCGATTGTCCGATTTTACTTAAACTTAAAATATATGATTTTTTTGGCATGAGAAAATTTTGAATGTATGTTTGGAACCAGTTGCCGGTGTTTAGCTTATGATACACTTATTTTTTGGAATGTCATTTAGTCACTTTTTTTAACATCATAGTTATTCAGAAGTCTATATATATAAAAAAAAAGATGTACATTTGGATGTTACCACTAAGTGTGAAAACGGTTGACCCCATTTGTCCCAAAATTTCAGTGGAAGTTGAGGATGGGCTGTAGATGGTCACCCAGACCGTAAAATGGCTTAAGGTAGAATGGCGAACATTTATGTTGGTGCAATTCCTATAGAATTAGAGAGTTTCACAAAGTTATTTTCTAACTTTTAGGGGACAAACACGAAAATGGGAACAACTGTTGCTCTCACCTAGACCAAACGGACAATAGGGTTGTTGAGCCAAATGAAGGGATTTTTGGAAATTGGTACTCCTTGGAATAAAAAGGGACAAAGTACTATGTACATGGCTCAGACCAAACACCTCAGACCAAACACCTTAAGTATCAATCACCCAGTACACCAACGCAAAAAGTTATATGTCAGTCAAGCGGCTTAAAAATGTGGTTTTAGAATATATGCCTATCAATAAGTAAGTTTTTATCATATCCTGGACGACACTGCTGAAAAATTTTAGCACTTCTTACAAATATAATTATCTTCTTACACTACTTATAGATTTATATGAAGTACAGAATATGTCCGGGAATACTTCGCCCTTTAAATTAAAATATTTCAGAGGCCATGTAATAAACCAATAGTTATTAGATTTCAACTGCACTCAACATCTTTTGAAATAATTTGGAGGCAGGACGAAGTCTGCCGGGCCAGCTAGTTTTTAATATTTTTGATAAATTTAATATTTTTGATAAATTTGATATTTTTGATATTTTTAATACACAAGGGTGAAATTTCGGAGAAACGGCTGCCAGGTTAATGTTGCAGTTGCCTTCCGTCCCGTTAAACCCTTAGCAGGGCTTGGGGAACGCTACATGTTTCGTAGTCACTAAGCTGACTTTATAGGTTCGGTTGAGATGACTCCCGATTAATGTCCGACCTGGCTCTGAACACGATTTATCATAGGGTATCGTGTCAACCATTGCGAGAAGACCTCACTGCTTTGCAAAGGGACCCTCGGGGTCATATAGGTCGGCTGCATTTAGAGTATGGATAACGGCCCCAAGTTGGGACTCAGAAAGAATGATGAACGAAAAAACTTTACAAAAACCAAAAACTGATGAGGGAAAATCAAACCCTTTTGAGCCCACTAGAAGACTGAGGAAGTCTCCTCCGGAAAGAGACGATATGGCCTCGCAGATGGCTACAACCGAGTCCCCTAGAATTGAAGCTGACCACGTTGTTAGCATAATAAGAGAGGAAATCTTTCTGATCCCGAATGCAGTGCTGGTGCTGGTGCCACAACAAACTAGAAGCTCTCCTAACCAGAATTTCATTGTTAAAATCAGAAAGGAAGAAACCTCTGCTATTGCGGATATGAATAAGGTACTGGTCAAAATTAAGGCAGCTCTCAGGTGGCAGAGAAACATAATCATGGATATCAGAGAAGGAATCCAGGAGATAGACGATTTAATCTGCATCGCCGAAACTAGCAGGACCAGCTGGACGAAGGTTGAAGATGAGAGACGAGCAAACATGAGCGTGAATATTGTACAAAATACGGACACCACTCACGAGAACGGCCAAGAGAATTGCAGAAAGCCCATCTGAACGGACAGAGGATGCAAAAAAGAGAAAAAATAAGGAAGAAACAGGAACAGTGGAAGACAGTCAGCTACAGAAAACCACCTAAGCGAGATAGGAAGACGAAAGTTTTCGAAGCAGCCCGGGAAAAACCGAGAATGAAAGAAGCAATGTAGATGCCAATGATGCGCAAACAGGAGGCTTAACTTAATTTCCCTTTGCACCCCATGAATGAGGTATGGGATAGCTTCTCGCGTTGTTGTGAATTAACACGCTTTCTATTTTTAGATTCACAACTAACGGCACCTACTTATTTATCGACGAATGCGAACGTCACTGTTTTGAGAAGCTCTTACTAGACACGACGATTGAATCGACGCTTAATACTGCGAAGTTGCTGTCAAACAACATTCGAGGGGAGCCGACAATGAAAGAAAATTGTATTTATTTTTTTCTTTTAAGATGACTGGAGCCAGGTTTGAACCTGCGATCTCCCGCATGGTAGTCGCGTGTTCTAACCACTATGCCACGGTCGGTCCCAAACAGGAGGCACTCATAATAAAACCAACAGAGGGGCACAGCTATGCGGATGTTCTTAAGACTCCGAGGGAGAATGGAAACAGAGATGACAGAAAAGTCAAAACAATAAGGAAAACTCAAACAGGACCGGTGCTGTTCAACGTTAAACAATGTAAAGGAGGCAATAAAAGTCCGTAGCGGTACTACAAATGTTACCCTAATATTGAATATTTTTAATATTTTTAAAATTTTTAATATTTTTAATATTCTAAATATTTTTAACATTTTAAATATTTTTAATATTTTTTTAAATATTTTTAAAATTTTTAGTATATTTAACATTTTAAATATTTTTAATATTTGTTTCTAATATATAAAATTTTTTTTTAATATATTTAATATTTTGAATATATTTAATATTTTTAACATTTTTATATATTTTTCAGAGTTTTATATTTTTAATATTTTTTTTATATATTATTTTCTTATATTCTACATTAAATTTTTCACCCAAATATTTCGCTGGGTCACGTAGATGACTCACTAAGGCATTATCGGAAATGAGGTGACTGTGAAAAAGAACACTGAATGTACAACAAGTTAATGGTTATAATGACATAAATAACAACAACAGCAACAACAAGAATATTATAGCGAAGCAATTATTATTGCAAACCCCATACCAAGAACTTTCCAACAGGACAAGTAGTCAACCCAACTAATATATAACCGATACCTCCTCTCTGTCTGTCTGTTATTTTCCAAGCAGACGCCACAAGTTATGCTTGCAAAGTGCTCTAACCCAAAGAGATTTACCCAGAGAGATTTCAATGCTCGACACATAGCAACACACATTACTAGCTGTGTTCTAGCAAATACACACATACACACACACACAAGGACATTTGCAATATTAATAATCCTGGCAAAGGATAACATGAATAAATGAAGTGGAGGCATCAGTTTATAACCATTCGATAATAAGTTATTAGACAATTGTTCCATTTGTTTTCAATGCTTGAGTGTCAGGGTTATAAATGGATGCCGATGTGAATGTGTGTGTGTGTGTGTGTGTGTGTGTGGGTGATAAGTGCTACAGTGGTTTTGAGGATGTTAATGGAATAAAGTTGCCATAGAGTATTTGAAAAGACTAATGTGTTTAATGTGAATGACTATGCTATGAGATATGCATGAGAAGAGGACTATAAGAGTTTTAGTATAGAGTATGAGTATTGTGAATTAAATATTTTATTAACTTCATATATATATTGATAGTAGTTGTGCAAATAAATATATAGCACCAATTTTTCACCACATGGCTAATTTAGGTTCATTATTCAGAATTTAACATCGTTTCTATCCCCTACTACTTCCTTGAATCTATTATCTTCACAAGCTTAAAAATTAAGCTTTGGTTGCCATTTTCCCTATCAATTATTTTCCACACACCACTGTTCATTGCTGCCAATGAATGCCCACAATGAAGTCCCAACACGATTTGCTATGCGTACCGATAGATAACTTGTGGCATCAACCGGTGCTGTCCTTTTGTCTTCCTTTGCCTATTTCCTTCATTCTGCGACTTGAAAAATCCATTAATTTTCCCATTTCCATTATTTGTACAAAGAGTGAAGCAAACAAAGTTCGAAATGCAAAAACAACGGAAATTATATTTGTTGTATTATTGGTAATTAACGTCACAGTGGTGCTGATGCAGCAGAGAAGGGGAGGAAAGCTAGCAGGTCCTTTCAACTTTAGTACATTCTTGCAGGGTTAAAAAAAAGTGTAAATGCTTCGATGGCCATGAATACTGGGGATGGGCGGATATTTTAATGCCTATTACACAGTTTTTCCAACTGACAAACTTAGACGTTATTGCCATTTTACCCCCTTTCTCTCTGTCAGAACTTTAACAATTGTAAAGTCATTCTTCGAGCAAATGATGCTGATACTTGATACTGGGTGGCTGGTGGCGCCTTGTAGTGTCATCTCAGTCTACTTGGGTTGGAAAAAAAAGTCATCAATAATTTTCAGTTTCCCCTCTGAGGAAAGGGATGAGAAGGATATCTAATGGCAAATGTCTAAGTGTTAAGTAGTAGAGTTAGCGGTGTCAATAGATTTCATTTAACGCATAAATAATTTATTGCTTTTTAATAATGTTAAAGTGAATTGTTGCAGGAAAGTTAGTGGGGAGTTTCGTGGCACACTAAAAACAAAAGCACTTAGTCATATGAAGTCATATTATAGTTGTGGGTTAAATCAATTGGGGGTACCTCGATAAAAACTGTGACAAATGGCAGAGATATCCAACTTTTTTCTTTGGATAAAAAATATTATATACAAAAAAATATTAAAAAAATTAACAGAGTTAAATATATTGAAAATATGAGAAATACCAAAAATTTTTAAAACATAAAATAGTACAAATTTTACAAATATCAAATATATTAAAAATAATGAAAATACTAAAAATATTGAAAATATTTAAATAAATAAAAATGTTAAAAATATTAAAAATATTAAAAATATTAAAAATATTAAAAATATTAAATATATTAAATATATTAAAAATATTAAAAATATTAAAAATATTAAAAATATTAAAAATATTAAAAATATTAAAAATATTAAAAATATTAAAAATATTAAGAATATTAAAAATATTAAAAATATTAAATATAAATATTAAATAAAAATATAAAAAATAGTAAAAGTATCAAAATGTTTAAAAATATTAAATATATTAAAAATATTAAAATTTTTATAAATATTAAAAATATTAAAACTAATAATAATATTAAAAATTAAATTTACGTTAAAGTGTATCAAATGATACATCAAATTCGGCTTACGATCAGAAAAGTGTTTTTTTTTTATTTTATTTTATTATTAAAAATATTAAAAATATTAAAAATATTAAAAATATTAAAAATATTAAAAATATTAAAAATATTAAAAATATTAAAAATATTAAAAATATTAAAAATATTAAAAATATTAAAAATATTAAAAATATTAAAAATATTAAAAATATTAAAAATATTAAAAATATTAAAAATATTAAAAATATTAAAAATATTAAAAATATTAAAAATATTAAAAATATTAAAACATATTAAAACTAATAAAAATATTTAAAATATGAAAAAAATTTTTTTTTTTTTTTTGCGGGCCAGGAGTTAAACATGCATTCTTGCATTCACGATACGCCGTCGCCAGTCGTGATATGTCGGGCACTCCCATTTGGGCCTACCGACTAAAAAACCCCCTTGTCTCCATCCTGGAAATTAGTCCACCCCGGAACCGCGTTTGCATTACTTCGGGGTGGTTTCCTGTAGGCTGAGTCAGCCATCGTCCGCTTACATTTATTCTTGTGTGGGGTTCAGTCTGCTGCATCCAGATCGGGTTTTTTTAACCGCAGGATGTCTTCGCAGTACTGTTTTATTGCTCGCCAGTTACCTTCATCTCTAACCAT
Organism: Muscina levida; assembly: GCA_964034835.1. NCBI lineage: Eukaryota > Metazoa > Arthropoda > Insecta > Diptera > Muscidae > Muscina > Muscina levida. The sequence goes on along the minus strand of OZ035884.1, from coordinate 97,985,738 downwards.
CAGTTCCGTAAGATTCGACACTGATATTGGTCCTGTCACATCTTCCACTTGTCGCCTCTTCTGGGCCCATCGGGTACATTTAAAGAACGTATGTTCGGCATCATCAACTTCATCCTCATCTTCATACAAGCAGTACGGTGTGCAACACTTCCTCATTCTAAACAGATATTTCCTGAAGTATCCGTGTCCAGTCAGCATCTGCGTCAGGTAATAATCTACTTCTCCATTTTTTCTTTTTAACCAATTGTCAAGACGTGAAATTAGTTTGGCCGTCCATCTGCCCTTGCTTTCAGCGTTCCATCTTGCCTGCCAAGTCTGTAGGGTAGTTTGCCTTATCTCTTCCTCTTCGCCTTCTTCTAACGCATTTGCTTGCTTCTTCTGCCATATTTTCCTTCTATCCTGGATTTTCAGATCAATGGGGATTGTACCCGCAATGACGAGAGCGGCGGCAGCCGAGACTGTACGATATGCCGAGGTTATCCTCAAGGCAGCGGTTCGATGAACTGCAAGTGAGGCGTTTGCCCTCTTCTTCCATCTCATTGCATCTCCCCAAATCTCGCAGCCATACAGAAGTATACTGTTGCTGGTATCCATCAGAAGTCTACGCTTCGATTGTAGTGGCCCACCTACGTTTGCCATAAGACGGCTTAGTTGTGCTGTTGTCTTTGTGGCCCTGCTCGCTGCGTGGTGAATCTGGTTAGAGTACGTCAGTTTACAATCAAGTCGTACACCCAAGTAGTTCACACATCTCCTAGTTGTTAAGGAAATGTTTGCAACGTCATTTCATATTAAAAATAGTAAAAGTATTAAAAATTTTAATAATATTAAAATTTTTAGAAATATTTTAAATATTAAAAATGTCAACAAATTTACTAATATTTTTCGAATTTGGCTCCTCTGCGAATAAACTCCTTCCCAAGTAAAATCTGCTGGACATTTCTCTCTTTAACTGACATTCCTGACAATACTGCAATTTAAGTTCAAAAGCCGCCAAATATCTGCTGTCACTAAATTAAGTTTACGCCTTGCTTCATTCCCTGCTCGTGGTCCACCCACCACACAAAGACATCCATTCTGGAAACTAGAAGCTTTGATGAAGTCAGTGTTAGTCATGTTCCATACACATGTTTTGATTTGTAACTTTGGCTGAGTGCCTGGTTGCCTGCCTGCTGGCCTGCCTGACACTCCAAGTAATGGACTGCCTACCAAAAGCCAAAGAACTTGGCTAATACACATACGGATGGACAGACAGACAGACCGACAACTACCATCTTTATAGGCGATCTATTCGAGTGTACCGATATGTGACCATATGATGATGAAGTTGTCTCTTGTTCGACGGCAAATCAACTCACGTTGGCAATAGACCAGAACGTGGCACAATAACAACAGCATTGACAGCAATTGCCGGCTAAATAAAGACATGAAAATTGGAGGCCAAGATTTGCTGGCAATGTTAAGAGAATAGAGAAAGAATTCCAAAGCTATGGTCATGTCTTGATTGCGTTGCCCTACCCCCCCACTGCATCAGCCTGCTTGTTTGCTTACGTTGGACATTGGTAATGTGACAGGCAACCTTGTGTGCGTGTGCGTGTGTGAGTGTGCGGTGTTGTGGTTGGTGTCCTGTTTGTGTGCTGTGACTGTGAATATTTCTTCTAATGTCAATAGTTATCGGTCTTAAATGGTCCATTGAAATATGGCCATTGCGTTGTGGGCTTTATTATTTCGTTGCTCTAGAATGAGCCATCCTGGTTTGAATCACTGGTCTAGGTAATTGAAATACATAAAGATATATGTTTTATGTTGGTACTACATGTGATTTTGTTTACGTTGTTAGCCAATATAAACTATTTATAAATAAGATAAGGTAAGAATAATAAAATTGGGAAAAATATATTCTTTAAGAAATTGGGTATTCCAATGAAGCTAAGTAAGAACACAAGAGCATAATTTACTGTAATACTAAAACTAAGACTATTTCTTATTATGCCACATTTTTTTTATTTTCTTAGTAATCAAACCTTAAAGTAATTTCTTTAAAAAGTGTTCATTTAACAAGAATCAGAATTAGAATCAAATAATCAGTGTGATTCATTAAAAGGTTTTGTTTTTCATTAGTGTTTTCTACAGATCACGGCCAACTTGTATCTAGCTGTCATTTTATTTGTGTTCAGTAGTGTATGTTAATTAGTCGCTGAAAGCCTTACACCGCAACAATGGCTCCATATTATTATTATAGAAGGCAACATGCGAGATACCGTCGTCAATGCTGGTAGTAGCAATTTTTCCGAAGCAGTGGGCAACATATAAATTAAATTATCCATAAACGTAAATGCCGAAGTTTGTTGTTTAGCGCCATGATAAAAATTCTAACATATAAGGCTACTTTAAGCTTTGTCTTTAAAATTTAAATAAAAGCTTTTACATGAATCACCCTTAATTTTATTTTTTGCATAAATTTACTATCTTACTTCAGTTTAATTTGTATGCCATAAGACATTATTTGTTTTGGTTATGCTGCAAAATACCAAACATATGATACTCTTAAGCAGATTAATTTGAAAACAAACAAATTACACAAAAATAACCCCTTTTGAAAATGGTACTCCTGAATATTATAAAACAATAGCAAGTCATCTACGGAGAATTTTCAATGTATGTTTTTTTGTTTTGTTTTACATGACCAACAACTCCTGAAAATGTTTTGAGTCTATTTGTTATTATGCCTGAAACTAATAACATTATGGATTTCATAAATTTTTACATTTCCGAAAACTGTAAAATTCTTAGTTATTGTACCTTTTTGTGGTCCTTTCTGTGGTAGAACTGTAAAAAACTAAAAGATAATCATAAACAAGGATGCACTACAGCTAAACCAATGCCAACACATACACACTTACCGACATTCTCAAACTTCAAGTGTTGTAAGAGATATATATTGTTTAAGTGTCCAGCTATTGTATTGTATTGTGCTGTGGCATGGCCTGGTGCTATTCTACAATTTCATTACACATTATTTGCCTTTCAAGAAAGGCAGCTCTGGAAATTCTATTGTTCTTCTACATACTACCGTTTGCGCTAGTATATGTCTGGCCTGTCTCTCTTCTCATATTGTCCAGCTTGTCCTTCTTTAGACAATCTTTCTCTCTCTCTCTCTCTCTCTCTCTCATCTTGTGTTTGTCTTGACAGTAACGTGTTAAAATGCTATATTTCGTTTACTTACAAGATATCATAACTGGATTTATTCTATGCTTACCAATTGTTGGTTGTCTTCGTCATCACTATCATTGTGGCCGCCGGCATAATACTTCTTCATGTACTGTTGCAGTGTGCAGTGTAAGGATATGCATTTTTGGACTACTCCATTGATATTTAGCTTTGTTGAGCTTTGCTTTGCCTTGCATCCTTGGTAAGTTGTAATGAATAGGATTCATATTGGGTATATTTCCACTTGAAGCACATTTTTGAGTAATAGCAATAACATGCAGAGAATATTTTTCTAAGGAGTTGTACAAAATATGAATAAATACCCAGAGAACGGTGAGTGTATTGATTGCAGATGTGTTAGAAATATTTTTGTATGTTGAAACCACGGCACAGTGGAAAAACCTGCTTATAAATAATTACTTCACTAATTGCTCGAAACATCAAGTTATATTCCAAGACAAAATTCAAAATCATTAGGTACAGGGTGATTCATTGAGAATTTTTTTTTCTATTTTTGAATAAAATACATACTTAATAAAGAACTAACTGTAGGAATTTTTATCAGATCTCGAAAGAAATAGTTCCGGATTTAAATCCTTAAGGATAATATTGTTCAATATTGGCTGTGACTTTGCCATATTTGGTCTTTCCAGAAAGTCTAACTTTCGTTCCCTTTTTCAATATCACCCTTTATCAACATCAATATCAATATCAATATCAATATCAATATCAATATCAATATCAATATCAATATCAATATCAATATCAATATCAATATCAATATCAATATCAATATCAATATCAATATCAATATCAATATCAATATCAATATCAATATCAATATCAATATCAATATCAATATCAATATCAATATCAATATCAATATCAATATCAATATCAATATCAATATCAATATCAATATCAATATCAATATCAATATCAATATCAATATCAATATCAATATCAATATCAATATCAATATCAATATCAATATCAATATCAATATCAATATCAATATCAATATCAATATCAATATCAATATCAATATCAATATCAATATCAATATCAATATCAATATCAATATCAATATCAATATCAATATCAATATCAATATCAATATCAATATCAATATCAATATCAATATCAATATCAATATCAATATCAATATCAATATCAATATCAATATCAATATCAATATCAATATCAATATCAATATCAATATCAATATCAATATCAATATCAATATCAATATCAATATCAATATCAATATCAATATCAATATCAATATCAATATCAATATCAATATCAATATCAATATCAATATCAATATCAATATCAATATCAATATCAATATCAATATCAATATCAATATCAATATCAATATCAATATCAATATCAATATCAATATCAATATCAATATCAATATCAATATCAATATCAATATCAATATCAATATCAATATCAATATCAATATCAATATCAATATCAATATCAATATCAATATCAATATCAATATCAATATCAATATCAATATCAATATCAATATCAATATCAATATCAATATCAATATCAATATCAATATCAATATCAATATCAATATCAATATCAATATCAATATCAATATCAATATCAATATCAATGAATCAGGATAATGGATATGGAATGAAGAATATGGGCCGGCAACTCCGGCAGTCTGCTACCTTAGTACACGAGAGTGAAATTTCGGAGAAACGGCTTCCAGGTTAATGTTGCAGTTGCCTTCCGTCCCGTTAAACCCTTGGCAGGGCTTGGGGAACGCTCCATGTTTCGTAGTCACTAAGCTGACGTTGTAGGTTCGGTTGAGATGACTCCCGATTAGTGTCGACCTGGCTCTGAACACGATTTCTCATAAGGTATCGTGTCAACCCTTGCGAGGACCTCACTGCTTTGCATAGGGACCCTCGGGGTCATATAGGACGGCTACATTTCGAGCATGGATAACGGCCCCAAGTTGGGACCCAGAAAGAATGATGAATGAAAAAACTTTACAGAAACCAAAGACCGATGAAGGAAAATCAAATCCTTTTGAGCCCACAAGAAGACTGGGGAGAACTCCTCCGGAAAGAGAGGATATGGCCTCGCAGATGGCCACAACCGAGTCCCCTAGAATTGAAACTGGCCCCGCTGTTAGCATAATAAGAGAGGAAATCTTTCAGACCCCGAAAGCAGTGCCGGTGACGACTGAAACTCCTGTCGCAGATAGGCCACAACAAACCAGAAGTTCTCCTAACCAGGATTTCATTGCTAAAATGAGAAAGGAAGAAGCCTCTGCTATTGCGGATATGAAGAAGGTACTGTTCAAAATTAAGGCAGCTCTCAGGAGGCAGAGAAACATCAGCATGGATGTCAGAGAAGGAATTCAGGAGATAGACGAGTTAATCTGCATCGCCGAAACTAGCAGGTCCAGCTGGACGAAGGTTGAAGAGGAGAGACGAGCAAACATGTGCGTGAATATGGTACGAAATACGGAAGAGACACCACTCACGAGTACGGCCAAGAGAATTGCGGAAAGCCCACCTGAACGGACAGAGGAGACAAAAAAGAGAAAAAATAAGGAAGAAGAGAAACCGGAAGAGTGGAAGACAGTCAGGTACAGAAAATCACCTAAGCAAGATAGGAAGACGAAAGTATCTGAAACAGCCCGGGAAAAACCGAGAAAGAAAGAATTAAGGAAGATGCCGCTAAAGCGCAAACCGGAGGCACTCATAATAAAACCAACAGAGGGACACAGCTACGCGGATGTTCTTAAGACTCTTAGGGAGAATGGAAACAGAGATGACATAAAAGTTAAAACAATAAGAAAAACTCAAACAGGATCGGTGCTGGTTGAGCTTGAAAGAGGGGAACGAGTAAATCAGGAAATGTTCAACAAAGTTAAAGAGGCAATGAAAGACACAGCCGAGGTCCGTAGCGGTACTACAATTGTTACCCTAATTATCCGAGACCTAGATGCCCTGACGACCACCGAAGAAGTAGCACAGGCCATGAAAAACGCCGTTACAATGAACAGAAGCGAGATAAAAATCAGAATTTCAAAGCCGAACAGCAGAGAATTAGTGCAAGCGTACTTGACAATGCCAGCCACAGAAGCCGAAGAGCTTTTAAAGATCGAGTCTGTGAAAATTGGATTGTGCAGTGTGAAAGTGAGACGCTATATAATGCAGAAGAAGTGCTTCAGATGTTTTGGCGCAGGTCATGAGCAGTGGAATTGTGCTGGTCCAGACAGAAGAGGTCAAGGCCTGTGTATAAGATGTGGTAAAACGGGCCATATGATGAAAAATTACAGCCAAGCTCCTAAATGTTGCCTATGCCTTGAAGCAGGATACGAAAACTTAGACCACTTACCGGCCTCCGGACAGTGTAGCGTAGTAAGGAAGCAACATCAATGAGGATACTTCAGGCAAATATGCATAGAAGTAAGATGGCGGATGCACTAATGGACCTGATCGTTGCCGAAAAAGAGACCGATATTGTCATTATAAGCGAACAATATAGAACGAAAAATACTGGCATCTGGCTAGATGACAGTTCAAAAACCGCGTAAAGTAAAATTTATTGCAAATTTATTAAATGTACCAAAAAGTACATTTTGTTGTACCAAAAATACTTTTTTGTTCATGTAAGTACTTTTAATGTAACAGAATGTACTTTCTATGTACCATAAAGTCCTTTTTGTTGTTCCTAGAAATTATTTTTATTTTGACCGAAAGTACTTTTATTGGGTCAAGGGTACTTCTAATGTACCAAAAAGTACATTTATGCATAAAAAGTACTTTTATATTACCAAAAAGTACCTTTATTGTACCAAATTTTAATTTTCTTGTACATGACTATTTTCTTATAGTACCAAAAAGTACTTTTAAGATACCAAAACGTACTGTTATTCTGTACAGAAAATATTTTAATTGTACAGGAATCTAATTTTATTGTACCAAAAAGTACTATGTGTACCAAAAAATAATTAAATTCACCAATATGTATGTTTAATGTGTCGAAAATCACTTGTATTGTACCATAAAGTACAATTTATTGCACCAAAAAGTACTTTTATTGTACCAAAAATACCTTTTATTTAACCAAAAAGTACTTTTATTGTATAAGAAAGTACATTCAGTGTAGCAAAAAGTACCTCTACTAAATAAAGTTCGTTTATTATACCATAAAGTACAAAAGTACTTTTATTGTGTACAATAATAACTAGTACATTTAATTGCACCTACTTACTTACTTAATTTCCCTTTGCACCCCATGATTGAGGTATGGGATAGCTTCTCGCTTTGTTGTGAATTAACACGCTTTCTATTTTTAGATTCACAACTAACCGCACCTACTTGTTTATCGACGAATGCGAACGTCACTGTTTGAGAAGCTCTTACTAGACACGCCGATTGACTCGACACTTAATACTGCGAAGTTGCTGTCAACAACATTCGAGGGGAGCCGACAATGAAAGAACAATTTTTTTAAGATGACTGGAGCCAGGTTTGAACCTGCAATCTCCCGCATGGTAGTCGCGTGTTCTAACCACTATGCCACGGCCGGTCCCATGTACAATTAATTGAACTTATAACTACTTTTTTGTACCAGAATGTACTTTCACTTTTCCTTATTTCGCATATGCTTCAATAACTAGAACTTCACACAACTCAGTGCGTTGGGTTACTATTAAGAATATCCTTTTTCTTATTGCAGTTAAACAATACAATTGCGTGTTGATTGGAAAAATTTATTTTAATTACACAATAATGGATTTACAACAACATATTTTAGAAACTTGCAATAACTATAATGAAAAGATAGACAGATATGAAAAAAAACACAAAGACAAAAAGACAATAGACTACAAAAATTCCCACGTTGCAAACAATCCTGATGCGATAACCTCTGACAACTGGCTAGCAATGAAAATAGTATATTAATGATTTTGATTGAATAATTTAGACATAACAAAATTGTGATATTTTAAAAATTTCTAAGACACCTGAGCAGAATATAAAATTAACACCGATATCCTTTTTTAAAATGTCCTCAAAATCCTTTCATATGAAAGAGTAAACAACAACAGCAAAAAAGGCTCGTTGCGTGTCAAACTAAAGTGACTTCACTGCTGGTTAAAAATCAGTACACACACATACACTCTCACACCCACACAGCCTGACAGCTTATGACCATTTTTTTGGGTCATAATTCATTTCATTCTATAAACGTAGAGCTGCAACTACCCAGTCCACTACCGCGTAGTAGACGCCTTCATCAACGACGACGACAACGGCTGTAGCCAGTGCAAAACCATAGAGCGAACATCATCAATTCAAACGTTGATCCCATTTTAACGGTTTTGAAAATCTGATGGTATGAATACAAAATAGTTTGTCGGCTGTTATCAATCTTCATTTTTCCAAAATTGATGTATGTGTGTACATTTGCTATGCGCACACACACACACACGGGTGCATAGCTCTATATGTTGGAATGTCGCCGGCAGAGTAGGTGGGTGGGTGTTATAAAGTGACCAGAAAATTTCTCCATACAAATTGAGGCATACAAACATTGGCACAAAGAGTTAATCATGAGTTTATGCGGTGGTGCACATGTTGTACGTGTAAAGGTGTTAGTTGCGGGGAAGCAAGTGTGTGTATGGCCGTTACAGGCCAGGATTTCTATCAGGTGTACGTTGTAGTTGTGTGTTGCGGTAAGAAATTGCAACAGAAAAATAAATGGCTTAAATTGTGATAAATAACTTTTTATAACCGTGCGGATATATGAAGACGCAAGAAATATACCTGGGGAAATTATAGCAAAATAATGATGAGCATAAAAAAACTAACGCAAATAAAAATAAATATAATGTGCGAAAGAGGTTTCGTAGATTTTATCTAAACGATTTCTTGTTAACGCCAAATTTGAATTGTAAAGAAAAAACTATAACAATTTCAAAATTACTTAGAGTGAAAGGTGTCTATTTTAGATTTAATCATGAAAGTTTTAAAATTTAAAGTTTTCAAATATTTACACAGTACAACATTTTTCAGCTCATTGATTTGGGACTCAATTCTGAGAACTGCACGTGAAAGTAGTGCCAAAAAGAAGAAGTTATGCATCATTCGTTTTGTCAAGTTACATGCCATTATAATTTAATATTGATTTGAAGTTAGTAAGTATCGTATAGGGAAATTTGTTACATTTGTTTGACAAAACATAAATACTATATGGTGGCGTATGATTATCATTTTCACGTAAATCATACGCCACGGAGTACAACAGTTTTATTGTAATTGCTAGAAAATAAACCAAGTTGAAAATCATTTGATGAATGGAAAAGTGAAAGTGTTGCTTACTAGGGAAACGTTATAAGAACAGATTAAAGGAATTGTAATTCTTAATTTTTATACCATCACCCTTAGGGATGAGGGTATATATCTTCTGATACGACCCAAAAATGTAACACATAAGAGGTCACTTAAGTCACTTAATACCCTAGGTATCTTTGAACCAAATTCGATTAATGACTTTTTGATCCGTTTGAGCCATGTTCGTCTGTCTTTCTGGCTGTCCGGCTGGTGCGCACGATAACTTTCGAAATACGCAACCAAATGTTTTGAAATTTTGCAGAAGTTAATATTTTCCCAAAACAACTTACGGTATTGTAAATAGGATACATGGCCCCGCCCCTTCTGGTACCTACCATACAAATGCATCATTCCGCCCACTTTAGAAATTGAGTAATTATATCAATACACCTAACGGTATCGTACCGAAATTCTGTATTTAGTAAAGCTATAACAGGATAAAGTTTTGGAAAAAAAATTGTGAGTCTAGCCACGCCCCTTCTGGTACCTCCCATACAAATGAACAACTCCGCCTATTTTAGAGATGGAGTTATAATATCAATACACTCAACACGATCGTGCCCAAATTATGCATTTTGTTAAGTTATAACAGGTTAAAGTTTTGGAAAAAATATTGGTAGTCTAGCCACGCCCCTTCTGGTACCTCCCATACAAATGTACTTTTCCGCCCACTTTAGATATGGAAGAGTAATATCAATAAATCCAAGGCGATCGTACCCAAATTCTTTATTTTAGTGAAGCTATAGCAGGATACAGTTTTTGAGAAAAAAAAATTGTAAGTCTATTCACGCCCCATTTGGTACCTCCCATATACATCTGGTACCGCCCACTTTAGTAATCGATTAAAATTATTAAAAGACCTAACGCGATCGTGCCCAAATTCTGTATTTGGTAAAGTTTAAGCTGGATAAAGTTTTGGAGAAAAAATCTGGAAGTCTAGGCACGGCCCATCTGGTACCTCCCATACAAATGTACCACTCCGCCCACTTTAGATGTGGAGTAGTAATATCAATAAATCCAAGGCGATCGTACCCAAATTCTTTATTTTAGTAAAGCTATAGCAGGATACAGTTTTTGAGAAAATAAAAAACTGGGAGTCTATCCACGCCCCATCTAGTACCTCCCATACACATCTGGTACCGCCCACTTTAGAAATCGATTAATATTATTAATAGAACTAACGTGATCGTGCCCAAATTCCGTATTTAGTAAAGTTCAAGCAGGATAAAGTTTTGGAAAAAATATTGGAAGTCTAGCCACGCCCCTTCTGGTACCTCCCATACAAATGTACCACTCCGCCCACTTTAGAAATCGAATAATAATATGAATATAACAGAAATTTGTTTGTTTTACTTAGGGTGATGGTATATGTAAGTCGGGTTGCCCGACTGAAACTTTTTTAATGGTTTTTTATAAATTTGTTTCAGCTAAATGTCAAACATAAAAGCCTAAAACGTGAGTATTCTGGACATAAGAATGATCAGGGGTGCGAACATTGATTCCGATCACTAAGTTAATGCAGTTAAGGTACGCTAAAGGCAAAGCATGACGAAAACAGGACCTAACCAATCACAACGAAAGCTGGGGATCGGTAAACTGCGGACCACAGAGGTAGCGGACGCCAACCGCCTAAATCAACTGCAACGGAATGCTCCAAACCCTCAGAACGGACGATGATGAATGAAACTGCGAAACTGCAGCTAGTGGCAACGCGAACTTTTCGTGAACGACGCAGGGAGTTGGTAACTCATGTTTTTAAGCGAAAAAAGAAGAAACTGAAGAAGAGATAGGATGAGTGCACAGAGTTTATCCGAAGTAGAGGGAAAGCCCGAAAATTCTACCAGAGAGTTAAGACGAGAATGCGTGGAGGTTGCCCTCCTGCAAGGACGTCGATGGCCAGCTAGTGACGGACCCAGCTAGCACAGAAATTTACTGGACAAAGACTCCACTCCAGAAGACCCCGCTCCAATCCTTGGCTAGAGGAGAGCATGCCCGTGAATTGGATTCTCAGTCTGTTATGTCCCATATGCAAGAAAGAAGATTTAAGTGAATGTAAAAACTACCGTGGAATCAGCCCATTACAAATTGCGTGCAAGGTTATTTCTTGCATATTGTGTAAACGTCTAAAGCCAATTGTAGAAAAACTAATTGGACCTTATCAATGCGACTTAAGACCTGCAAAATCTACGAAGTATCAAATATTCACCTTATGACAAATCTTGGAAAAAAAATAATGAAAAGCAGATCGACACTTACCACCTGTGTGTCGACTACAAAGCTGCCTTCGACTCTCCGATAAGGAGTAAGTTATATGAAGCCATGTCTGAATATGGTATTTCTGCAAAGCTGATTTGACTTTGCAGATGTACCTTGGAAAACACCAAATCCTCGGTTAAGATTGGTAAGGATCACTCAGAGCCATTCAATACGGAAAAAGGTCTCAGGCAGGGCGATAGCCTGTCCTGCACTCTATTTAATATATGGAGAAGTTGATGAGGAAGAATGGTGTCAACATGTCTGGCACCATATTCCACAAGAGCCACATGCCGATGATAAAGACATCATTAGCCGAAATCTACGGAATGTTAATGCAGTTTTTTCATCACTAGAAAAGGAGTCAGTAAAAATGGGTCTAGTGGTCAACGAGGACAATCCTCGGATCATCCTTTAATAAAAAAAAAATAGCGTTAGCCAAGAAATAAAGTGGAGAATAGTGCTCGTCTATAGATGTTTGGGACTTCGACGTAGCTAAAAGAGTCAGAATTCAACAACTACGATGACTGGGACATGTTGCCAGGATGGATGTAAAAGCTCCAGCGATAAAAGTGTTCGAAGGCGAACTTGAAGGACGACGCAGAGCAGGTAGACCCAAACTTCGTTGGAAGGACCAAGTTGTTGGCGAGGTGCCACCATCTGGTAGGATTAACTGAAGAACTCACGCAGAAGACCGAAGCGTGTGGAATTCTTTAACACTTCAGGCCTCAAATTTAGGAACCACGTTCGTAAGTTGTAATGGGCCACTTAAGTAAGTAAGTAAGTTAAAGTTTTAAAAGTATTGCAAATAATGAGTATTGAAAATATTAAAATATTCTTCTTTTTTACTGGCAGCAACAACAGAAATTCATCTATCAGTAGCTGCACGAAGAAAAGCTTTCCAAGCGCTTCGGTCTTTTGCGCTCCGTAGATAGTTCGTCATACCAAGCTTACTTAACAGTTCCGTCACCTGGTCCATCCATCGGAGTTTTGGTCGCCCCCTCCTGCGCCGCCTATCGAGTTTATTGCCGAAGACTTTTCGAGCCGGAGCATTTTCGACCATTCGTACAACGTGTCCAAGACCGAATGTCTATTTGAACGCGCTTGAGTACGTCGATGTCGTTGTACAGCTCATACAGCTCATGATTCATTCGAAGACGGTACTCGAGCAACATGTGGCTTTTGTTAAATATGGTGCCATTCCTGTTTACTGCTGCTTTCCGCATGATCATCTCCATTACGATGTTAAAGAGATCGCAGGACAGACTATCGCCTTGTCTAAAGCCTCGCTTGGTAGAAAATGGCTCTGACAGATTTTTGCCAATTTTCACTGAAGTCTTCGTGTCAGTTGGTGTCATCCCGCAGAGTCGAATTAGCTTTGCGGGGATACCAAACTCAGCCATAGCATCCAACAATTTCTGTCGCATCGGACTGTCAAATGCAGCTTTGTAATCGATGAACTGATGGTAGGTATCGATCTGCATTTCTTGGGTCTTCTCCAGGATTTGTCATAGCGTGAATATCTGGTCGGTGGTGGATTTACCAGGTCTAAAGCCACACTGATAAGGTCCAATCAGGTTCGCAAGAATGGGCTTTAGTCTTTCACATAACACACTAGGCAGGACCTTGTATGCGATGGGTAAAACGCTAATCACGCGATAGTTGGTACACACACTTGGATCGCCTTTCTTAAGCACTGGACATAGGACACTCAGATTCCAATCATCGGGCATGCAATCCCTGAGCCAAATCGTGTTTATGAGCTGGTGCATGCATGTTACCAGGTCATCGCCGCCGGCTTTAAAAATATCTGCCGGCAGTCCATCGGCTCCCGCAGCTTTATTATTTTTAAGCCGCGCAATTGCCGTGCTGATCGTCGATGATTGGTGCGATTTCTTCACTTATGCTACCTTCGAGAACGAGATGATATTGAAAGTGTTCCCTCCATATTTGCAGCACACTCTGAGTGTCCGTGACCAGATTTCCGTCTCTGTCCTTACAGGTGAGGATCCCTGTTCCAAAACCTTTACTTTTTACCTTTTGGTAGAACTTTCGGACCTCACCTCTATCCCTGTAGTTTCCGATATCCTGGCTCTCTCTTTTCTTCCACAGACGCTTTTTCCGTCTGAACAGGCGTTTTATCTACCTCCTTTTCTCAAATTTTTGTTTTAAATTTGTCATGTAAGAAGGCCTCTTTAAATTTCTGCTCCTGTTCTTTTCGTATACGTCACAGCTTCCCTGACCCATTTGTTGTTGTATTACCAGTCACATTAAAGTGTTCTGTGTGCTCTATTTCTTTCATCTTTGTTTCCATATTTTAATAATCCCTATCAATTAAAACTGATTACGTTGTCGCCAAATGTCAATGGTGCTAAGCGTGCTCACCCAGACTAGTGGCTGACTGGCTGGCTGGCTGGCTGGTTGACTGGTGTACGTGCTCTTAGACCAGTGTCCTTGCCACGAAGCTGCCGCGTTGTCCTTTGCCTTTAATGTGGTTCAATCAATTTAAACGATTGAATCACTGCTGATAATAATGTTGGTACAACGATAAGCACTTAAGTGCCAATAACGACGCTGGAAGCAGCCAGCGGTGAATGGCAAACAATCAAACTGTTTACTGCCACCACGGCGGCGGCCCTTTGCTCTGTTCCTCTATGTAGTCAGTTGGCGGTGCAACAAAGTAGTAAAAATGGCAGCCCCAGCAGCAGCAGCAGCAGCGGCAGTAATATTTATATTAATTTAACAAAAGTGATAGATATAGAGTAACATAATGGCATAAAAAGGGTAATTATGTAGGAGTGCGGTGGTTTTTGAGTTTAAGCAGTCAAGCGAGTGTAGTGGTAAATGTGTTAGTGGCAGATTTAAACGATAAATGGTTATAATATTTAATGAGTCTGGGCGATAGTATTTACTGCATCTATATAATTATTTTAAACAATAGGCGCTATACTAGGTAATGTATGGGTCTGACATTCGATCTGTTTAAAACAGATGTTGGAAACGAGGTGCAAATGAGAGGTATTGGATAGTACAGCCATTTATATGAACAAATACTTTATACAGTTATGGAACGATTATAAATTTAAATGTGTGGTTGACCTTAATATGACTAAGTGGTCAACCAGAAATATTTTCGCGATATGGTATAATTTTCTGGGGTTTATGATCTTAAGACTCTTCAATATATTTGGTTGACTTCCACAGTCCTTTGAACGAATACAAGTTTGGATTGCATTTTGAATTCGTTATAGAGTTTTGTCTCAATTTCTCAAGTCACTACGTTAATCATTCCCGTAGATTTATATCCTGCCCATGAACTCATTGCAGCCCAGACACATAAAGTAAAGAGCAAAATGTAATTGTCCCACAAAAACAAAAACCAACTAGCGTTAACATTACCAACCACAATTTCGTTTTTCTTAGCTAAAGTAACGTAATCATGTGGCATGCAACATTATCCAATGCAATCAACCGTTTGCAGTGCTAATAAACACACACACACTCATCAGCCATTAGCGCGGAAACTTCATCAACTTCATTATGTTGGCATCTCGCGCAGAAAATGTGATACGTTTTCACATTTCTCACATTGTGATGAAGACCAAAAGAGTAAATTCATCGTCCTCGCCTGATAAAGCAACTGATGCTGGCACTTAAAGCGATATGCAGTCGCAATGGACCATGTTTATTTACCTCAGCTCAAAATGTCATCCTGTCATTTGCCTGCATGTTTGGACTGAGAACGAAATTCCGATTGCCAGAATTCCTTAGACGAATATAAAGCGAAAGAATGTAAGGCATTGATGGAGGCCATTATACACATTTGCTACACATTTTGTCACACACTAGAACGACCGACCGAGCGACCGACGTTGCAGGAGGCTGTACAAACATGTGCTAGAGAGTGTCTTGACTCCGTATGGATTTCTAACATCCCGTTACCGCTTGTCTACTATATGGTGCATTTTATTTTTGGCAAATCCTTATATTCCTCTATTTTCTAACTTGTTATCTGTAAACACATACGTTTATCACTGTATCTAGTTTTTCTTATTTTTTTTTATGGTCTGTGTCACGTGTGAAGTGAACACACGTTTCGCCGTGTTGCAGCAGCTTAAAAATGAACCAATCATTGTGTCTACGGTGCCCTTTTTTTCGTCGAAACCATCTTAACCGATTTTTTTCTCGCATAAACCTGCTTTGATGCAATGTGAGTAGAGTTGTATGGTGTATGAGAGTGTTACCATGAGTGTGCATGGTCTGTGCTTGCCTGTGAGTGAGTTGTAATGGCATTACTCACTCACACTGCCACAGTGAAATTGTGTTGCAGTATCTGCGCTTAGCAGTATGTGGTAAGTAGTTTCTCATGGAATCCCGGCAAAGGTTAGGTGTGATGCGGCCAAAAAAAAATAACGAAATGCAGTATTTACTGCTTAAATTTATGAGCTTAACTGCAAGAGCTGCCCTTGGTCTACTCAATATTGTCGGATGACAACAAACAAATGGCTTGAATGGATAAAAGGCCTTGGTTTAAGTATAAGGTTGGGTTATTTGTGGAATTTAAATCAGCGAAATTCTTGAGAAGAAAATGTAAACAATAAATGCAACATCCGCTGATCAAGGATTCGGTCAGCATAAGGGACTTTTAAAATTGTTATAAGGATCCTCTCAACACTAGGAAGGTGATAACACAATGATCTGATATATATAAAAACCTGAGTGGTCTTGAATTGATATCTTTACGTATCGGCAAAAAAATTTTTTTTTCTAATTTGAAATTTTAAAAACTTTCCTCTACTTATAAATGTTACAATTTATTTTATAACATATAATTTAAAATTGTCAAGAACTTTGTATGTATAGGTAAGTTAAATTTTTTTCAAAAAATCTTACTTTAATCGTTCCTATCTGCAAGGAATTTTGTTTTCATTCAGGACCCTTAATCCTTGACTCTTTGCAAATTTATTGATGACATAAATAAATACAAAAATTTGAATTTTCCCAAAATAACTGAATAAAAATAAAACATTTGTCATTTGTAGGCTGAAGAGAATATTTTGCTATTTTTAGGTAATTAGTCATGTTGAAGGATCTAAGAAATTTCCATTATATAGAAACATCAGTGCGGGTAACAAAATTCAATATGTATCACAAAGAACTTTGCCTCAAATTTTACCCCAAAAAAAAAAAAAACAAATTAGTGATTTGTAAAAAGGGGAGTCCCTGTTAATATTTCAAGGACCTTGCCCATTGATTTGGGATTCAATTCTGAGAACTGCACGTGAAAGTAGCCCCAAAAAGAAGAAGTTCTGCATCATTCGTTTTGTCAAGTTACATGCCATAATAAATCCATATCTATTTGAAGTTAGTAAGTATCGTATAAGAGAATTTGTCACGTTTTAGACTCTTTTGTTTGACATAACTCGAGAACCACTAGTTCGATTTAGCTGAAACAAATTTAAAAAAAATTAAGAATTACAGTTTCTTTAATCTGGTCATATAACGTTTCCCTACATAAGCAACAGTCTTACTTTTCCACTCATAAAATGATTTTGAACTAGGTTGATTTTGTAGCAGTTACAATAAAGCTGTTGTACTCCGTGGCGTATGATTTACGTGGAATATTACTTATAATAATCATACGCCACCATATAGTATTTATGTTATGTCAAATAAGAGAGCCTAAAACGTGACAAATTTCCCTATACGATACTTACTAACTTCAAATCGATATTAAATTTTTATGGCATGCAACTTGACAAAGCGAATGATGCAGAACATCATTTTGGGTCTACTTTCACGTGCAGTTCTCAGAATTGAGTCCCAAAATCTATTGTTGTACTGTGTTATTTTAATGTAACTATTCATTTTGCAGGATCTACGAAACTTTCATGATATTTGTGCATCAGTGCCAGTAACATAATTCAAAATGTATTAGGATGAAATCTCTCAAGTATTATAAAAAAAAGCAAAATACAAATAAATGATTTGTTAAAAGTGGAGCCTCTGTTAATATTGCAAGGACCTTGCCCCTGTCCTTAAAGAGTATTTTATAATTTTAGACTATCTAGAGTAGAAAACGTCTAGAACGATCTTTTAGAAATTTCCACAGATTGTAGCTATGTTATTGGTAATAAAAATAGGCTAACTGCATTTATGATATATTAAGTAGGCGTGGCCCCTCGTGACCTGTTAATGGTCATTGCCTATACTTGGTTTGTGATTGGTAAAGGGGCGTTGAATCGCCCATACAACTTGAAAATTTAAAAGGCTAGTTCTTATGAACTATCCTAGGTATGAAGATGAAATTTGGTAGATATGTTGTTGATGCAGTATTAATTACAGCCAGGGTGAAAGTATGCGGTGCCACGCCCTTTTCAAAGACCGATTTACGAAAATTTTACAAACTTGTACTAATGTCCTGTAGTTAGTCCTTAGTTCTACTTAGTTGTGATTGGAAAAACGGGTATGGTTTAAAATGGCTATATATCATGAACTATCAGATGTATACTGAGATTTGGTATATATGCCGTTGGTACAGTATGAATTAGAGCCAGTGTGAAAGTGAGCGGTAAAATACATATTTACAAAAAAGTAAAATGTATTTATAGATTACAGAGCGAATGTAATATAGGAAATTACGATTTTTTTTTCGCGGGACGGATGGGAAATTGCTTAACGCATCTAACGAGATCGTCGAACTCGTCGTATGCCGGACTCCAATATAATACCGGCTAAAAACCCACCATCGGTGGATGTATACCACCCCGGAACCGCTTACGCATTATTTCAAAGTGGCTCATATGTGGTGCTTTACCAATCTGTCTTTCTGTGCCCACGCCCAGGCTTCGCATATTTTATTTACGCCACTGCGCCAATGTCCGATTTCTTGCTACAGAGGACGTGTTTCACAAAGCATCTTACAACGTTCCAGTTGCCCTCACTAATTAGCATTTTTGGCACAATATTCGTGGCTGATGTTGCACCGATCGCTCTTTCTAGCTGTCTGGGGCGCTCGAGTCAACGGAAACTATTGAAAAACACGTGTGCGACGTCATGTTAACCCTTTAATGACGAGAGCGAAATAATAGGAATTTTTTAAAGATTTTGTCAGTACTACATAAAAATTAGTTAAAAAACGAATTTAACATAAAAAAAGTATGACGAAAAATTTCAGAAAAATATCCATTTTTACTGGTGTTATGCCGACAGTGACCATATGGTAACAGCTTTAAAACAGGTAAATAAAAAAAAACCAAGTACAAAAAAATTAATGCAATACGTTTTTATGATATTTCATATTCTTCTCAAATAACAAATACTAAAAGTCTTTAATATATCAGTCTTTAAGCAACCAAAAAATATTCTTAATATGGAGTGACTTTTTATATCCCTCCATATTGCTGTTTTGTCAACGTTACCATATGGTAACAGTCGTCGCTAATGGGTTAAACTTATTCCCTTTTTTCCCATGCGGTTTAGGGACTTTTAGAAGTACCAATGTTAATGAGTAATGTAATAGTTTACTTCTTCACATTTCCTGTTGAACCTCATTTGTACATCGGTGATCGGTTTATGTATCCACCTGTCCTGTTTTTCATTTCTTCAACGAATTTCCCACTTTTCTAATATTTCCTGCCTTATGGACGCTGCATTTTGTGGCTGGCACATGATTTGCTTGTCGTTGAAGATCATCCGGCGCTCCATTGCCTAAAGATCTATAGGTATCAGTCCAGCTAAAATTAGGACAGCTTGTGCAGATACTGTGCGGTACGCTGACGTCACTCACTTTCACTTTCTCGATCTGGTCTGAGTTTCTAGAGCAGGAGCTCAGATTTCGGATCCATAGAGAAGTACACAGTTATAGGCCTCCATGAGTAGATTCTTCCTACATAGAAGCGGTCCATCGACGTTCATCATAAATCTGCTTAATTGTCATCTTAGGTACTTTTAACTAAGTCGCCTATATGCATTGGATATGCGATTGGAATGTGCCTAATGGTGAGTAGCAATAGTTCCTTTTTGTGCATGTCCAATTGTAGGCCATGGCAATCCAATCCGCTCTTGGTACGGATCACGACCTGTCGTAATCTGCGTATTTCTTGCGTTGATGACTGCCGCAATGTCGTCAGCGTATCCCTCGAGGAAGGTGTCGTCCGGCATCTCTATATTTAAGATCTTAGCATAAGTTGCATTCCAGAGATCTGGCCCCAGAATGGATCCTTGCGCGGCGCCTAAAGTGACTCCCATTTTTCGTTTTTTTTTTAGGTAATCTTTTATGATTTTTCTTCGTGATATTGAAAAATGTCTCTAGAGTCTGTACCACGGTGATCAGTCAACCCACCTTAGATTGTTGAAGGCGTTTTTTATGACTAGGATCGATATCAATATTTCCTTCGTGAGAGACCTCTGGCATCTTTTGTGGCTTCATCGAGCCTAGGTTGGTTTAGTCGCTCTAGTATTTTGCCTGCTGTATCCAACATACACAGCGGTCTGTAAGATGATGGTGATCTATGGTCACCTTTACCCTTGCTAATGAGAACAAGTTTCTGTTCTATTCATACATACATCCTTACGTACATCCTTAGTAACATATCGGGTCGATATTTTGCTATCTCTTTGTTGACCTCTGCAGGTATGCCCTCAGGGCATTGTGTCTTCCTGTTCTTGAGACTGCGAGCCGCTGTTCGTAATTCTTCTCTAGTCAACAAGGGTATGTTGGAGTTGGATTCTGTCTCCATACCGTCTTCTCTGATGTTATGCTCTGGAACTGATGTGCTGACAATATTTTGCATTATGTCCTTATCCATATTTATACCCTCCCCTACGGGTAGGAGGGTATGTATATATTATTTGATACAACCTAAAAGTGTAACACATAGAAGGACCCCTAGACCCTAGGTTTCTTTGAACAAAATTCGATTCATGACTTTTTAAGCCGTTTGAGCCATATCCATCTGTCCGTCCGGCTGGTGCGTACGATAACTTTCGAAAGACACAACTAAATGATTTGAAATTTTGCACTAGTTAATATTTTCCTAAAACTACTTACCGTATTATTACATGGCCCCGCCCCTTCTGGTACCCTCCATACAAATACATCATTCCGCCCACGTAAGAAATCGAGTAATAATATTATTACAACCTACGTGATCGTACCCAAATTCTGAATTTAGTAAAGCTATAAAAGGGTAAAGTTTTGGAAAAAAAATTGGAAGTCCAGCCACGCCCCTTCTGGTACCTCCCATACAAATGTACCTTTCCGCCAACTACAGAGATGGAGTAATAGTATCAATGAATCCAACGCGATCGTGTCCAAGTTCAGTATTTTGTTAAGCTATAACAGGATAAAGTTATAGAGAACAAATTGAAGGTATAGCCACGCCTCTTCTGGTACCTCCCATACAAATGTACCACTCCGCCCACTTTAGAAATCGGTTAATACTATTAATAGACCCATCGCGATAGAGCCTAAATTCGGTATTTAGTAAAAATAAATCAGGATAAAGTTGTGGAGAAAAAACAAGAAGTCTACCTACGCCCCTTCTGGTACCTCCCATACAATTGAACCTTTCCGCCCATTTTAGAGATGAAGTAATACTCCCAATGCGATCGTGCCCAAATTCTGTAGTTACTTACTTACTTACTTAAGTGGCCCATTACAACTTACAAACATGGTTCATAAGTTTGAGGCCTGAAGTACTGAAGAATTCCACACGCTTCGGTCTTGTGCGTGTGTTCTCCAGTTAGTCCTACCAGATGGTGGCAAGTCGCCTACCACTTGGTCCTTCCAACGGAGTTTGGGTCTCCCTGCTCTGCGCCGTCCTTCAGGTTCGCCTTCAAACACCTTTCTCGCTGGATCATTTACATCCATCCTGGCAACATGACCCAGCCATCGTAGTCGTTGCATTCTGACTCTTTTAGCGACGTCGATGTCGTGGTAAAGCTCATACAGCTCATGGTTCATCCGATGGCGAAACTCGCCGTCGACACAGAGGTCCATAAATTTTCCGGAGTACTTTTCTCTCGAATACTCCCAGGTTTTGTATGTCCGTTGTCGTAAGCACCCATGATTCGGCAGCATACAAAAGAACGGGTAAGATTAGCACCTGGTAAAGCTGTTTCTTAGTATTCCGATACAAGGTGGTATTACTTATGTGCTGCCGAAGTCCGTAAAAACATCTATTGGCTAGCACTATTCTCCGCTTAATTTCTTGGCTGACATTATTTTTCTTATTGACGGAAGATCCGAGGTAGGTAAACTCATCTACTACCTCGAAACAATAATTTTCAACGTTGACGCTGCGTCCCCATCGAGAGGACTCTTTGTTCGTCGAAATCATTATCACTTCCTTACCGCAGTTAAGGTACGCACTAGGCTAAGCATGGCGAAAAACGTACGTAACCAGGCACAACGAAAGCTGGACATCGGTAAACTACGGACCACAGAGGTAGCGGACGCCTACTCCAACCACCTAACTCAACTGCTGCGGAATGCTCCAACCCCTGATAATATAACCTCGCAGTGGCAATATATAGCCGACTCCATAGAACGGGCTGCGAGAAGTGTACTTGGGTACTCAAAGCCGTCTCAAGAAGATGCCTGGTACGATGATGAATGTCGCAATGCCACGAGAGAGACGGATGCTGCATACAGGGCAAAACTGCAGCCAATGGCAACGCGAGCTGTTCGTGAACGGCACAGGGAGAAGAGACGAGAAGCAACTCGTCTTTTTGGAAGAAAAAAGAAGGAGCTGAAGAAGAGGCAGGATGAGTGCACTGAGTTGCTCCGAAGTAGAGGGGAAGCCCGAAAATTCTACAAGAGAGTTAAAGCGAGAATGCGTGGAACAGGGTTGCCCTCCTGCAAGGACAGCGATGGTCAGCTAGTGACGGACCCGGATAACGTTCTGAAGATATGGAGAGATCACTCTGGCACCATATTCCACAAAAGCCACATGCCACTAGCCTACGCCGATGATGTAGATATCATTGGCCGAAATATGCGGGACGTTACTGCAGTCTTCTCATCCCTAGAAAAGGAGTCGGCAAAAATGGGGTTAGCGGTCATCGAGGACAAAACAAAAAATAAATAAATTCTGTAGTTATTAAAGCTAAATCAGGATAAAGTTTTGAAAATAAAAACTGGAAGTGTAGCCACGTCCCTTCTGCTACTTCCCATACAAATGTACCATACCGCCCACTTTTGATATTGGGTAATAATATAAATATACAAAAAAAAATTTATGTATTACAAAGGGTGAGGGTATATGTAAGTCGGGTTTCCCGACCAAAACTTTATTACTGTTTTTTTTAATATTCTTCAACTATACAATAGCGAAGCATTGCCGAGCCCAATAGTACTGACAAAAATATGTGTGAAGTTTTAGTAAAATTTCTCTAAAAAAATTCAACAAGGTCTTCTGTGTGGCTGAGAGATTATTTGTTTTAAATTTTTCTTATTTCCTTATTTATATTTCTATAACTTCAGATTATCCTTGCCAGTAATATACTTACATGTATAGGTGAGAGATCGACACGAATTTCTCAAATTTGTAACTACAATGTGTACGGCTAATGGCTTTTTTAGGTATTTCAAGGAATTTATACTCCTTAAGGATCTTTGCAAAATGTTACCGTAATTTTAGACTACGATTGCGAGTTACATACGCAAATACAAAAGTTTGAACTTTATTTTCTCTAAAATTGCATATAACCAATATGAAGTAATCAACATTATACACTGCGACGTATGAGTAATGTGATATGTATCACAGGTAACGTATACGCCATCGTCTACCCTATATAACCATTACTAAACACTCATATCGTATAAGTACCATTATAACATTACACATAACGTATACGCTCAGACTTATTCAATTAAATAATTAATAATAATCATACGCAATGCTAAAGAAAAAAATATACAAATACTTATTTTACTTTTTTTTGAAATTTCAACCATTTGTAAAATCAATTTACATTCATAAATCTATGATTACCGTTATCACAATCATGCACAGGCTTAACGTATATATTCCGTACCCATACGAAAGCTTTCACTGCTTTCACCATACAGTCTTTCCACATTACCCACAATGAATAATAATTTTATAGTGATTATTGTTTCTCTCTTTACCATTGTAGGATTTCTTTACACAACTTTCCCCTACGTCGTCTGCCTTTACTTACACTACCGCCTTTACAATATTCCGACCAAGTTTTACATAAAATCGGGAACTGTTAAAGAACATGTAACGCACACACCAACAACAACAACAACGACATCAGCGAAAGAAAAATGAAATTAATAAACGAAGTAAATATGCAATTTGTTGCCTCAATGTCTATGATCCATGAATGTAATTCAAAGGATCAAATGAAAAGAAATGAACACAATTGAAGGCACGGAAATTGTGGGGCGGCGGTACGGTGGTGGTGGAGCAATACGAAGGGAAAACAATCAGGTCATTATTACCATTAAAATTTACCGAAGCCTTACAAGAATTAAATACTATAGCAACAGCGGCATAATACTGATGCCATCCCAGATTGGCAGCAGTCAGCGTGAAGACCCAAAAAGAGAGTACGCGCTTACACACAAAATGTTGAGATTTAAAGGAGAAGCGATAGCAATGAAAAATTATAATATTTCTTTAATGATTATTTTATGATGTCATTGATGGAGAAGAAATAAAGCTACAAATGCAACAATACTTGAGGGATTGTAATAGGGATAAAAATAATGAAAGTATTTTTGAAAACCATAACGATGAATTATAAATGAATTTTATTCAAGAAATGCGAAGATTGCAATATTCACTATTTTGATGTAAATAAATACCCGAGCTCAATGCTTTAGCCAGGGATATGACGAAAGTTTTCAAATTATGAAAAAAAATAAAAAAAATTTTTTTTAATTTTTTTGACAAAAGTCAATTTTTTTTTAAATACCCAACAAAACTAGGTATAATTCATTAAGAATTTTAATTTTGGATCAGCGGGCGGAATGGGCGTGGCAAAACTGTATTTTAGACCTAGACATATAAAGTTTAGTACATAGGTAGTACTAACCAACACGAATGTTAATATGCAAGCGAAATTTCCATTTTGGATAAGTGGGCGGAGTGGGCGTGGCAAAAGTGTATTTTAACCCTAAAGAGACTGAAATTGAAACCCAGATAGTACTCACCAACACGAATATTAATATGCGGATGAAATTAAAATTTTGAATTGGTTATGAATATGGAGGCGACATTTAATTTTTGAGGGGGCGTGGCAAAATTTTATTTTAAACCTAAAGAGATAAAACATAAAACCATTGCAAACCATATCTAGTATTCGACAACACGAATATTAATATGCAAGCGAAATTTTAATTCCGGACCAGTGGGTGAAGTGGGCGTGGCAAAATTTTTTTAGAGCTGGAGAGATAAAATATGATATCCAAATAGTACTCGACAACACGAATATGAAATTGTAGACAAAATTTAAATTTTAGATCAGTGGGCGTAGGAGGCGTGGACAAACTGTTTATAAGCCCCAGAGAGATAAAATGTGTTACACAGATAGTACTCGACCACACGAATATGAATATTCGGATGAAATTTAAAATTTAAGATAAGTGGGCGGAACGGATGTGGCAAAACTGTACGTTAGTCCTAGAGAGATAAAATTTGGCTGAAGTGCAGAATATGGGGCGGGAGCCCGATTAAAAAAAAAAATATGTCATTGTCTTCGTCTTGTTTCCCAAACATCGAAATGGTAGGTCAAAGTTGGCGCTCAGGCCCATGGGGCCCGGGGGTCAAAAAAGGGGCCCCTTTCGGTTCTATGATGACCCCCCAGGTACGGATACTCAAATGAAAGATATTTTCGAGACGAATCCAACGATGTTATTTTTTCCATTTTGAATTTCCGGGATATACCAAAAAAAAATTATTTTTAAATTAAAATTAATTTTTGGCTGTGGCTCTACTAAACCCAACATATCCATTTCCATTCTAATTTACAAAAAAAAAAAATTTCCGGGATATACCAAAAAAAAATTATTTGGCTGCGGCGCTTTTACGCCCAACATATCCATTTTCACTCTAATTTTCACGATTTTTTTTCCCTGCGGCGCTACTGCAACCATCTCAATCGATTTTCTTGTTTTGGGGCGTATTTGGGGTGGGGTGGCCCCATATTCTGCACTTTTGCCTAAAATTTTAAACCCAGACAAAATTTATATTTTGGAACAGTGAGCGAAAAGAAACTATATTTAAGCCCTAGAGAGATAAAATTTGGTATAAAGTAAGTACTCGGCACTGCAGGTTCAAATTTGCAGATGAAATTGTTATTCTCAATTAGTGAGCGTGGCAAAACTATATTTAAGCCCGAGAGCGATAATATTTGATGCACAGATAATACTCGATTCCAAAAATTACAATTTAATTTATGAAAAAGCATATTTATTGTACTAAAAAGTACAATTTATTGTACCAAAAAGTACTATTGTCGTAAAAAAGTACCACTAATTGTATCAAAAAGTACATTTATTGTACTAAACCAGTAAGAAAGTTTCAGTCGGGAAACCCGGCTTACATATACCATCACCCTCAGTAAAACAACAAATTTTCAATTATATTACTCGATTTCTAAAGTGGGCGGAGTGGTACATTTGCATGCGGCAGAAGGGGCGTGTCCAGACTTCCAGATTTCTTCCTCAAAACTTTCTCCTGTTATGGTTTTACTAAATACAGAATTGGGGCACGATCGCGTTGAGTGTATTGATATTATAACTCCATCACCAAAGTAGGCGGAAAGGTACATTTGTATGGGAGGTACCATAAGGGGCGTGGCTGGACTTCAAATTTTTTTCCACAACTTTATCCTGTTATAACTTAACAAAATACAGAATTTGAGCAAGATCGTATCGAGTTTATTGATATTATTACTCCATCTCTATAGTGGGCGGGGAGGTACATTTGTATGGGAGGTACCAGAAAGAGCGTGTCTAGACTTCCAGATTTTTTATCGAAAACTTTATTCTGATTGAACTTTACTAAATACAGAATTTAGGCACGATCGCGTTAGTTCCATTTATAAT
The DNA here is from genome assembly GCA_964034835.1 of Muscina levida. Classification (NCBI taxonomy): domain Eukaryota; kingdom Metazoa; phylum Arthropoda; class Insecta; order Diptera; family Muscidae; genus Muscina; species Muscina levida. The sequence goes on along the minus strand of OZ035884.1, from coordinate 97,958,801 downwards.
ATTAATCGATTTCTAAAGTGGGCGGTACCAGATGGGGCGTGGATAGGCTTTCAGTTTTTTTTTCTCAAAAACTGTATCCTGCTATAGTTTTACTAAATAAAGAGCTTGGGTACAATCGCGCTGGATGTATTGATATTATTACTCCATCTCTAAAGTGAGCGGAGAGGTACATTTGTATGGGAGGTAACAGAAAGGGCGTGTCTAGACTTCCAGATTTTTTATCCAAAATTTTATTCTGCTTGAACTTTACTAAGTACAGAATTTGGGTACGATCCCGTTGGGTGTATTAATATTATCACTCAATTTCTAAGGTGGGCGGAATGGTGTATTTGTATGGGAGGTACCAGAAGAGACGGGGCCATGTAGCCCATTTGCAACACCGTAAGTAGTTTTGGGAAAATATTAACTAGTGCAAAATTTCAAAATATTTGGTTGCGTCTTTCGAAAGTTATCGTGCGTACCAACCGGACAGCCAGACAGACGGACATGGCTCAAACGACTTAAAAAGTCATGAATCAAATTTGGTTCAAAGAAACCTAGGGTCTAAAGTGACTCCTTCTATGTGTTACACTTTTGGGTCGTATCAAATGATATATACCCTCATCCCTAAGGGTGATGGTCTAAAAATACAGATTGTTGTATTAAAAAGTACTTTCTTGTACACAAATAGAAACATTTATTTTACTAAAAAGTAAAATTTATTGTACCAAAAAGTACTATTATTGTAAAATAGTACAATGAATTGTATCAAAAATTACTTTTATTGTATTAAAAAGTACAACCTGTTATATTAAAAAGTACTTTTATTGTACACAAAAAAATACAATTTATTGTAATTTTTTTAAATTGAATACAACATGTTGTACCTTTAAGTACAATAAATGTATATTTTGATACAATTAATGGTACTTTTTTGCAATAATAGTACTTTTTGGTACAATAAATTGTACTTTTTAATACAATATATATTGATTTGTGATAAATTGAATGGTACTTTTTGGAATCGAATATTCTCTGTGTATCAAATTATTTACTGTACTTTTTATTGTACTAAAAAGTACAATTTATTGTACCAAAAAGTACTATTATTGTAAAATAGTTCAAATTATTTGATCAAAAAGTACATTTATTGTATTAAAACGTACAACTTGTTGTATTAAAAAGTACTTTTATTGTACACAAAAAATTAAATTTATTGTACTTTTTTTTTTATTAAATACAACATGTTGCACCTTTTAGTACACTAATTGTACTTTTTGATACAATTAATGGTACTTTTTTGCAATATTAGTACTTTTTGGTACAATAAATTGTACTTTTCAGTACAATATATGTGTTTTGTGATAAATTAAATGGTATTTTTTGGACTTGAATATTCTCTGTGTATCAAATTATTTACTGTACTAAAAAGTACAACTTGTTGTACTAAAAAGTACAACTTGTTGTATTAAAAAGTACTTTTATTGTACAAAAAAAAGAATAATTTTTTGTACTTTTTTGTAATAAAAAGTACTTTTATTATTTGTAAAAAGACAATTAATTGTACAACAGAGTTCATTCTGTTGTTCCAAAAAGTACCTTAAATGTACTAATAAGTATTTTTAATGGGCACAATAAAAGTACTTTTAAAGTACCATAAAGTTTTTAAATAGTTCCAAAAACAAGTTTTATTGTATCAAAAATTATTTTTATTATATCAAAAAGGTCCTGTTGTTGCAGCAAACACCAAGGACTACAATGACTTTTTTCTTAACATACGTAGTACAAAATTTTTCAGCTCATTGATTTGGGACTCAATTCTGAGAACTGCACGTGAAAGTAGCCCCAAAAAGAAGAAGTTCTGCATCATTCGTTTTGTCAAGTAACATGTCATAATATTTTAATATCGATTTAAAGGTATTCAGTAGCGTTTAGGGGTATTTGTCACGTTTTGGGCTCTTTTGTTATATTTTTATATGGTGGCGTATGATTATCGTAAATAATATTCCACGTTAATCATACGCCAAGGAGTACAACAGTTTTATTGTAATCGCTACAAAATAAACCCAGTTCAAAATCATTTAATGAATGGAAAAGTGAAACTTTTTTTAAATTAAATCGAACTAGTGGTTCTCGAGTTATGTCAAACAAAAAAAACGTGACAATTGTCCCTATACCATACTTACTAACTTCAAATCGATATTAAATTATTATGTCATGTAACTTGACAAAACGAATGATGCAGAACTTCTCCTTTTTGGGGCTACTTTCACGTGCAGTTCTCAGAATTGAGTCCTAAATCAATAAGCTGAAAAAAGTTTGTACTATGTTATATATTACCGATATTGGTATTGCAATTTTTTATTTATTTTTAATGTCTTCATTATGTAGATAGAAACAAAAAAGCCTTCAAACATGGTACTAACATACCAGTGAGAATTAAATTCAATATCTACAAAATACATTCAAACATGCAAAGTCCTAAAGATATCCAAGAAATTCAAAAAAATATTCACATTTCTTGAAACACAACGAATTATCTGCACTTTATACTTTGCAATGCACTTGACATATAACTGAGATTTTCATAACTCAATTCAGTTGTAACAATTTACTTTGCATGCTTATTCTTCGAAAACTATTAAATATCTAATGCTGCCACTTTAAACCATACAATTTTGCCAGGATTAATGGCACTTAATTCTTAAGAATTTGCTAAATCTCATGTCTCTCTCTTCTGTGGAAACTGTCATTTCCTTTATTGTAAAAGAATATAATTTTCACTTTTAAATTTTTGTAATTCAAGTATAATAAATGCGTTCGCATAAAATATGACAGCAATGCCATTCATATCAATTCGCATTTCAGTCTGTCGGATATTTTATTATTTTACTGAAAAATGAATAAAATGCAAGAGACAAGAGACAATGGCATTTAGACATTAGAATACTACAATATTTTTGCATTTAACAGGGGGCAAAGGATTTTGGCTTTAAGTTATATTGGCAGAGAGAAAGAGGGAAAGATATCCAAACGAGTTCAATTTTTATTATTGAAGAATGTTAAAAAGCAATTTTTCTGGATGTAGATATTATGTAAGCTGTAGGTTTTGACAAGAAAATGTGTTACTGTTATTGAGAGCTTGTTTTTATTGTTGATAAATAGTTAAATTTGTAATGCCTTTCGTATTGGGTTTTCTACAAAATAGTTATGTTATTTTATTTAGTTTCATCTACAGCGTTGAGGCTTAGTTAAATTTCGACTTAAGCTCTGATTGTGTTTAAGACCAAATTTCCTGTTGTTTGTAATATGAGCCTATAATAAAATTGCTTTAGTATTATAAGGCCATTAACTAAAAACTTCAACTAAACTCTAATACATTCAAACAATATAACTTTTCACACCCCATCGTTAAGTGAGAGCGAGAGCAATACAAAACTCACAACTCCTATATAATGGACTAATCAATAATGATGTTGCATGTGTTAAAAAGTAAAGTGAAAGAAGACATGTTTCAATCATCGCTATATAATTTGAAAGCCTTGTATTTGTCTGATTGACGATTTCTCACATTAGAGGAGGATATAAAGCGCTAAGTTTGAAAAAAAAATAATCACCATTTGCCAACATTTCTCACCTCAGTAGGTGTGAACAACATATAAACGTAGATAATGACACCTTGCAAGAGGGTATGGCGAGTCAGGCGCGCTATTTGCTGTTATTTTATACCGTTTTGATTTAACAACAACCACAACAACAACAACAAAACTATAGTTGCGTGTTAAATTCTCTGAGCTTCAAGTTCCTTCGACTACGTTGAACACTTTCAAATGTTGCGTGCAGTCTTATTAAAGTCTGCTGATGGTTGAAGTAAAGAAAAAAAAACAAATAATTTATATATTTTCGCTTATAATGATTGATTATATTGGTGAAATGATGAAACAATGCGTTTGCAGCAAACAAGAAAAAAATTAACATGCCAAACAAAAAACTTACATATAAATGGTAACAAAAAAACTAAGTTACTGATCCAGAAATACTTCGGATTTAGGTTAATCATCACTGCTTTCACAATTTGTTGATTATAGGAAGGAGAAGTTATTCATTAAGTGCTAAAATGTCCTATAAATTCGATATTAAGATTGGTACATTCGAAGTACTTTTTGGTAAAACAATGGTAGTTTTTAGGTATAGCAAGAGAACTTTTTGATATACAAAACTACTTGGAAGTACAAAAAAGTAAATTTTGTATGGAATGTATAAAAAGGGGTGATCCGATATAATCCACATTTATTATTATTATTAGCCTTTAAAACAACTTGACAACGTATATATTTATATCTTAGTGTCTAAGTCAGAGGACGAAATTATTATTCAAGGTGATTCAAGGTCTTGATAGAATACCTTTCGTGCTGGAGTTTCCCCATCCATTCTCACGACATGGCCTAGCCAGCGTAATCGTTGCACTTTAATTCGCTTGACCACATCAATGTCGTGGTATAACTCGTACAGCTCATGGTTCATCGGAATCCTAAACTTGCAGTTTACGCAAATGGGTCCATATATTTTGTGGAGTATTTTTCCCTCAAACACCGCCAGATGAGCTGCATCTACCTGCAGGGTGGTATTTATGAAGTGCTCGCATAGTCCAAAGAAACACCCGTTGGCGAGCACTATTCTCCGTTTTATTTCAAGGCTGACTCTGTTGTTTTTATTCATGGCCGATCCGATGTAGATAAATTCATCCACTACCTCAAAGCAATAGTTTTCAATGTTCATGCTACGTCCCCAACGGGTGGACACTTTGTTCGATGATACCATTAACTTCGTCTTGTCCTCATTCACTGTCAAACCCATTTTCGCTGACTCCCTTTCAACTGATGAGAAAACAGCTGTTACCTCTCGCATCGTTCGACCGATAATGTCGATATCATCGGCATATGCGAGCAGCATGTGGCTCTTATTAAATATGGTGCCTGACATGTTAACCGCTGCTTTCCTTAACACCTTCTCCATCACTATGTTGAACAGTATACATGACAAACCGTCACCCTGTCTAAGACCTCTTGTCGTATCGAATGGTGCAGATAGATCCTTGCCAATCCGAACAGAGGATTTGGTATTCGTAATGGTAGACCGGCAGAGACGAATTATCTTCGCAGAAATACCGAACTCAGACATGGCTACGTATAGTCGATGCCTGATGGGACTATCGAAGGCTGCTTTGTAATCGACAAAGAGGTGGTAAGTGTCGATTTGCTTCTTATGGGTTTTATCCAGAATCTGCCGTAGTGTAAATATCAGATCCGTCATGGATTTGCCTGGTCTAAAGCCGCACTGATAAGGTCCAATCAGTTTTTCCACAATTGGCTTTAGACGTTCACACAGTATGCTAGACAGGACATTATACGCAATGGGTAAGAGGCTAATTCCACGATAGTTTTTACACTCACTACCGTCACCTTTTTTGTAGATAGATTCCAATCTATCATTCCAATCCTCTGGCATGCTCTGCTGAAGCCAAATATTCTCTATGAGCTGTTGCTTGCTCAAAACAAGCTCATCTCCACCCACCTTAAACAACTCAACTGTGAAGACCATCAGCCCCAGCGGCCTTGTTGTTCTTTAGGCGGGATATGGCAGTTGTTATATCAGCTTGGCTCGGAGGCGGACACTCGATGTTATCATCTCGGATCTGTGCACAGTCTTCTTCCGTCAAGTTTTCACACATCAATAGGCTGCAGAAGTGATCTTTATATATTCTCAGTACGCTCTCGGCGTACTGAGTCAGTAACGAGATGACCATCCTTGTCTTTATAGGAGGGAAGACCTGTTCCATGTACCTTACCTTTTATCTTCTGATAGAATTTTCGGGCTTCACCTCTGTTCCTGTAATCTTCAATACACACATTATTCCGCTCCTTAAGCTCTCGTTTTTTTCGCCTAAAGAGACGAGTCGCCTTCCGCCTCTTATCCCTGAACTTTTCATGAACAGCTCGCGTTGCCATTGGCTGCAGTTTGGCCCTGTATGCAGCATTTTGTTCCCGGGTGACATTGCGGCACTGGTCATCGTACCAGGCATTATCGTTAAAAGGCTTTACATACCCCAGTACGGACCGCGCAGTCCTTTCCATCGAGTGGGCAATATGTTGCCATTGCGCGCTAGTATTTTCGGGAATTGGAGCATCAAGAAGTAATTGAATGAGTTGGTCAGAATAGGCGTTGGCTATCTCCGCAGTCTGCAGTTTAGCGATGTCCAGCTTTCTCTGTGCCTGGTTACGCAGGGTTTTCGCTCTGCTTAGCCTAGTACGCACCTTCACTGCAGTGAGGTGGTGATCCGAGCTGATCACTTGTACGTCTAAGACACTTGACGCGTGCCTTCCATCGATTACCACGTGATCAATTTGGTTTCTCGTTACTTGATCGGGAGATATCCACGTTGCTTTGTAAATGTTTTTTTGGTCAAATCGTGTGCTGCTAATTACCATGTTCCTTGCTGCAGAGAAATCAATCAGTCTGATTCCGTTTGGCGATGTGTCAGTATGCAGACTAAATTTTCCGACTGTTGGGCTAAAGACATGCTCCCGGCCTATTTTGGCATTAAAATCTCCCAGCACGATTTTAACATCATGTCCCGGGCTACGGTCATATGTTTCTTCAAGTTGGGCGTAGAATTCGTCTTTGACCTCGTCACTTTTCTCCTCGGTCGGAGCATGAGCACATATCAGCGTGATGTAGAAAAATTTTGCCTTAAATCTTATGGTGGCGATTCGTTCACTGACAGGAGTAAACCTAGAGACCAGGTGTCGTAGTCTCTTGCCGACCACAAATCCACAAACAAACTCATGCTTTTCCGCGTGGCAGCTGTAGTACACGTCACACATCCTCATCCGCGAGCATACATATCCAGTCCACCGAATTTTCTGTATAGCAGTAATGTCAGCCTTATACCCTTCGAGGACATCCGCCAGTTGAATAGAAGCACTGTAAAGAGTTCTAACATTCCAAGAGCATATTCTCAAATCATGGTCCTTAAAACGTTTGCGGTGGTCGTCAACATTTTGGGGGTTTCTTTTTCTCTTATTTTGTAATGTAAGATATACTCTTATGCAAATTTGGATCAGAAATGAATTTGGGGTATATCGCCTGACCTCTTCTGGTACCTCCTATACAAAATTATCTATTTTTGGAAAATAAATATTACTTCCATGCCTTTCAAACGGAAATCAGGAGGATAAGCATTTATAAGCGTTTATTGAAGGTTTGCGAATAAAACCCCTATACAAATTACACAGTACCACATTTTCAGCTAATTGATTTGGGACTCAGTTATGAGAACTTCACGTGAAAGTAGCTTCAAAAAGAAGAAGTTCTGCATCATTCGTTTTGTCAAGTTACATGCCATAATATTGTTATATGGTGGCGTTGTTCGTTATTGCCAGGAGAAGGTTTATGTGGAAGAAAATTTTGGGAAAATCTTCCGGAAAAGTCGGAAAATTGGAAAAATCGAAAATTGCCTTTTTGTATGGAATTTTGTGTGCAATTGTTACAGAGTGGCTTTTCGATTAGAAAAATGGAAAATTTTTTTTGGAAAATTCGAAAAATTCCGGAAAAAATTTGAAAAATTTTAATTTTTTTTCTTACGAAATTATGAATTGTGTGGTATGATTTGATAATTTTGGATGATGTAACTGTGAAAAATTTCGGATAAGTATTTCGAAATGTTTTCCGAATGGAAAAATTCTCGGTGGAAAACTTGGAAAATTCCGGAAAAACACGAAAAAATTTATATTTTTCGGCAAAATTTTGCTGTATTGCTTAATTTTATGAAAATCGAAAATTTAATTTTTGTGCAATAGTTCCGTTGCGCCTTTTCGAATGGAAAAACAGAAAATTTTGGTTGGAAAATCATGAAAAAATTCAAAATGTTTTTATTTTTTTTTCGGCGAAATTATTCATTTTATCGTATGGTTTGTTAATTTTTGTAAAAAATATCGGATAATTATTCTAAAAATTACTTTTCGAATGGAAAAATAGAAAAAATTTTGGTGGAAAACTAGGAAAATTCAGGAAAAAAAAACCCGACAGATTTGGTTGTTTTCGACAAAATTTTCCATTGAGTCGCGTGATTTGATAATTTCAGACGACGTAAAGGGGAAAAATTAGTTGTGACGCTTGGAAACTTTCGGATAATTTTGAAAAAAAATTGGTGTGAAAAATTTTTAGTAATTTATCAAGTGAGAAAGGCTGGCCCTTTTGCTCAATTTTTTCTACAATTGTTCGTAATTGGCAGGATAATGTTTATCTGGGAAACGAAATGGCTTTTCGAATGAAAAAAGAGAAAATTCTTAGTAAAAAACGCGGAAAATTCCGGAAAAACACAAAAAATTTAATTTTTTTATCGACGAAATTTTTGCAGTTTTCGCATGATTTGATGATTTTAAACGATGTTAAGGTGGAAAATTTCAGATAAATTTTGGTTGGAGTATTTACGAGATAAATAATGTTTATATAAAAAATATATATTGATATCGTAAGCAATATTTATAAATTTGATAATTTTTTCAGAAAACGAGTTTACGTGTAAAAAAATAAGGTTACTCAATTCTATTGCGGGCATTCATTCCGTAACGACTGTAGTTTTTTAAGGGAGAGTTGTTTGCTTGACTAACGCCTCCTATTAGACGACAAAACCTTAGATGACGTAAACGTCGTGCAATAATTAGTCAGATAATACACAGTTCATCCATTCCAAGGTATGTGCTTCTAAATTTGCTACCCTTCAATTCCCTGCATACTGTGGATGCTGTGCTGTGCGCCGCATTTCGGGAAACGGACTCAATGTTCGCCGATGTGACCGTTTCTGCGTCAGCGATTCAAATTCTTACATTGTGCCAGCTCATGTGCGGCAATCTGCTGACATTGGGAATGCCAGCACCAAATCGTTCGATGTAAGATCGAACAAATGTGCCCCTGTTAAATTCCGAGTACAAGAACGTGTACGATTCGCTGATGAAGGTTGTTGACGATGAAACGGAGGGCATTTACTTTCTCGATGCTCCCGGTGGGACAGGCAACAATACGACCAAATTTTTTAACTCGCTTGATGTGCCGCATAATTTACAGATGAAGGTGGGATCGATCATAATCATATAGCTTAATCTGAAACAACCTAAATTGTGCCAACGATCAGGGGCAAATTCAAAGAAAAGAAAGTCCTTATTTCACGAATTCCAATTATTCCAACTGAACATCTATTCCAATCGGCTTTGGCAATGACAATCAATAAATCGCAAGGCTAATGGTTGGAATATGTGGGATTAATATCAAATTTCCCTGTTTGTCGTGCGGTTTCTGTTTGTTTTTGCGGCGGAAAACTAATCGAAAAACATTGTTTATCACATCACTTACACAATTAGGGCGGGACGAAGTTCGCCGGGTCCGCTAGTTATTTATAATTATATATCCATGTACCCAACGGGTGTCGCGATGTGTCCAAGTGATCTTCTCTACGGAGGAGATGCCTGCATACTCACTCAACTCAATTTCCCTTTGCACCCCATGAATGAGGTATGGGATAGCTTCTCGCGTTGTTGTGAATTAACACGCTTTCTATTTTTAGATTCACAACTAACGGCACCTACTTGTTTATCGACGAATGCGAACGTCACTGTTTGAGAAGCTCTTACTAGACACGACGATTGAATCGACGCTTAATACTGCGAAGTTGCTGTCAACAACATTCGAGGGGAGCCGACAATGAAAGAACATTTTTTTTTTTCTTTTTTTAAGATGACTGGAGCCAGGTTTGAACCTGCGATCTATCGCATGGTAGTCGCGTGTTCTAACCACTATGCCACGGCCGGTCCCAATATATCCATGTAAAAAATTAAGTTTATCGAATGAAGCTTTGAAAAAATTTTGAATTTTTCACCGTTTTTATAAAATTTACCTCACTACTCCAAATTACTGGTCATATATTACAAGTTGAAAACGGGTCATTGCAGATAATATTGAATGTTGACCTTATCCGAAGTACTGCATTGTACATAGGTAGCGAGTTTGCATATTGTACTTTCTACATACATAATGTATGAACAACGTATGAGTAACAATGAAGTAATAATTATTATTAATCATATGCACTTTGTTCCAATATTGCGGATTTATAGTTAATTAATAATGCAAATTTTTAGAAGATTTGACCTGACTGAAATTTCTGTACTAATTATAATTATATTTTAATATTATATCTAAACAACTTTTTCAACATTACAAAACTTTTCACAATGCTCTAACAAACAAAGCTGTTTTGTAATGTTTGTAAAACATTATCTGCCATTGGCCATGTATCCCTATGTTGAAAGCCAGCTGTTCTTTTTTAAATCACACAACAAACATTTAACACATACCCTGCAGGCATTATTACTCTGCCCCTGCAAAAAATGAGGTAATTATAACTATAAATAATTAAATTACTTACTTGTTTAAACTTGCCTGCCAGCCACTGCCAAAACCACTACTATCACCATTCTTCTTGGCCATTATTCTCAATTTAACAGTTCATGTTGGCAGACACCATCATTCAACTGGGTAAACAATATCCGATAGCGTGACAAAATTTAAAATTTTTTTTGCAGTTACTTTAAAAAAAATAACAAAGAAAAAAAAACAGAACAGCAAAACAAGAAACCATTTAACAGACATATTTTCACAATACTTAAATAGTTAGTGGCTACATTTCGAACACGAACAAGTCGCAAACGAATCTCTGCTAAAATTGTGATGAAAACATATCAATTTTATTAAAGCGAAATTAACATGAAACGCAAAATGTATGTAGATTTTGTGCGGCGTACAAGTGACATGCTACATTCTCGAGAGAGGCAGAGGGTGGAGAGCCCACCTGGTAAATGACAGTTAATGCCAACATATATGACACAACGTCTGTTGCAGTGGGGCAAAGCTGCAAGCAGTGTGCCACATGTAAGGCCACACACATTGTCTTGCATGTATAGGGCCCAGGGAGGCAGATGTACAGAGGGTTTCCTTAATATTTTACATAAGTGTAGACAAGAATCCTGGCTTCATTGGCGTACATACATACCAATTGCCAATTTGTTTTATACTACATATATCTTAAGTTATATCAATTTAAATACTATAAATGTTTTGTACAACTTCCAGCAGCTTTTTCTTACCATTTTTGGTCGCCTTTTAATTTATCTTATATGTTATGCTGCGATGGCCACCAGGCTACAATTTATCAGACATTGCAGTTCACAAGTTAACATGGTCTCAAAGAGAGAGAGTCACACATGGGTACTGCCTTTAATTGGTATTTGCATTCGTTTTGTGGCATTTTTGTTGGCTGTTTTTTTTGCGAATCTGACAATGACTGAGCTGAGCAAAGCTGGCTGCAGTCAGCCTTTATAGCCCAAAATAGTAATTTGCAGCTTATTCATAGGCCAGTACCTCCTCTTTTTGCCAACCTACAGCTATGTGCAAGAGTATATTGCAAGAGACATCAAAAGTATAAAATGTATAACGCAGACAGACAGACGAACATACATGTGTTACATAAATGTTCATGTAGAGAGTGAACTGTATGTGTGTGTGTATGTGTGTACAGCTATTTGCATATCGAGAATTGCGGTTAAAGAACTAAAAGTTCTTAATATTATATAAAATGTTTGGAAAGAACTGCAGGCGCATCATAAGGAAATCGAAGAGGTAGGTGTGATAACTTTGTTACATTACACAGTAGACAATTTTTCAGCTCATTGATTTGGGACTCAATTTTGAGAATTACACATGAAAATAGCCCTAAAAATATGAACTTCTGCATCATTCGTTTTCTCAAGTTGGCTGCATTAATAACACAGTACAAAATTTTTCAGCTTATTGATTTGGGACTCAATTTTGAGAACTGCACGTAAAAGTAGACCCAAATAGAAGAAGTTCTGAATCATTCGTTTTGTCAAGTTACATGCCATAAAAATTTAATATCGATTTGTAGTTAGTAAGTATCGTCTCGAGAATTCAGCAGACGATGGGATGTTCTGGAATGAGCCCCTATTTTTTTGGTCAATTACAACTTCTTGACATTGACGACGTTTTCAAGCATGGTTTTAGTAAATCAGCAGCATTAGACATTTTGAGCAAAATCATAGCCCCACCAAATCGATCCCCTCGTAAATCCTTTATCGTTCGGTCAACTACTTCCAAAGCTCGTTTATTCGTTATCGCGCATTCATCAGAAATGTTGATTTGGCATTCCCGCATCTACTTCGCCGTTGCGAAATTCTTGGTCATTGTGTACTTTGGCTTTTCAACCGTAAGAAGATTCATCGACAGTTGTAATGCGGAATTTGCAGTTCGAATGCCTTCCAACAATGTGGCAGGTATGCCAGAGGATGCAGCGGCTAACGTTATTTGAGATCTTGATCAAATTGTTGCCGGAGGCAACAAAAAAATGTCTTGGCTGTCCCACTCAGAGCATCGAGCAAGTAAATGCCTTCAGTTTAATAGTGAATGGTACACGTTCTTGTACTCGGTATTTAACAACGGCACATTTGTTCGAACTCTTCCCGTCAGCTCATGTAGATTATAGTCTTGCTCCCGTTAAAATTCGCGATCTAATGCATCTTTCCTCGAACGATTTGGCGTTGGCATTCCTAATGTCGACAGCAGATTGCTGCACATCCCGTCGGGTTCGACGGATTTTTTATCTAAATATTATTTATCTCGTTACCAATCAACATTTAACCGAAATTTTACACCTAAACATCGTTCAAAACCATCAAATCATGAGAAAATTGCAAAATGTTGCACTTTTCGGGAATTTTCCGAGTTTTTCCCTAAGAATTTTCAATTTTTCCACTCGAAAAGCCATTCCGTAACAACTGCACACAAAAAATAAATATTCGATTTTTCCAATTTTCCGACTTTTCCGAAGGATTTTCCCAAAATGATCTTGCATAAAACCCTCATACCAATTGCGAACAATTAAATACAAACTGAGCAAAATGGGCCAGCCGTTCTCTCTTGATAAATTACTACACACTGTTCACACCGTTTTCATACATATATTTAGATTTCACAATGAACCGAATTTTTCCAAGCATCACAATGAATTTGGCACTTTTACGTAGTCTAAAATCGTCAAATCAACCGATACAATGAAAAATTTCGTCGAAAAAATTCAAAACTATCGAGTTTTTTTTCCAGAATTTTCCGAGTTTTCCACCAAGAATTTTTTTATTTTTCCATTTGAAAAGTCATTTCGGAATGATTATCCGAAATTTTCACATTTACAAAATTCAAAATTATCAAAACACAACAAAATGTAAAATTTCGTCGAAAAAAAAATTCAAATGTTTGGAATTTTTCCAATCAAAATTTTATATTTTTTCAACCGAAAAGCCACTACGGAACAATTGCACCCAAACGTTATACAAAAATTCAATTTGCGATGCAAAATGTTTCCGAAAAAATCAAAATTTTCGAATTTTCCACCGAGAATTTGTCTATGTTTCCATTCGGAAAGTCATTTCGTAATAATTATCCAAAATTGTTCACTGTTACATCGTGCAAAATTATCAAATCATACGATACTATGCAAAATTTCGTCGAAAAAACAAATTCAAACTTTTTGAATTTTTCCGTAATTTTCCGAATTTTTCAACAAAAATTGGCAACAACGAACAACTAAAAAAAGTTTGAGCAAAATCGGGCCAGTCGTTCTCAATTGATGAATTACTATAAATTTTTGCCACAATTTTTATATATATAGATTGCTCATAAGTAAGTCTTCCAACGAGAGTAAATCAGACAATTGTAGGATCTACCTATTTATCACACAATCCTCTTCCACAACAAGCCTAGCCACGTTGTTCTATAACAGATGAATTATAAGGAAAAGGGAAGATGTAGAAAACTGACGTGCCTCGATAAGCACAGTCGATATGAAATGCAAAAAAAAAACTATTCATCCATCCAGCCCATATTTGCATTCTATGAGTTTTAACTGTATAACTGCAACATAAAAGGATATCTGCTGCAAAGAATCTATGAGCACCAGCCGTTTAGTTGAATTGTATGCAACGAACAGTGGTTTGTCTCTCACTGTGGGGTGATGAAATATTTATACATAAAGAAAAAATTGTGACCAAGGTTTGGATTTTCTGAGGATTTGTCTACTATTACAAGATAATTAAACTGACAAACTGTAAATGCCCTCAAGCTGTTCATTTGGGAGTTATTGAAGAAATATTTAATTTCTAAAAAATTTGTCAAATATTCATTTCACATATTCATTCCCGAGTCAAACTGTCACAACTGTACTTTGTACGCCGAATATGTCTGTATTAAGTTTACATACAGAAACAAGTAAGAAAGTTGCATTAGGTTAAACCAACTTACATTTACCCTCACCCACAATTAAGTGAAGAAGAAGGGTTGGCTCGGGGTTTAAATAGTTCTCTAATGCTGTATTAAGTTAAACTAACTATATAGTTTGGCTAAGATTTCATTAGGCGTAGTGATATTATTACATGAATTACAAAGTGGGCGGGATGAAACCTTTGCATATTGGGCGGATCTGTGAACATTTTTGCCTTAATATGAAGGAGACTTCCAATGGACATTAATCATGGTACTAAGGTGGTTTTTGGGGTCGCTGATTTCGAATCCGGGGCCAAATTTTGAAAAAAAAAACTGAATTGCGGATTTTTTTTTAAATTATTGGAATTCCACTGATATTGTGCCTGAGGGGGTTTATGGAGTTGCTGATTTCGAATCCGGAGTCAAATTTTGAAAAAAAAAAATGGGGGATACAGGTTGGCAAATTTTTTTTTCAAAATATGCTTTAACTGAAGTGATATTTTGCCTAAGGGGGTTTTTGAGGTCGGGGGCGTGGCTAGACTTCCAGTTTATTCTCAAAAACTTTATGATTTTATAGCTTTACTAAATACAGAATTTGGCACGATTGGCATTGGTGTATTGATATTATTACTCAATATCTAAAGGGGACGAATGGTACATTTGTATGTGAGGTATCAGAAGGGGCGTGGCTAGACTTCCAATCCTATTATACATTTCTAAAGTTGACGGAATGGTACATTTGTATAGGTAGCTCCAGAAGGGGCATGACTATACTTCCTACGGCTACGGCTTTTATAAGTTATCGTGCGTAATAGCCGGACAGACAGACGGACATGGATCAATCTACTTAAAAAGTCATGAATTGCATTTGGTTTAAAGAAACCTATGGACTAAAGTGACTTCATCTTCTATGTGTTACACTCTTGGGTCGTATCAATTGATATAAACCTCCTACCCGTAGGGTTAGGGTATAAATATATGTATGTAAAACTACGAGAGACAATTCGGTCATGGAAGCAACCAGAGGGGGTGTGGCAAAGGTTTCGTTTTTCTGAAGTTTAGAAGTTATGGGAGAAATATGAACTACACTATGTGACAGTCATTTGGAACTTGGGGAGTGACCTAAAGCATTTTGTAGGTCTGGTCGAATACAACATGACCCTGTACCGGTTTTTCAGATCTTTCCTCACCAGAATTGGTGGGGCTATTCTGCTCATTTACAATCCCATTACTAAATTTTGGTTGGAAAATATTAAATTAATCATATGGATCAGTTAAGGTTTGCTCGAGATATCATGCTCACCAGCGAGCCAGCCACATAGTAGACATGGCTGAATAGTGTTAAAAAGTCCTGGAACGAATTTGGTGTTAAGATACTTGGGGTCTTACATGTCTCCGTTATTACGTTACACTTTTTCCAGTACCAAATTAAATATACACTCATACCGAAGGGTGAGGGTGTAAAGAAAAAATACTGGGACCTTTCGATAACCGGTCTGATACGATCCCGTAAGACTGTAAATAACTACAGCAAAAGAAGGCTATGGAAAGCGCTGCGGTATGATATAAATCGAAACCCGTGAGCTACAGGATATCAGTTGGTCATGGACCAATTGGGCGACAAATGTCTTGCAGGACTGATGGACGAAGGGAAAATGTCCAACATCGTTGCGTCCCTACAGCAAAAGAAGGTTATAGAAATCGCTGCGGGATGATATAAATAGGAACCCGTGAGCTACAGGATATCAGTTGGTCATGGACCAATTGGGCGACAAATATCCTGCAGGACTAATGGACGAAGGGAAAATGACCAACATCGTTGCGTCTCTACAGCAAAAGAAGGCCATAGAAAGCGCTGCGGGATGATATAAATAGGAACCCGTGGGGTACAGGATATCAGTTGGTCATGGACCAATTGGGCGACAAATGTCCTGCAGGACTGATGGACGTTACAGAAGTTGCAAACAAATTAAAACCCAGAAAGACCCCCGGCCCAGATGGTGTACCATCAGATTTTATTAAGGAGATTGCAGTTAGTCGCCCTGAACTACTCCTTAACATGTTTAATAAATTTTTGAGGAAAGGACTATTTCCAAGGATGTGCAAAAGACAGCAACTGGTCTTATAACCAAAGGAAAGAAAAGGAAAGGGAAAGGACTCAGACTCACCATCAGCATACCGGTCACTCTGCATGCTTGATATTGCAGGAAAGCTTTTGGAAAGGCTCCTTAAATCAAGGCTCGCAGAAGCTACAGATGTCAACAGGTAGACAACACGGATTTATACCAGGAAGATCTACCGTAGGAGCTCTCAAAGATGTTATCGACGCATTCGAAGCCGCACACTATTGGCCACATTAGACGTTAAGAACGCTTTCAATTGCCTCAGATGGCCGGACGTGCTCCGAGCTTTAAATATGGAATTTAACATACCCAAATATCTGCTGCGTATCGCAAAAAAATATTTCACAGACAGAGGGCTGCTATTTAATACAACTGAAGGACAGCGTAGAATACAAGTGCTGTCGGGTGCGACACAGAGGTAAATTCTCGGACCATACCTGTGAAATATTACCTACGACGAAATACTGGGGATAGATATACCTCAGGACACTCAGGTGGGCTACGCAAATAAGAACCAGTGGATGGCTAGATTCACACGGTCTTTAACTGGCAGAAGACAGAAGCCGAGTTGCTTCTACTTACCAGGAAACACATGGCGATGGAAATAAACATTGATGTTGTAACATTTCTCTAACAATTAAGAGATGTGTGAACTATTTGGGAGCACGACTTGATTGTAAACTGATGTATTCTAACCAGATCCCGTACGCGACAAGCAGGGCCTCGAAGACAACAGCGCAACTAAGACGTCTTATGGCAAACGTAGGTGGGCCACTACAATCTAGGCGTAGACTTGTGTTGGATACCAGCAACAGCATTCTTCTTTATGGCTGCGAGATTTGGGGAGATGCAATGAGATGGAAGAATATAAGCCTGCACAACGGACCTTGAGGCTGCACAACGAATCCTTGCACTTGTATAACGGGCTTTAAGCCTGTATAACGGACACAGATCCTTTTAGGTTAAATCAAAGACTTGTCTCTTTTTTTTACAGGCTATACACTGAATCTTGGGTCTGTACAATGAGTCCTTGCACTTGTGCAATACGCTTTGAGCCAATAGAATAAACCTTGAGTATGTAAAGTGTCCTGGCATTGTAAAACGGACTATAGGTCTGTAGAACGGACATCTAGAGTATGTACACTTAGTCTTTGCACTTGTATAATACTCTACAAACCTGTAAAACGATTCCTTCAACTTATACGACCGTTCACTGGGGCCTGAATATTCCTTCCTTTCCCTTTCCATTTTGAAGTTTACCCGCAAGAATTTAACAAGTTTCCAATTTTTAAGCATGAACAACTGGCGTTCAAACAAAATCATCTTGCTCCCGTCGCCAAATACCGAATTGTTCTAAATGTCGGCCATTTTAGAAGCACTGGCTTTAGGCAGCTGCCGAAACTGTCATTCGACTAAGGATCGCCTTCTTATCAAAGAGGACAACATTCTCCGCAGCATTGGTACAGCAGACATCTCAAGGATTACGCGATCGAACATATAAGCTACCATTAACAATGGATACATCAGACATCTCAAGGACAACTGACCATCGACCGCACATAAGCACAAAGATCACGAAAACAAATAATGTTTAAAATTGGCATCTAAATGCAGTCAATTAAATATTAAGGACATACAACTTTACTATCTTGCCCTAGTCAAAGAAAATCCACTCTATTAATTCGTAAGGTTTTGAGGGTCCTGCGAAGACCCTGGAGTCGAATGAGACTACTTAGGCCTAAGGCAAACCTACATTATAAACCCCAATTATGCGAAAAATTTTAACTGAAAGTCAATCTCCAGAAAATTTAAAACATCATAACACTTCTTAATATATAGAAATATTTCCTTGAATGAAAGAGTTACCTCTATTAGTTAAGTGCTGCCACAAGACCACGCATCTTCAGTTATTTTCCAATTCCATGAGGAAACCCCATCTAAAACTTACTTTTCTCCATTTGCTGCTCACTGCACACTAACGCAGCCCACTGTACCACTGTACAACTATCATCGAGGCCACGTCATTCACGTCCCTATCCCTTACACGATGGTTTCATGTGAATTTCATTTAATGTTTGGCCATTAATTTCGCATGGCGCTCACTTATTGCGGATAATGGGTAACTGCGGTTAAATCTACCGTCAAGCCAATCGGTGCGGCGCTTTCAAAACCGAAACCGCATCTACGGTAGATAGCAAAGAAGTCGAACGATATAATCGTACAAAATTCGTACAGAACGTACACGTGGTGATGGTCGCACATATGGGCGGACGTTTTGGGAAATGTTGCCGATGCTGACTGACATGACTGCATCAATTTAAATTCTTATAAAATATTCATAAAATGATATGGAACAACATAAGAACAGAGGAGACAAAAGTTAAACAGAAATGACAAGAAGTTCACAATAAAGTTGAACATATGAAAGAGTTGTACGAGGAGTTAGAGAAGAATCTAACAAATTATGACAAAAGTTTAAAAGTTAAGAATAGCTTTAGGACAATATAAAAGCTGTGTTTAAGTTTGATGAAACATGAGGTAATATAAAAATTATAAAAATATTTTTTATAATTAAATAATATTTTATATTTATATATAAATTTTAGCAACAACACGGTAACATGACGTTATATAAATATGCCAAAATATATTTAATTTTTTATATAAATATATAATATTTTATATTAATATATGTATAACACTTTATGTAAATATGTAATATATTTTTTATAAATATTTAACACTTTTTAAACTTCTTATAGAGCATTAAACCTCAAAGTTTTCTTTATGCGTTTACATCCACCCCTATCATGTTTATTTTGCATTAAAAATTCCTTAAGCACTTCTTGTAGAGGTTTGATATTTACCTAAATACACGGCTTAAAATAAACTTGCCCACTTGTTATCCAAATTTAGAAATTTCAATCCTTTCAATCCGCCACAAACCCCTTCCAACACACATGCTTAGATTTATGCGATAAGCATGTCTCTGTGGTTTCATTGCCAAGTATCCTGGCTAAACAAAGAGTATCCCTTTTGCTACGGGTATATCTCGACATCTTCATAAACTTTGTTATTTTATAATCTCCGACGCAAAGAATTAACTCGATAACACTGTCCTACTTAAGACACCATCATCAACACCAACGCCACCACCACCACCAACATCAGGACAAAATAATTTGCTCTGACACAGCAAGTTGCAGGCTGTGTACAGCAAGTAACAGGGGACGGCACCCTTGGTGCGGATAAACAAAGTTAAAACAACTGTTTACTCAAGAAGCGATTAGAGCGAGAGAGAGAGAGAATTTCTCCGTCATTGGAATCCTACAAACTAACTGCCAATGTGTGGCAGTATTATCTCCCGGTCGGAGATAATAACAACAGAAAGCTTCTAGATAATGATAATAATTATGTTTGTCTTTAATGCTAAGATTCTTATTATTGCTGTTGGTAATATTGTTGTTGCTGCAGCTATTGTGTGAGCTTGTGTCTCCTTTATGGTTTATCAGAGTTTACGTAAAGTAGATAGATTCAATTAATGTTACTGTGTCCTTTTTACATTATTTCATATTTCGCTGGGACAATGAATGTTGGAATGTGGCGGAAATTTCTGCCAGTGAAAGAAATAGGTGATTTGCTGGAGAAAAAAATCTGTATTTATGGGGAACAGAAGACTTTTGCTACTTCGGAGACTTTGGTTCCATGCAATATCGTTGAGAAATTGTCCATAATTTCAGACTAACTATATGGGGAAATGGATTTTGAGATATTTCAACGATCATTTCTACTTTAATATACCTGAAACAAAAGTGTATATAGAACTTATATAACACAGTACAACATTTTTCAGCTCAATGATTTGGGACTCATTTCTGAGAACTGCACGTGGAAGTAGCCCCAAAAAGAAGAAGTTCTACATTATTCGTTTTGTCAAGTTACATGCCATAATATTTTAATATCGATTTAAAGTTAGTAAATATCGTATAGGCGAATTTGTCACGTTTTAGGATCTTTTGAAAAAAGCTTCAACTGATGCGATATTGTATTATTTAAACAACAAAATGACTTATTTAAGAGGTACGAAAAATTGTACTATGTACAAAAAATTTTACATAGTACCAAAAATTGTACATTAGTACAGGACAGCTTATAGGTTTTTAATAAGATATTCAAAATATTTAGGATTTTTAATACTCAACGAATTTCGAAGTAAATTTATATGTGGGAAGTTACCAAAAATAGTAATTAGTACCAAAAATGGTACTTTGGTAAAATGAAAACTTAAACTGCTGCGATATTTGATTATTTAGACAGGTAATTACTTACTTACTTACTTACTTAGCTGGTACTTCTATGCAATCCCAGTGGATTATATACCGCACGTAGACAAATATTATAAGCGCCTCGATCTTCTGCGCTTCTTCTCCAGTTAGCCACACCGAGTTCTGTAAGGTTCTCAGTAACCTGGTCTTTCCAACGGAGTTTAGGTCGCCCTCTTCTGCGTCGTCTATCGGGTTCATTGCCGAAGACTTTTCGAGCTGGAGCATTTTCGTCCATGCGTACAACATGACCTAGCCAACGCAACCGTTGCACCTTAATGCGTTTGACCACGTCAATTTCAGTGTACAGCTCATGATTCATACGACGCCGATACTCTCCGTTAACGATGATGGGCCCATATATTTACGGAGTATTTTTCTCTCGAATATCGCCAGAACCGATTCATCCGCTTGTGTCATAACCCAGGATTCTGAGCCATACATTAAGACAGGTAGAATTAGTATCTGGTATAGCTTGAGTTTTGTTCGTCGAGAGAGGGCTCTGTCATTGAATCGCTTGCTTAGTCCGTAGTAGCATTTATTTGCAAGCAGGATTCTTCTCCGGATTTCTAGGCTGACATTATTTGCTTTGTTGATGGCGGAGCCTAGGTAGACAAAATTATCTACCACCTCGAAATTATAGTTTTTAACGTTCACGCAGTTCCCCAAACGAGTAGATTCTTTGTTTCGTTGAAACTAATAACTTCGTTTTGTCCTCGTTCACTGTTAGGCCCATTTTCGCTGATTCCTTCTGAATACCTGAGAAGGCTGCAGTCACATCCCGCAGTTTTCGACCGATGATGTCTTCGTCATCAGCGTACGCGAGTAGCATGTGGCTTTTGTTGAATATAGTGCCACTCGTGTTTACTGCAGCTTTTCTCATTATCATCTCCATCACAAT
The DNA here is from genome assembly GCA_964034835.1 of Muscina levida. Lineage (NCBI taxonomy): Eukaryota > Metazoa > Arthropoda > Insecta > Diptera > Muscidae > Muscina > Muscina levida. The sequence goes on along the minus strand of OZ035884.1, from coordinate 97,937,091 downwards.
GTTAAAGAGATCGCACGATAGGCCGTCGTCTTGTTTTAGGCCTCGTCTGGTATAGAATGGCTCCGTAAGGTCCTTGCCAATCTTCACTGAAGACTTCGTGTCAGTCAGCGTCATTCCGCAAAGACGTATCAGCTTCGCTGGAATACCAAACTCAGCCATGGCTTCAAGTAATTTCTGCTGTATCGGGCTGTCGAAGGCAGCTTTATAGTCGACAAAAAGATGGTACGTGTCGATCTGTTTCTCTTGGGTCTTTTCCAGGATTTGCCGAAGTGTGAAAATCTGGTCAGTTGTTGATTTTCCAGGTCTAAATCCACACTAATAAGGCCCGATCAGGTTGGATAACACTGGCTTTAGTCTTTCACATAGCACACTCGACAGGACCTATATGCGATGGGTAAAAGGCTGATCCCGCGGTAGTTGGAGCACACACTTGGATCACCTTTTTTCAGCACAGGACCTAATACGTTTACATTCCAATCGTCGGGCATGCACTCCTTAAGCCAAACCGTGCGCAGGAGCTGGTGCATGCTCGTTATCAACTCCTCGTCACCGGACTTGAAGAGCTCTGCGGTCAGACCATCGGCCCCGGCTGCTCTGTTGTTTTTCAGCCGCGATATTGCTCTTCTTACCTCGGCTTGATTTGGTGGTGGGCAATCTAAGCCGTCGTCGACAATTGACGTGCGCTGCCTTCTGGGACCAGCAGTTGCTGGAAGTGTTCTCTCCATATTTGCAGCACACTCTGCGTATCCGTGACCAGATTTCCATCACTATCCTTACAGGTGGGGAGGCGATTTCCGTATACATTTGCTCTTACTTTCTGGTAAAATTTTCGGACCTCACCTCTATCCCTGTATCGCTCTATATCCTCGTTCTCCCGTTCCTTCATCTGACGTTTTTTTTCGCCTAAATAGCTGTGTCGCCCGTTTTACTTTCTCCTTATGCCGTTCCCTAACAGCACGGTTTACAATTGGCTGTAGCGTTGCCATATAAGCAGCATCCTGTTACTCAGACGCTATGCGACATTCTTCATCGTACCAGGATTCGTCTGAGCGCCGGTTTTCATATCCTAGCACGGTTGTTGCGGCGGTTGCCATGGAATGCGCAATATGCTGCCACTGTGTATCGGGAACGTCAGAAGTAGAGGCGTTGTGTCGTAAAAGTTGGGAGAGTTGGTCGGAGTAGGCAGTAGCTATCTCTGGGGTTTGCAGCTTCGCGATATCCAGCTTACTTTGTGTTTGGTTACGTGCGTTTTTCGCTCTGCTCAATCTTGTGCGAACCTTGGCTGCAACCAGGTAATGATCCGATCCAATATTAGCACCACGGATCACACGCACGTCCATGACACTAGATGCATGCCTGCCATCAATTACCACATGATCAATTTGATTTTTGGTGTTTTGATCGGGGGATAGCCAAGTTGCCTTGTGGATATCTTTGTGCTGGAATCTGGTTCCACTAAGACAGGTAATTACAAAGATTTATTTTGATAGATACTAACAAAAATAGAGAGTTCCAACAATTGTACAATATTACAGAACAAAAAATAGTACTTTATTGAGATATTGAATTATATTGAATGCTGTGATATTGAATTATTTAAACAATAAAATTACTAATATAAGAGGTACCACAAATTTTACTTAATACAACAAATTTTACTTAGTACCAAAAATTGTACTTTAGAACAGGATAGCTTATAGATTATCAATAAAATATTTAGGATAACTAATACTCAACGAATTTCGAAGTAAATTATATGTGGAAAGTTGCCAAAAATATTACTTAGTACCAAAAATTGTACTTTGTTATAAACAAAACTTTAACTGCTGCCACATTCGATTTTTTTAACAACAAAATCAGTAATTAAAAAGGGATTTTTAATAAATAAAATTACTAATATACAAAGTACCAAAAGTGGTGCTTTGTACCAAAGATGGTACTTGGTACCTAATTTAGTTCATTAAGTCATAAACTGCTTTGATATTCCAGCATTTCAACAATTAAAAATAAAACATTTTGAAGTTTAGTACTAAAAAGTGTACTTTATATATAGTGTACGCATAACGCAAAACCAATGATCTAACCGAAAACTTTTTTAAGACTAGACTCTCAAAGTATTGTTATACACATTTCAAAAGGTACCAAAAATCGTACTGAGTACCAAAAATATGTACTTTGTATCGAAAATTGTACTTTATTACAGGAAATCTGTTCTATTTTCAAGTACTTCAACAATTAAAGATGAAATATTGTTCTCATCGGGTTAAATTCACTGATTTGGTAAGTGTACCAAAAAGTGTACGTTAGAAATTGTGTAGGCATAACGCTAGACCAACGGTCGCACAGATTACTTTTCTGGCACAAAACGATTAACATTAATAAAAAACATACTTAAATAGTTCTAAATAGTTGCAGACAGCGCTTACCAATTATGACAAATACACAGAAACATTCTGAAGAACCCTTTTTAAGAGAACATTTGCAATACTTGCCAATACTTCAAAGATTATTGTAATAAAATACCAATGATTATAAAAGGTACAAAAAAGTGTACTCAATTGAACGCTATTTTGGATTTTATTTTATTACAGCAAAACGTAAACGGCTGCTATCTGCAAGTACTTCAACAGTTAAAGATTTAATCTTTAATCTTCAGTGGATTAAATTCAGCGATTTGATAAGTTTACAAGAAAGTGTACCAAAAAGTGTACTTAAGTAATTGTGTATGACCAACGGTCTTGATAACTTTTTATGGTACAATACTTTTAACCTTAAAGTATATTTTAAAGACATATTTCTAAAGTACCAAAAAGTGTACATTTACCAACAGAGCTTACCAAATAGGACAACTACTTAGTGTAGAAACATACTCAAGCTTTATTTTGGGAACAATGGTGTAGATCAATACTCAAACGTACATCATGTCAATATGCCATATAGTACCAAATAGTGTACTCGGTTAAACGAAAGTTTGAACCTCTATGACATTTAGGTATTTAAACATTTACGGTATATACTCAATGCAAGGCGTTAGATGTACAAAATGTAGGCATAATTGATTCCGATTCTCTGATTCGATACAAGTGCCGAAAAGTGTACTCAATAACAGTATACTACAGTATTAGTATAGTAGTATTTTCTAAAAAACTTGCAACTTTGCTTCCTTAAAATATGCAAAAATTATGGAATTTCACAGTAAAGTTATACTAGTACTTAGTACCAAAAATTGTACTTTATTATAGGAATGCTTAAACTACTGCGATATTCAGGTATATAGAAAATTAAAAATATAACATTGTTTTCATCAGACCAAATTTATTAATTTCCAAGGTGTACCAAAAAAGTGTACTAATTACACAAGAAGTCTACTTAATAACAGTATAGTACAAATTTAAAAATTGCATAGTATTTGCTTCCTCAAGATATGTAATAGATATCGAATATCGTAGTAAACTTATATTTAAAAAAGTACAAAAAAAAGAACTTGGTACCAAAAAGTGTACTTTATTATAGGAATGCTTAAACTGCTGCTATATTCAGGTATATAGAAAATTAAAAATATAACATTGTTGTTGTGTCGGACCAAATTTATCAATTTCCAAGGTGTACCAAAAAGTGTACTTATTTCGCAGTATAAAGTACAAATTTAAAAATTGTATAGTATTTTTAAAAAACACGCAACTTTGCTTCCTCAAGATGTGGAATAGATATCGAATATCGTAGTAAACTTATATTTACAAAAAGTACCAAAAATAGAGCTTGGTACCAAAAATTTTACTTTATTATAGGAATGCTTTCTTCTTCTTCTTTACTGGCAGCAACAACAGAAATTCATCTATCAGTAGCCGCACGTAGAAAACCGTTCCAAGCGCTTCGGTCTTTTGCTCTCCGTAGATAGTTCGTCATACCAAGCTTACTTAACATTTCCGTCACCTGGTCCATCCATCGGAGTTTTGGTCGCCCCCTCCTGCGCCGCCCATCGAGTTTATTGCCGAAGACTTTTCGAGCCAGAGCGTTTTCGTCCATTCGTACAACGTGTCCAAGCCAGCTCATTCGGTCTATTTGAACGCGCTTGACCACGTCGATGCCGTTGTACAGCTCACGATTCATTCGACGACGGTACTCGCCTTTCATGATGATGGGTCCAAATATTTTGCGAAGTATTTTACTCTCGAAAACTCCCATAATAGATTGATCCGCTTGTGTCATTACCCAGTTGGTACACACACAAGGATCGCCTTTCTTAAGCTCGGGACATAGGACACTCAGATTCCAATCATCGGGCATGCACTCCCTGAGCCAAATCGTGTTTGCTGGTGCATTCATTTTACCAGGTCATCGCCGCTGGCTTTAAAAAGCTCTGCCGGCAGTCCATCGGCTTTTGCAGCTATATTATTTTTAAGCCGCGCAATTGCCGTGCTGATCTCGTTTTGGCTCGGTGGTGGACAGTCTACTCCATCGTCGATGATTGGTGCGATTTCGTCACTTATGCTGCCTTCGGGAACGAGAAGAGATTGAAAGTGTTCCCTCCATATTTGCAGCACACTCTGAGTGTCCGTGACCAGATTTCCGTCTCGGCGTTTCATCTCCCTCCTTTTCTCTTTATAACGCTCCGTCACCGCATGCGTCGCCATTGGCTGCAGTTTTGCCTTGTATGCAGCATCCATTTCCTCAGACATTTCGCGACATTCATCATCGCACCAGGGCTTGTCTGAGCGTGGTTTTTCATAACCCAGTACGGTTGTTGCGGCAGTGGTCATAGAATTCGCAATATGCTGCCACTGCATGTCGGGAACATCAGAACTAGGGGGATTTGTATGGAGTAATTGAGAGAGCTGGTTGGAGTAGGCATTGGCTATCTCAGTGGTCTGCAGCTTTGTGATGTCTAGCTTCCTTTGCGTTTGATTACGAGTGATTTTAGCACTACTTAATCGTGTGCGTACCTTGGCTGCAACTATGTGGTGATCCGAGTTGATATTTGCACCGCACATCACACGCACGTCCATAACGCTTGAGACATGCCTTCCATAAATTACCACGTGACCAATCTGATTTCTTGTATTTTGATCGGGAGATATCCAGGTTGCCTTGTGGATATCTTTATGCGGGAATCTGGTTCCACTCACAACCATGTTTCTTGCCGACGCGAAACTTATCAGTCTGAATCCGTTATCGGACTGAATTATCCGACTGCTAAACCAAGAGCATCTTCCCTTCCTATTTTAGCATTAAAATCTCCCAGAACAATTTTAATGTCATGTGCAGGGCAGCGGTCATATATATCCTCCAGGCGCTCTTAGAATGCATCTTTGATGTCATCGTCTTTGTCTTCCGTCGGGGCGTGTACACAAATCAGCGTAATGTAAAAATATTTCGCCCGGATGCGAATGGTGGCTATACGGTCACTTACAGGGCTAAACCGCGAGACCAGGTGTCGAAGTCTCTTGCCGACTATGAAACCACATCCAAATTCGTGTCTTTCTGCATGGCAGCTGTAAAAGATGTCACAGTTCTTCCGTCGTGTGCATCCCTGTCCCGTCCATCTCATTTCCTGTATGGCGGTGATGTCAGCCTTGTATTTGTCGAGGACATCCGCCAGTTGGATAGAGGTACCATCTCTGTATAGAGTTCGGACATTCCAGGTGCATATCCTTAAATCATGGTCCTTATATCGTTTGCGGGGGTTGTCAACATTTGGGGGGGTTCTTGTTTTTCCTTTTCTTCGTGTTTTCATAATAAATTTTTGTTTAAGGAGAGTGGCTTATTAGGCCACCGCTCCCGATCCTAGTTTCTTGGGGCTGCCAAAGCCACTAAGAGAGCCTGTGTTGAGCTTCAGTAACTTCTGTTACCTAGTTCCTAAGACGCATCGGTGGTAGCATGCCGATTAGGTTACTCAACATTTCGCCTTCTAACTTTAGCTAACTTCTAAGCGGTTGCTTTAAAGTCATTGCCCGGGGAATACTTGGTCTAAGACCGGAAGTAGTTAGCTGCTTGGACAGTGCCACAAAGGAATCGCTTCTGGTCACTCCCAAGTGAGTGACAATCAGTAACTTTCCACCTCTGGACAAAGTTTTTTTTTTTTTGTATATCCCTGAATATAGCAGCACGTAAAATAGCTTCAAAAAGAAGAAGTTCTGCTTCATTCGTTTTGTCAAGTTACGTGCCATAATAATTTAATATCGATTTGAAGTTAGTATGTATCGTATAGGGGAATTTGTCACGTTTCAGGCACTTTTGTTTGACATAACTCGACGAATAATTAATTTAACCGGCTGAAGATTTTCAATACAAGGGCTTAGAGCTGCAGAATATTAGATTTGTCCAGCCAGATTCTATGATTTGACAAAAGTACAAAAAAAAGTACTTAAACAAATTTGCTATTTTATAGCTGCATTAGCTAACACACATAAGCTGCCCTCCCACCATGAACGGCGATTTTCTCCTGTGTATAAAATCGGCCATATATTATGACATTAGCAAATTATAATTAAGGAATTAGCACACTTGCTAAGAAAACATCTAAGAACACCAGCGCATAAAATTTCACCTAACATCAAAACTAGCAAAGTTACTCAAACCATTAGATTAGAAAAGTTTATGAATGCTTAAGTTTACGATCTACAGCTACGATTATTACCTGCGCTAATTTCTGACAGTATTGAGTCATTATAAAAAGCCTCTACTAGCGTTATGTCTGGTGCAGCATAAATAATTGTATTACTTGGTCATACCTAAATTTGTGTGTGGGGCAACAACGACCAGCGGAGCCCTTCATAAAATAACACCAAGTGTTGCCTCCTTATCTTCAAACTGAGTATAACCTAAAGTCTTTGTAGCTTTGCTGAAAACTTAATAAGCCCAAGTTAAAGCATAAAACTTAAGTAATAAAAGCACCATAATGCAATAATAAGACACTGATGATCATAAAAATTAGTTCACTTTGCCATTAAGGCGTTTTGCACCCAACCATTGGCGGTCTCGGAGGAACGCTAATTTACGAGTATTTTTCTGCAAATGCCTACCAGAGAGCAGCACCACCAGCAAATAAAAGCTAAAGCAATAAAAAAATTTAGGTTTTATCGTTAAATGAACTACAAATTCTGCTTAAAAATAAATAAATGCATCTTAATGCCTCATATAACTAATAAGTTGTAAAACGCAAAGCGGCCAACAATGGCAAAACGACAAAAGTTTATTCTACACAGTAAGTTTTACGACTTTCTCAAAGAAGTTTCCCCCCTTGCATCAAAAATTTCATAAGAAACAAACGTCATCACAGTAATCGGGGGAGACTGATAATGATGATGATGATGACAATGTTAGATTTATGGCATTTATCTGCTGCACTTACACCATTTACATGTTATTATCAAGTCTTTCATATTTTATGTGTTGTATTTTTCTTGCCTTTTCTTTTTGGATACTCTACTTTTGTTTTTATGTTTATCCCCAAGTAGTCTGCTACGTTTTGTGTATATGTAACTTTTTTTTTTTGTTTTTATTATGTCATGCATATGTGCATAATTATCAGAGATTTCATAGTCATTGGGGTGAAAATTTTATGCAATCTCTTAAGAGTTATGCAAATGATCCATATGATGATGAATGATGACTACGACACTATAACCCCAATGATAATTATTGTGTCATCATTTTGTTGTTGTCAGCACAAAGATTGATTATAGTAGTAGTTTAAGGGGGTAGTAGAAGTGGAATGAGTAGCGGAGAAACTAGCTTGTACAAGGAGTAAAAGAATTCATTGCAGTTAAGCAGCATTTTTAAGTAATGAAATGGTATTTAATTATTGTGCAAAGGAATTTCGTGATAACCTTCACCTTGAGGATAGAAAGGAAAGAAATTTGATGTGCATTAATGTGCATTGAGGCACTCTGGTCTATAAGGAGACAAATTAAAATGATAAATATTAGCAATTTAAGTAACATTCAAATTAATGAAAATTTGAAACAAAATTAAAAATATTTTTTAAGAATATTTAAAATATTAAAAACTAACTGGCCCGGCAGACTTCGTCCTGCCTCCAAATTATTTAAGAGATGTTGAGTGCAGTTGAAATCTAATTCCGATTGGTTTATTACATTGGCCTCTGAAATATTTCAATTTAAAGGGCGAGGTTTTCTCGGACAAATTCTGTACTTCATATATTTTAAAGATTATTATATATTATTCTACGGATTGCTAAAATAGATCATATAATGTTACTTATTGTTAAAACAAAATTTTTGAACCGATCGACTTACATATAACACTAGCGGACCCGGCGAACTTCGTCTCGCCCCAATTTTATGCCTTTAGATAAACTCAGTAAGGATGTTTGATAAACAACGTTTTTCGATTAGTTTTCCGCCGCAAAAACAAACAACGAAGGCGTTTCTCCAAAACTCGATAATGCAACGTTCAGCTGTCCGCACATAAAATAGGGAAATTCGTGATTAATCTCACATACTTCCAACGATTGGTCTTGCGATTTATTGCTTGTCGTCGGGGAATTGGAATGGATGATCAATTGGAATTATCTAATTCGTAAGATAAGGATTTCCTCTTCTTTGAATTTGTTATTTATGATCGTCTGAAATCACATTTTTTATCAGATTCTTGACGGACAACCGCGTACTGTTGCACAATTTCGGTTGATTCTGATTCTGCAATATGAATATGATCGATCCCACCTTTACCTGTAAATTATGTGGCATATTAAGCGAGTGGAATATTCGGTCGGATAGTTGGTCGCTTCATCCTCTACGGTCACGCTGTAAATAAAAAAATAAAAAAAAAAACAAATTTTTTGGACTTTTTCGGAATTTTCCGAGTTTTTCCCTAAGAATTTTCTATTTTTCCATTCGAAAAGCCATTCCGTAACAATTGCACACAAAATCCCAAACAAAAAACCAATTTTCGATTTTTCCAATTTCTCGACTTTTTCAAAGGATTTTCCCAAAATTATCTTGCATAAATCCATCATATTACGAACAATTGAATAAAAATTGAGCAAAATGGGCCAGCTGTTCTCTCTTGATGAATTATTACACACTGTTCACACCGTTTTTATACATATAGATTTCACAATAAACCCAATTTTTCCAAGCAGCACAACGAATACCTTTATCAAATCAAGCGACACAATGAAAAATTTCGTTGAAAAATCCAAAATTTTCGAGTTTTTTCCAGAATTTTCCGAGTTTTCCACCAAAATTTTTCTATTTTTCCATTCGAAAAGTCATTTCGGAATGATTATCCGAAATTATCACATTAACACCATTCAAAATTATCAAAACACAATAAAATGTAAAATGTCGTCGAAAAAAATTCAAATTTTTGGAATTTTTCCATAATTTTCCAACCAAAATTTTCTATTTTTTCAACCGAAAAGCGACTACGGAAAAATTGCACACAAAAGTTATACAAAAACTCAATTTGCGATGCAAAGTGTTTCTGAAAAAATTTAAATTTTTCGAGTTTTTCCGGAATTTTTCTATGTTTCTATTCGGAAAGTCATTTCGGAATAATTATCAAAAATTGTTCACTGTTACATCGTCCAAAATTATCAAATCATGCGATAATATGCAAAATTTCGTCGAACATTAAATTCAAACTTTTTGAATTTTTCCGGAATTTTCCGCATTTTTCAACATAAATTTTCCATTTTTCTATTCGAAAAGCCATTCTGTAACAATTGCACACAAAATTCCATACAAAAAGGCAATTTTCGATTTTTCCAATTTTCCGACTTTTCCGGAAGATTTTCCCAAAATTATCTTCCACATAAACCTGCTCCTGGCAATGACGAACAACTGAAAAAAAGTTTGAGCAAAATCGGCCCAGGCGTTCTCAATTGATGAACTATACTATACATTTTTGCCACCATTTTTATATATATAGATTCTCCGTCGGAGTAATGATAACAATTTGCCCCTTTTTATCTCAAGGTGTACGAATTTCCAAAAATCCCTTAATTTGGCTTAACAACCCTATTTACCGTTTGGTCTGGGTGAGAGCAACAGTTTTTTTTCCCATTTTTGGGTTTGTCCCCAAAAAGTTCGAAATTCGAAAAACCTCTTGGTGAAGCTCTCTAATTCTATAGAAAAGGCGCCGTTTGCGATCTGGGTGAATATCTACAGCCCATCCCCAACTTTCGCTGCAATATTGGTCAAAATCGGTTTAACCGTTTTCGCAATTAGTGGTGTCATCAAAAAAAAATTATATATATAGAATTTTCAATAATTTTGATGCTAAAAAAATGTTTATATGTAATTGATTACAATGGTGACTAAATGACTTTCAAAAATTGAGTGTATCATAAGCTAAACACCAGCAACTGGACCCAAACATACATTTAAAATTTTCTCATGTCCAAAATGCAAACATTTTTAAGTTTGAGTAAAATCGGACAATCGATATTTATTTTCGAAATAATTCAGCTCCGGCCACCTCAACAGCGGGGCCATTTATACATAACAAAATTTCTCATATTAAAACAAATCTACGTTCTAAATTTCAGTCAAATTGTTTGATTCGTTAAAATTTTCATTATAATTCCACATAATAATAATACATAACAAAATTTCTCATATTAAAACAAATCTACGTTCTAAATTTCAGTCAAATTGTTTGATTCGTTCAAATTTTCATTATAATTCCACTCAAACGCCACCTATCGGGTCCATTTGTACATAAAATTGTTCTGGTGATTAAACAAACATACATTCTGAATTTCAGCAAAATTGGTCCATTCATTAAAATTTTCGATATAAATACACCCCAGCGCCATCTACCGGGTCTTTTTGTACATAGAATTGTTTTTAATAATCAAACAAACATACGATCTGAATTTCAGTTAAATTTGTCCATTCGTTTAAATTTTGATTATAAACCCACCCCAGCGCCACCTACCGGGTCTATTTGTACATAAAATGTTTTCTCATGATTAAAATTGCGCTCTTGTTGGGACACCCTTTATTATTATAAGGATTGCTAAAATAGATCATGAAATGTTACTTATTGTTAGGCATATATTCTAAAACAAAATTTTTGAACCGATCGACTTACATATAACATTCTCCGTCGGAGTAATGATAACAATTTGCCCCTTTTTATCTCAAGGTGTACGAATTTCCAAAAATCCCTTAATTTGGCTTAACAACCCTATTTTCCGTTCTAAATTTCAGTCGAATTGGTACATGCATTCAAATTTTCGATATAAATCCACCCTAGCGTCATCTAGATAAAATTTTTTTATTTACAAACCATCTACTGAAAATATGAAATCGAATGAAGCCAAATCGCTCTAGCCGTTCTCAAGTGATGGTATTACATACGTGGACCATTTCATTTTTATATATAGAAAAAATATAAAAATATAAATAAAATATAAGTCTGTAAATATAAAATTTTTCAAAAAAATAGCGTGATTTGGTATTACTGTTTGCTTGTATATTTCAAAACAGGTTGTATAAAAAAATAAATGTGTATAACAATTTTCTTTCGGTTGGTTTTTAAGTATTCCGTCAGTTTATAAAGCGGTCGTTTTGGGGGTTATGTCCGTTGTGGGTTATGTCACGATACCCTTCATCGGTGCTATATCTAAATCATATAAATTTGGACTATTTTACATTTTTTGTTTCAATATTTTTTTGGTGCCATTCTTCGTTGCTCACTTTGGGGCCTAATTTCATAGCGCCGATGAAAATATTCCAATATTAAAAAATTTTGAAATTAATAAATAATTTGTAGTTTTTACACCTTTTTGTGTTCTGAGCCGAATAATTCTCATAAAGTATCATTCCAAAAACTACCAAGTACAAAACCGTGCAACGGAACAATCACCTAGCTAAGATATGAGTTAAATTGAGAGCTGTTAACTACTTTTGCAAAAAGAGCGTGGCCTTGCTAACGAAATACTAGCTACGCTATATACCTACAGCACCAATGTTACCTCTTCCATCACACCCTTTACCCCCTCTTGAGTAACCACTGTCGGAAATCAGTGATGTATGTTAATGGCAACCCAATTAAAATGTCGCTATACTCCCAGCCGACTGCAGGACTGGCCGCCGCATTGACAATGAATTAGTAGCAGTAAGAGGCGTCAAAGACCAAAGTGTGCCAGCAATGGGAATCATGTCCATCACTTGCAACAAGCGATAAAAATGTTGGAAATCAACCAGCTAACAATGCTAACATCACTCAGAGTCCCCAAACTGCCAGTACCAGCAACAACTGCCCGTGCTCGTCCCAATTGCTGCTGTGTACATGCAACACTTTAGATAAAAGCAACAGCACAATACCGTTGTTGCTGGACATGATGTTGAGTGAACCTTCTAACTTTCTCTGCAGTTTAATGGTAAATTACATTCTATGGTTAAATTTAAATAGGCGTAAATTAATGACACACCTGTCTCTGTGTGTGTGTAGGTGTGGGTGCTCAGATTGTGTCAGTGTCAGTTGTACAGTTTTAGTTGTGTGTTTGCGTAAAGTCTATCACGGTTAGTCCGTAAACCGCGAGTTTAGCAGCCAAAGCAGTAAAACTTAATTACACAGTGCAACAGTGAAAAAAATACAAAAACGGGATAATATAGGTTCGATTCTACTATCGAAGGGTAATAAAACCCTATACTCAGTTTGGCGAGATTGGTGACCAATTTTTTTTTATGGGCCCCTAAAGATTCTCAAAATCAGTGAGCCCCATGCAAAAAGGTGTGATCAGTTTTTGTCCAACAGCTAACTCACACTTCATGATAGCGCTAAACTGTATTCGGCAATAATGTAGCTGGGAGTTTTGCGCACTAACTTTGTTAACAAATTATGTCAAAAAGGTTGGTTATTCCTGCCCTTTTTCAAAAAAAATTTAAGAAGAATTTATTATTTTTTCACTTTTTTGAGCATTACTTTGAGGGAGTCCAAATTTTCCTCTAACACTGTTCGCCAAAATTGTAGCCCTGTTAAAGATAAACAACTTTCGTGAACATATCAATCCAATCTGAATGTGTCTAGGCAACCTAAATAGCTCATAAAGTCCAAGTTGATACCGGTTTTTCGAACCTTTACGCACTTAAAAGTCAGTAACGTGGTTGAATATCAACCAATTTGAAGTTTCTCAGCTGTTTTATAAAGAAGAGACTACTGCCTTTCCAATGGTATATATAGTTCTATTGATAACTTATCATAAATGTCTGTTTTTGCCTCGAAATTTCAAACTTTTGTGACTTTTTTACTATTTTTTAAGTTTGACGAAGTTTGTAGCCACTATTTTATAAGGACACCCTAATGTTTACTACTTTATTCAGAAAGTGCACGCTATCACGAGTTAAACGCATATTTTTTTGTAAAAATCGGTTAACAAATAGTTAAGTTATACATGTTTTCCGAGGGACGCAACTATGCTAAAATCAAAATTGAAGTAATTAACAGCAACACCAAAACAATGCTTCTTCTTCAACTCTTTGATTTTAGTATAGGATATGAAAGTTGCGTCCCTCGGAAAACATGAATAACTTAACTATTTGTTAACCGATTTTTACAAACAAATATGCGTTTAACTCGTGATAGCGTGCACTTTCTGAATAAAGTAGTAAACATTAGGGTGTCCTTATAAAATAGTGGCTACAAACTTCGTCAAACTTAAAAAATAGTGAAAAAGTCACAAAAGTTTGAAATTTCGAGGCAAAAAACAGACATTTATGATAAGTTATCAATAGAACTATATATACCATTGGAAAGGCCGTAGTCTCTTCTTTATAAAACAGCTGAGAAACTTCAAATTAGTTGATATTCAACCACGTTACTGGCTTTTAAGTGCGTAAAGGTTCGAAAAACGGGTATCAATTTGGACTTTATGAGCTATTTAGGTTGCCTAGACACGTTCAGATTAGATTGATATGTTCACGAAAGTTGTTTATCTTTACCAGGGCTACAATTTTGGCGAACAGTGTTGGAGGAAAATTTGGACTCCCTCAAAGTAATGCTCAAAAAAGTGAAAAAATAATAAATTCTTCTTCAATTTTTTTTGAAAAAGGGCAGGAATAACCAACCTTTTTGACATAATTTGTTTATAAAGTTAGTGCGCAAAACTCCCAGCTACATTATTGCCGAATACAGTTTAGCGCTATCACGAAGTGTGAGTTAGCTGTTGGACAAAAACTGATCACACCTTTTTGCATGGGACTCACTGATTTTGAGAATCTTTAGGGGCCCATAACAAAAAATTGGTCACCAATCTCGCCAAACTGAGTATAGGGTTTTATTACCCTTCGATAGTAGAATCGAACCTATACTATCCCGTTTTTGTATTTTTCAAAAAGTCGTCATTTGTTGCATAGTGTTATTTAAAACAAAAAAAAAAAACAATGTTAGATCCTTTTTTCGTCGACATTTGGCACAGCAACTGCCATGTAATTGCAAAAGTTGTATAGAAAAAACAACTTAGATTACAAGAGCACAGTGGGTCAGAGTGTGATTTAGTGGTTGTGAAGATTAACCGCTTGGTGATCTAAAAAAATGCTACATATGTTTTAGATCCAAAGGGTCAGGACTAAACATTTTTTATATATCCCTACTTGATGATCATGGGTTTTTTTTATAAAAATATAATATATATCTTACCTTACCTCAGCGATTATAGAGTGAAGGGAATTGTTGTTCCATTGAAAAATTGAGCTATTGTTGAAGTTATTGACCCTAAATAAAACAGACACACACATAACGCACCGAAGCCATCAAAAAGAAACACTTAGGCCGAGCGTCAAAGAGGTGAGTATTAATTAATTTTTAATTAATTAACTTTTATGTTTTTTAATAATTTTATAATTTTATAATTTTATATTTTTATATATTTTAATGTTTTTATATTTTGATATTTTTATATTTTTATATTTTGATATTTTTATATTTTTATATTTTTATATTTTTATATTTTAATATTTTTATATTTTTATATTTTTATATTTTTATATTTTTATATTTTTATATTTTTATATTTTTATAATTTTTATATTTTTATATTTTTAGATTTTTAGACTTTTATATTTTTATATTTTTATATTTTTATATTTTTATATTTTTATATTTTTATATTTTTATATTTTTATATTTTTATATTTTTATATTTTTATATTTTTATATTTTTATATTTTTATATTTTTATATATTTATATTTTTATATTTTTATATTTTTATATTTTTATATTTTTATATTTTTATATTTTTATATTTTTATATTTTTATATTTTTATATTTTTATATTTTTATATTTTTAAATTTTTATATTTTTATATTTTTATATTTTTATATTTTTATATTTTTATATTTTTATATTTTTATATTTTTATATTTTTATATTTTTATATTTTTATATTTTTATATTTTTATATTTTTATATTTTTATATTTTTATATTTTTATATTTTTATATTTTTATATTTTTATATTTTTATATTTTTATATTTTTATATTTTTATATTTTTATATTTTTATATTTTTATATTTTTATATTTTTATATTTTTATATTTTTATATTTTTATATTTTTATATTTTTATATTTTTATATTTTTATATTTTAATATTTTTATATTTTTATATTTTTATATTTTTATATTTTTATATTTTTATATTTTTATATTTTTATATTTTTATATTTTTAAATTTTTATATTTTTACTAGTGGGCCCGGCAATGCTTCGCTATTGCATATTAACTTGTATATATTTCACATTTAGGTCTACAAAGAACTTTGAAAGTAACTTCTTAACATTAAAGTAACCAATTAAGTTTTATTGTTGTAAATGCTAATAAAAGGTTAATCAGCAAAGTCATATCTATAGTGCCGATATGTAGATTAAGTTTTTTCTGTATGTAGGGCGAAAAACCACTTCTTCCACAAATCGGAAACAGACATTCCTCTAAAGATCAAAATTATTAATTTTGATCCGTAGTAGCGTGAACCATCTGTATACTAACTATCTCTTTGGGCATAAAAAACACTTTTGTTATGCCTTCTCCGCCTATTGACCGCAAATGAAAATTCCTTTTGAAACTTCATGCCTTTAACCATTACAATTTCTTTTGTCATGTCTTCTTCTCACACGGATCAAGAATATTCCGGAATACTTTTTTTGTATGGAACTCGTAATACAATTTTAAAGATAATTCGGTCACCAACGTTTGGCTTAACAAAGTAATGGTCTCACGCGCTGTATGGCATGTTACACCGTCGTGTTGGAACCATTTCTCCTTCAAATAATGTGCCATGACATAATAAATAAAAAAAATCAATTGATTGTTCACTGGCTCTAGCTCTTCTACCAGTTGGAATTTATATGAATGTAGGCCAAAATCTTTCCTCAGCATTTGCAAAGACCGAGTTGCTGAGAAAGACGTCGGTTCGATAAATTCGAGTCCCCTGTCAGACTTACGTCTATAGCGTCGATGGCTTCTATTAGCTGCTAAGATGGATCATTATATGCACCCTCAACTTCACAAAGGGCTCCATAAGTTTGGCGAACAGAACGCGCATTTTGAAAATAAATTTGCAAGATTTGTAAACGTTGTTCTTGTTTAGTTTTTGCATGGTGATTTTGCAAAGTATACTAAAAGAAAGTCTATCACACTTCATTAGTATGACAGCTAGATTTACACTTATAGCTTCAGAAGTTCTATATGTCAAGAAAAATACCCCATGCATAGGTTATTTACATGGGGTATTATTTAGGTTATTATGATTTATTACCGATTCGCTCTTATAAAAAGTAATTGAAAAATACATACCTGTAAAGTAAATTAAAAAAAAATCACTACTTTATTCCTCAACTGCCTGGTGTACGGACCATTATTTTATACTGTTAAACAGTTTACTATTGAAGTGCGTGGGCAGCGCCTCGGCACTTTTAACTTATTTAGTTCTAAATAGCCTGGTCATTAGGGTGAACCAAATAATTGTTTTACCTACCATTCCGATGTTTGGAGACCAAGACGAAAAGAATAGTATATTTTTGATTTTTTTTATTGGGATCCCGCTCAATATTCTGAAAAATTATTCTTAAAAACTTAATTTCTGTATGCCAACTCTCAGAGGCCACAACTTATTAACCAATACAAAGATTTGCTTCTGTAATACCTCATTTAGTTTGTAGGGAAGTCAGTTTTACGCAAAAGGTCTCAAAAAAATCTCTATCAGAAATCTTCATGCTTCCCAACGCGAGCTAGGAATTGATTTTAGACGCAAAGTTTATTGGTGAAATTTTCTTAAAATTCATCGTAGATTCCGATATTGGTTACGATTTTTGCGAAAAGAAAAATTGGCCCACCTTACTGTTCATATCTCTAGGCGAATAGCAATATACTGTGGAATTTTGACAGTTTTAAAAAGGGGTGGAACAGCCCATTTCCACCCTTACTGTAATTCATACTGCAACAATAACATATGTAACAAATCTCATCTTCATACCTCTGAAAGTTCATGAGATATAGCCCTTTTAATTTTAAAGTTGAATGGGCGGTGTCACGGCCCTTTATCCAATCACAACCAAGTATAGCCACTGACTATCAACAGGTCAACAGTACCACTTTCTAAAATTATCGTATCAATCTGTCTTTGGAAAAGCCGTTAGAGCAATTTTTGAAAAGATGGCGTGGCACCCCCACTTCCTGGATGTAATTAATACTGCTCCAACAACATATATACCAAATCTCATCTTCATACCTCTGATAGTTCATAAGAATTAGCCCTATCGATTTTCAACATATATACCAAATATCATCTTTATACCTCTGATAGTTCATAAGATATAGCCCTATCGATTTCTCCTTTATCCACTCACAACCAAATATAGCCTGAGACTATCTACAGGTCAACCGTACCTCATGGTAAAATTTTTGTATCAATCGATCAATTAGAAAAACCGTTAGAGCGATTGTTGAAAAGGGGGCGTGGCACCGCCCACTTCCATCCTGGCTGTAATTAATACTGCTCAAACAACATATATACCAAATCTCTACTTCATACCTCTGATAGTTTATGAAATACAGCCTTTTTAATTTTCAAGTTGTATGAGCGGTGCCACGCCCCTTTATCCAATTGCAACCAAATGTAGTCAGGATCTATCTACTTGTCAACAGTACCTCATGGTAAAATTTTTGTATCAATCGATTTATTAGAAAAGCCGTTAGAGAGATTTTTGAAAAGGGGGCGTGGCACCGCCCACTTCCATCCTGGCTGTAATTAATACTGCTCCAGCAGCATATATACCAAATCTCTACTTTATACCTCTGATAGTTCATTAATTATAGCCTTTTTAATTTTCAAGTTGTATGGGCCGTGCCACGCCCCTTTATCCAATTACAACCAAATGTAGTCAGGAACTATCTACAGGTCAACAGTACCTCATGGTAAAATTTTTGTATCAATCGATCTATTAGAAAAGCCGTTAAAGCGATTTTTGAAAAAGGGGCGTGGCACCGCCCACTTCCATCCTGGCTGTAATTTATACTGCTCCAACACCATATATACCAAATCTCATCTTCATACCTGTGATAGTTCATGAAATATAGCCTTTTTAATTTTCAAGTTGTATGGGCGGTGCCACGCCCCTTTATCCAATTACAACCAAAAGGAGTCAGGAACTATCTACAGGTCAACAGTACATCATGGTAAAATTTTTGTATCAATCAGTCTATTACAAAAGCCGTCTGAGCGATATTTGAAAAAAGGGGCGTGGCGCCGCCCACTTTTGGAAAAAATAAAACCTTTTAAACCATCCGGAAGCTATATCGAACCAAACAAAAAAAAAATTTTGAAAATCGGTCCAGCCGTTTTTGAGTTTTAGCGAGACAACTGCACAGCAATTCATTTTTATATATAAGATATTTTTATATTTTTATATTTTTATATTTTTATATTTTTATATTTTTATATTTTTATACTTTTATATTTTTATATTTTTGTATTTTTATATTTTTATATTTTTTTATTTTTATATTTTTATATTTTAATAGTTTTATATTTTTATATTTTTGTATATTAACACTTTTGCCGCTCAGAGAACAACTAAAACTTAGAACAAGTTCTTATCCACAGCGGCGCCACTCAGCAGCTCAAAAATGCCACTCACATGCGCTCATTTGATGCCGCTCAGCGCCACTCATTGTGTGGCCTCGGCCACAGCCGCCGGCATAAATACAAGACTCCGGTAGCAGTCTGCAGGCAGAAGCACAAAATTGGTGATTACTCCCACCACCACCACCTCCACCAGTGATTGCAACAATTGATCATTTTGTAGTCACTTTATGCAGCAATTTAACGAACGACCCATTTTTTATACCGTTATGGTATTCCCGTAGAAAATTTGTTTGTACTTCGTCTTTGTCACCGGCCAATATTTAACATTTTCGATCGAAAAACACTTTCACGTTGCAAAAATTGCACTTTGATGCCATTTCAATGTTTTTTCTCATGCTACTTTCACGTTAATATTAGCATTTTTAGGAAACCACTTATTTTACTCACACCACGCACCGGCTAGAAAACAAAACTAATTAGAAATGTCAACAAAGGCACATTTACACTAAAAGATTCCGCCAAAATTATCTTCATATTGTGAGAGACATTTCCTTTTGTCAAAGCAAGGCTGACAGATGGCTAATTTCACAACAGGTGGCAGCTGATATCTGCTACGAATCATGCTTACTTAGTAGAGACATCCACCACAGAGTATAGTCAGAACCTCATACATATGTGTATGTGCCGGCACTGCTCTCAGCTGTGCCTACTACAGTGCCACTCACTGCCATCTATTTGCGAAATCGATTAACTGTCATTTAGCCGACTACCACTGAGTATTTTTCACAGCAGTCTCTCAATTTGCATATACTCTCAGTGCATTCACTGACATTTGTTCTAATTAGTTTTGTTTCCTATTCGGTGCGTGGTTGTTGTGAAATAAGTCGTCTCTTGCAACAGCCAACATAAATAAGCAAGTTGCCTAAGAAAGATATTCAAAATTATATAAAAGTGTTATAAATGTAAAGGGAAAATGTTATTTTTACTACTGTGCAGTAAAATGATGAGAAAATTGCCTTTAGGTCGATCGGTCGGAAGGAGCCTACTGCCAAAATCTTTCCACGGGAATGCGATTAATGTGTGTAAGAAGTGTCGCGGTAGTTAAGTAAAGTTAATACTTTTTGTATTAATAAATGTTTTGTTTGTTGCAATTAATGATGTTGGTGCAGTAATCCTCTATTTGCAAATGTGTTGCTACTGTCGGCCGACCGGCTGCTGTCTTATATTTATTGGCCAAGTGTTTGTTTTGCTTTGTTTTTTTTCTGTTGACTTCGTTCGGTTGTGTGTGCGTGCGTTCGGTACGGTTTACGGGTTAAAAATTCAACAATCGTTCGTTGAGTCGCAGTGGAACAGCGGTTCCATTTGCTTGGTATATCTCAGTTATGATGACAACTAAAGCAACAACCTAAAGGTAAGAACTAATTATTTATATACAAAAAAACTGACTTAAAGCGAGGGTATCAAATTTCTGTCCTTATATGTGCCTATTTCAGTACTTACTCATGTGTAGACTTAAATTTCTCTTAGAGTTGTAGTTGCGAAGTCAATCGAAGTTAACAACCAAATTTGTTGTAAAATTTATCAATATTTACAGATTATATGATGTAAATTTCAGCTGCGGAAATTTGCGGATTGTTGAGTAATCTTCATTAGAACAAAGCGGCCTCACCGTTTTCGGTGTAATTTTTTGGATTGTGTACTCTAAGAGAGGTCCTTGAATCTTTTGTCCGACATTGACCAAACTGTAGATTTAGTAATAGATGGATGAAATTAATGGATATACCGACTTTAGTGTGCCTACTATGAAATTTAAATTTTCAGGATCAAAGAGAGATCCTTGCATCCTTTGTCCGACATTGACCAAATTTTAGATTTAGTCATAGATTGATAAAATCAATGGATATACAAACTTTGGTGTGCCTACTATGAAATTTAAATTTTCAGGATATAAAAGAGGTCCTTGAATACTTTTTCTGACATTAACTAAATTTTAGATTTAGTCATAGATTGATACAATCAATGGATATGCCGACTTTGGTGTGCCTACTATGAAATTTAAATTTTTAGGATCTTAAAGAGGTCCTTGAATCCTTTCACAGATTTTAACCAAATTTTAGATTTTGGTGTCATTTAAAGAGACTGTAAAATGTGCCAAATATTATTCAACTGTGATAACTGCTTCTATTTTTGGCCGCTCTTTGTTTGGAACGGCAACCACTGTGCGTAGGCTATATATTTTTTACCCTATGGGCGGAGTGGGCGTGGCAAAAATTTTTTTTGAGCTAGAGAGATGAAATTTGATACCCAGATAGTACGCGGCAGCAGAAATAAGAATATTAAGACGAAATTTTAATTGCTGACTCAATTGACTGAATGGGCGTGGCAAAACTATTTTTCCACTTATAAAACAATAAATTGTACTGCTTAGTACAATAAACGTACATTTTTGTACAAAAAATTTTACTTTTTTGGTAAAATTGATGTACTTTTTGATAAATTGTATTTGGGATCGAACATTATCGCTGTAGGGCTATAGTACAAAATTAAAATTTCGTCAGCATAGTCGTATTAGTGTACTACAATTTGTATCTCTTTCGGTCTAAAATATAGTTTTTCCACGCCCACTCCGCAAAACTGATGCAACATTAAAACTTCGTCTGCTTATTAATATTATCAATATTCGTGTTGTCGGGTACTATCTGTGAACCAAATTTTAGCTCTCTAGGGCTAAAATAAAGTTTTGCCAAGCCTCCTCCGGCCATTGATCGAAAATTTAAATTTCGTCCACCAATACATATTCGTGTTGTCGAATAATATTTTTTTCAAATTGTATCTCTATGAGGCTGAAATAAAGTTTTATCACGCCCCCATCACCCATTGATCCAAGATTAAAATTTCATATTTGAAATATTTGTTTAACGAATTTGATCTCTCTAGGGCTAAAATAAAGTTTTGCGACTCCCACTCCGACTAATATGACTATGCTGACGAAATTTGAATTTTGTACTATAGCCCTAGAGCGATAACACAAGGGAACAAGGTATTTGTTGTTAAAGAACTGAATATTGTTTTAAAGGTAATTTTGGACGCTGAATCCAAATCTACACTTGGTTTTTTCGTATCAGCTCGACTTTTCGCGATATACCGTTATTTCCAAAACTAAGGTACTTCCACAACAAATATTTAAATAACTTGAAAACGGTTCACTATATTCAATTAAAAAAAAAACTTAAACTCGTCAACAAAATTATCTTTAACCCGTGCCAACATTGTTTTTAATTTGGCCTAGCAGTTTCAGAGATATCGTTGTAGTTTAAAAAAAAAAACACAAAAACTTTACAAAAAAAAATAAAATTTTGTTTTTAAAAAATTCATAAAAAAATAATGCAACAAAAATCACGGTGTTGGTCTTAAAACATTTAGTTGAATACAGTTTAAATCAAATGAGCTTTATTTTATTGAAATCTGTGCACAACATTTGATATTGTCAACAATTTACTGAGGTAACTAAATTTACAAAAATCGCGATTTCCATACAGAAATAACATTTATTAATATGTTTGTGAAAGTGTAACTCGAGCAAACCTTAACGGATCGTTATGAAAATTTATCAGTATTCATATTTTTCGAAACGAACTTATGGGATTGTAAATGGGCGGAATAGCCCCACCCCTTCTGGTACCTCCCATACAAAATTACCTAATTTTGGATATTTAAATTTGGTCAGTTTATTTATCTTGCAAAAGTAGACAAACCCTAAAAAAACCGCACCCGTTGCCATACCCCTTCTGGTACCTCCCATACAAATGACCGAACTCACCCCAATAGGTATGTAAGACTCTTTTTTGTAAGTACACTGAATTCAGTCAAACTATGCGTAAGTTTTGCGGTTATGATAATGTGAATCAGGAATGAATTTGCACTATATCGGATCAACCCTTCTGGTACCTCCTATACAAAAGGACCTGTTTTTGGAAAATTAATATTTCTCCCTTAACTTCCAAATTGACACCTGCCGATTAATTAAATTTGGTCAGTTAATTAATATTGTAATAGGAGGCAAAACTATAAATTAAGCTATAAATAAATTTGCAAATTTGTCATGATTTTTAAAAATAGAAAATTTTAATTTTTTTGGGTAGAAAAAAAATATGAAAAATCTGTTATCACCGAACTTAGCATAACTTATTCAATTTCAATCGATTATTATGTACATACATGTTTTAGAAAGCTACTTTAATATGATATTCAATAAAGCTAATAAAAAGAACAATTGCCCCCAACCGATTAACTTTCAGCGTGAAGAAAATTAAAATGTGTAATTTTTTTTTTTTTTTTTTGAATAAAACAGCCTTTACTCAGTCATTTTTTTTTTGTGATATTAAAAAATTTAATGATTTGAACCATATCTTTTTAAAAAAAAATTAAAATCCGGCTTAAAAAAAAATTTATCACTTTTTTAAGTATAATTTTTTGGAAAAACGCGAAAATACGATTAGTACCTGTAACTTAAAAATTCGAGCTGATGGAGAAAAATGGAGATTAGATTTAAAATCAGCGACCTCAAATTAGTAAAAAACTGCTACAGAATTCCAAACATCACTCAAAAAGATCCATTTTGTTCCCTTGTGCAATCAACAGATTCATACAATTTAATTTTGAGACAGAATTAGGGCAATGTTTATGACTCCCACTTTAAAGCAGTTTGCTTAAAAACCTGTCCAATATATTAGTGATTTCTATAATCTGACAAATGTAGACGCATCCCTATTAATACATATTAAAAATGTGAATGTTTGTCTGTTTGTTTGTTTGTGGCTCAATCATGCCTAAACGGCTCAACCGATTTAAATGAAATTTGGAGACCGTCGGCTATTATTTTTTTTTAATTTTTGACCATATGGGCGGTGTGGGCGTGGTAAAACTTTTTTTAGAGCTAGGAGAATAAATTTTGTACACCAATATTACTCGGCTAGACGGATATAAATATGCATACGAAATTTTAATTTTGCACGCCCACTGGTGGGCGTGGCAAAACTATTTATAGAACTAGAGACATAAAATTTGATACCCAAATAGTACTCGATAACACAAATATGAGAGATACAAAATTTGGTACACAGATAGTACTCGACAACACGAACATGAATATGAAAACGAAATTTAAATTTGGCGTAACAAAACTTTATTTTAGATCAAATTTGGAATATTACAAATATTACTCGTCAATACAAATATGAATATGCAAACGAAATTTTAATTTTGGATCAATGGGCGATGGTGGCATGATCAAATTGTATTTTAGTCCCATAGAAAAGTAATTTGATACAAAATTTTACTCGACAACACGAATATGAATTGGCGGACGAAATTTAAATTTTCGATCAGTGGCCGGAGAAGGCGTGGCAAAACTTTATTTTAGCCCAAGAGAGATCAAATTTGGTTCACAGAAAGTACTCGACAACACTAATATTGATAATATTAATATGCAGATGAATGTTGCATCAGTGTTGCGGAGTGGGCGTGGAAAAACTATATTTTAGACCGAAAGAGATACAAATTGATAGTACATTAATACGACTATGCTGACGAAATTTGAATTTCGGATGAGTGGTAGAGTGAAAAAACTGCATTTTAGCACCAGCAAGATAAAATTTGGTACAAAAATAGCACACGACACTTCAGGTTCAAATTTGTAGACAAAATTGTTATTTTCTATCATTGGATGCAGGCCCTAGAGCGATAATATTTGAAATACAGATAATATTCGATACCAAAAAGTACATTTATTGTACCAAAAAGTACCAGTTATTGTACAAAAAAGTACATTTATTGTACTTAAACGCTTAAACTATGCCCTTTTAATTGAGCAAGTCCAACATATGTTATGTATTCGTTAAGTATGCAATAGCGAAGCAATGCCCTAGTAAATATATAACAAGAAGTGCACATTTTGAAGTAACAACTTACTGAAGAAAAGTTTTGATCGATTTCTATATTTTAAATATTTTCTATATTAATGAATGTGTTTTCATCGTTCGGTTCAAGATCTATTTCTTTTATTGCTTATAGAGTTTGTTTTACAAGAGTTCAAGATCTATTTTTTTATTGCTAATAGAGTTTGTTTAACAAGAGTTGTGTGAAATGGATTACGTTGACAGCTGGCAGGGCGGGTAGCTATTTCGATAGTTGCCAAACTATCTCATCAGCACCCTTTGCTGTGCCTTCTCCACACATTATCACAAACTTAAGTGCTAAAAGCTTCAAGAAACCATCGAGAAGCCCAAACACACCGGTGCGAAAATAGTATCAACGAAGACCACACGACAACAAAATCCACACAAGCTTTTGCATTGTCTATCGGACAAAATTGCATAGAATTTCTTTATGACACATGCGCCAACTCAGCGTACCTCCCGTGTATGTTTTGCTCTTGTTTGTAATTGTCGATCTGTGCAGAAATATGAATATATTTTTCATTGTTCGATTCGAAATCTATTTGCTATTATCGCTAATAGAGTTTTTGTTTTACAAGAGTTTGTGTGAAATGTATTATGTTGACAGCTGGCAGGACGGATACCTATGTCGATAGGTGCCAAACTTTGCAGTGCCTTTCCCACACATTATTACAACCTTAAGTGTTTAAAGCTTTAAGAAACCATTGAGAAGCCCAAACACACCGATTCTAATATATTTTTAATATGTTTCAAGATTTTCAATATTTTTAGTAATTTTAAAAATTTTAATATTTGGAATTTTTGTAATATTTGGAATATTATGATATTTGTCAATGTTCGGTTTAACATTAGTTCTTTTGGAATTTTTTTTTATATTTTTAATAGTTTTTATACATTAATATTTTTTTATATTTTTAATATTTTTTATATATTTATTATTTTTAATATTTGTAAAATTTTTAATATTTTTAATATTTTAAATTTACGTTAAGTGTATCAAATGATACATCAAATTCGGCTTACGATCAGAAAAGTGTTTTTTTATTGTTTGATATTTTTGGTCAAATTCAGTGTGTCACGCACTAGGATGACGCGTTTCGAACTCCATGACGAGCACCAATGTCCAGCACCAATTATAGTTTGAATTTGACCGTTAATATTCAAACATGAGAAAATGGAGGAAATTCTTTCCCCACGATTCCCTTTTTACCTCAAAGCTTAAGCTTCTTTACAAGGTTTTTTTGTTGGTAAACTAAGATTACTTCAAATTTTTCTATGTCAAAGTAAGGCATTTAGTTTTAGGCCGTGCCAGTGTATTTTAAACTGTTTGTTTGCTAGTTTAAGTCGATCGTGTTTTTAATATTTTAAATTTACGTTAAGTGTATCAAATGATACATCAAATTTGGCTTACGATCAGAAAAGTGTTTTTTATTGTTTGATATTTTTTTGGTCAAATTCAGTGTGTCACGCACTAGGATGACGCGTTTCGAACTCCAGGACGAGTTCATGTTCAGACCCCTTTGTGACGAACTGATGCACAATGGTACATCATCAGCTGTATATTTATCTACAATTATGTCCAACATGTACATGCGAAGTAGATATCAGCCGAAAATGTCCAGCATAGTTATGAATTTGACCATTTATAATCAATTTGACCAAAAATATCAAACAATAAATATTTTTAATATTGTTAGTAATATTTTTAGTAGCTTTAACATTTTTAATATTGTTAGTAATATTTTTAGTATTTTTAATATTTTTAGTCAATTTGAAATTTTTAATATTTGTTATTTTTAATATTTTCATTTTTTTCATATTTTTAATATTTTTAATATTTTAAATATTTTTAATATTTTTAATATTTTGAATATTTTTTTTTTAATATTTTTTAATATTGTTGATATTTTTAATATTTTTATTATTTTTAATATTTTTAATATTTTTAATATTTTTAATATTTTTAATATTTTTAATATTTTTAATATTTTTAATATTTTTAATATTTTTAATATTTTTAATATTTTTAATATTTTTAATATTTTTAATATTTTTAATATTTTTAATATTTGTAACATTTAAAATATTTTTTATATATTTGATATTTTAAATATTTTTAATATATTTTACAATTTTTTAGTATTTTTAATATTTTTAATATCTTTAGTATTTTGAATATTTGTAATAATAATATCTTTACTATTATCAATATTTGAAATATTTTTTATCTTTTTAATATTTTTAATGTTTTTAATATTTTTAATATTTTTAATATTTTTGATATTTTTAATATTTGTACTATTTTTAATGTTTTTACTATTTTTTATATTTTTAATATATTAATGTTTTTAATCTTGTTTTATAATGATTTTTTTTTGGTTGGAGGCTTTTGGATTGGTACTAATTGTACCTAGTTCCACTGTGTTCCCATTTAAACTCCCCACTGAAGCAGTGCAAACAAAAATGTGAATGTAATTGCGGTCATTTTTTTGTTCTTCAAATTCAGTTTAGTTTTTTTTTTCGTTTTGGGGGAATGTTCTTTTAATTTAAACCAAAAATAACAAGGCCATAAAAAAAAGGGTCCATGTCTCTAGTTTCACCACCCCTCCCCACCCACCTCCGCGCACCACCTTGTCAGCTGTGCATTCGTAAAACTCTAACGTTTTCTGAATCGTTAAATAGATTTCTAGGCAATGCAAATAATTGCAAAGGTCTTGTAGGCCGGTCAAGTTTACCGACGACAGGCCGCGGCACTAACACAGACACCGTCGTCGTCGTCGTAATCAGGGCGAGATAGCAACCGCTACAAAAATGTCCGCACGCCCCCCCCCCCCAGTGCATTCCCAGGGACATTAAGACATGATGTTATCGTACTAGTGGACCAGTAGTTAGTTGCCCACTGCGATGTACTGCCACATTGTTTGCACAGATTCATCTATAATGACTATCAAACATAGAGAGAAGCAGAGAGGTAACAGCAAACTAGGGTGGAGTTGTTGGCTGCGACGGGACATGGGGATCTCCCTGTTCTCTCTAAATGCGCACAGGGAGAAGCGAATAACATCATTGGTCTAGGTAAATTCTTGATATTTGTTAATAGGTAATTAAAATGACCATCAGTGCAAGACGATTGCGACAAACGCAAACAAGTGAAAGAATGTTGCGGCTGTTTCTTTTTTTTTTTGGAATTTCTTGTTGCCAGTTTACAAGATAATAAAGGTCAACTGCTGTTATTTTTTCTGTTCTTCTTTACAAAATTTTCTGTAGGGCAATTACAAGCACGACATGTTGATTTGTTAATTAGTAAGAAGAAAAAGAAGAAGTGAGCGTCAGAAGATAGGGATGAGATGTAAAAAAGGCAACACTAATTATATTGATTTTACCAGGCTGAATTTTGTGTGACATTGATAAGAAGGCATATGTTTTGGTTATACAAAACTGAGACCTGAATCCCCAACTTACAAGTAAGAAAAAATACAAAAAATTTTTATTCAAGAGAATATTAATGACTCGGCACAGACTTAAATTTATTATATTTTCAAAATATCGACCGAATAAGGTTTCTTGTATCTTAAGCAATGTATGTGTCTTTAAAGAACTTTCTATATGCAAAGTTACCAATAACTCCCATATTGTTCAAGGTTTTTCTACAAATATCCATTACCGGCTTAAAATGCTAATTTGTATATTAACATATATAAACTGACTGCTACCGTCTACAAAATACCGCTCAAATTGAAAGTTGATGTACCCATAAAGTCTCAATTCCTTACATAGCTGCAAAATTTTTCGCTATCCCCACTTACTGCCAATTAATTAATTCCTCAAAACACTTTATGGGCCAAATCAATTTAAGTGACCGTTATTATGGACCATCAAAAATATTATGTGAAATTTATGGCAAATTTCAGATATATTTATGAGCTTAGCCGTAAACATCAACTGATTTTCTATCATTCAGTCAGTCAGTCAATGCTAAAACTCAGCTGGGATCAGCAGGCTGAATCACCATGGGGACGCTGAATAAAAGTGTGCGTGTGACTACATGAATATGTTACAGCGAGTGAGAGGAAACTAATAAATATTGAATTTTATTAGTTACGAGAACAATTTGACATGCAAATTATCATATGTGATGATGGCGATGGTGATGCTAACGCTGAGAGCATCGTGTGCTTCCCTGTAAATTTGCTCTTCAGTCACCTCTTGGTTGTAGATATATTGCTGTTTGCGCTTCGTTCATATGTGTCCAGGCATTCTACCTCGACTGTGCCCATTGCTGGCATTAAAATCTCATATTTTGTTATTGTCTGCTTGGATTACCTGGAAAGACGGTAGACGATTGTAACACCACATAAAAATGACGTTTTAAACTACTTTAAAATTGGTTTCAAAATTGTGCAAATGGAAAAGAAGATAATAATTCGGATCGTGTTGTTGGGAAATTTATGGGGCCAAAAGAATGTCCTGCTATGATAAAGTCCACCGCGTTACAGCAGCCTATACAGTTTTCACGCTTTTCGCATTATGGCTATTTATAAGAATCGAATGGGGGAATAGCACAAAAAATATAAGCATTCGCATGGGCAATATGAAAACGATTGAAATCTATTGCAGTGGTCAAATATCACAGTGTTGGGTAACATAGGGCACGACAAGAATTAATTATGAACGAAGAGATCGTAATTTCAATTTAAATAGAGGAATACGAGCAAAATTCAGAGGAATAACAACAGATTTATATTACGAAAGTTATGATAAAACTAGTAAGGTAATTATCTTTAGCTATGCCGAAGCTCAGATACCTTTCGCCATTTGTAAAAATGGTGATAAGACTTGTTATTTGGTAAAAGTTGGACGTTATTTATAGTCTGCCACATAAATTTTTTGTCAAAAACGCTTTTACTGAGATGTCAAATATTAAGCCTGAATTGTTAATATCAGCTGAGAATATTTCAGCTCGATAGTTCTTAAACTACTGCTGTAACTGTGGGGACAGACAGACGGACATTCCCAAAATGAAGTGTGTGTATGTAGGGTGAAGATAGTTATTGCCCGTTCTTGCTCACCTTGGAACTTACCCTCCGCTTAGAGGGTTTCAGCTTGCATATTAAATTTTAGCTCAACATTTCTTAAACTACAGCGGAAACCCCCGAAAAGGGGAGTTTGTATGGAGGGTGGCAGTAGTTTATGGCCGATCTTGTTCATCTTTGAACTTAACATCCGCTTAGACTAGGGAAGCTGGCACACCAAATTGAATATTTTATACAAAGTCTCAGCTTTCAGATTACAGCTGTAGTTTGTAATCTTAGGGACAGACGCCGAAAAGGGGAAGTTTATATGGGAGGTGGGTGTAGTTCTCGACCGAACGGGCTCATCTTAGAACTCAACCTCCGCTTAGACTAGGGAGCTGGCACACCACTTTTGCTGCTTAACTACTGCTGTAATCGCGGGGACAGGCTCCCTTAAAAAGGCAATTTTTATGGGAGGTGGGAGTTGTTTTCCACCGATCACGTTCATCTTGCAAATTAACCTCCGCTGATGGTAGAGAATATTATGTACAAACTGTCATCTTTATAGCTCTTAAACTACGGCTGTAATCGTAGAGACAGACATCGCAAAGGGATAGTTTGTATGGGAGGTGGGTGTAGTTTTTGACCGGACGGGCTCATCTTAGAACTCAACCTCCGCTTAGTCTAGGGAAGCTGGCACACCAAATTGAATATTTTATACAAAGTCTCAGCTTTATAGCTTTCAGATTACAGCTGTAGTTTGTAATCTTAGGAACAGACGCCGAAAAGGGGAAGTTTATATGGGAGGTGGGTGTAGTTCTCGACCGAACGGGCTCATCTTAGAACTCAACCTCCGCTTAGACTAGGGAGCTGGCACACCACTTTTCAGTTTGATTGTTCCTTAACTACTGCTGTAATCGCGGGGACTGACAGACCGACACCCCCAAAAAGAGGGATTTTGTATGAGTGGTGGGAGTAGTTTTTGACCGATCGGTCTCATCTTACTACTCAACCTCCTCTTAGACTATAATAAAATAACTTGTTCGTCGTTCTTGGGTGGTTGGTTTGCAGGCATATACAAAGTCTCAGCTTTAAAGCCTTCAGATTACAGCTGTAGTTTGTAATCATAGGGACAGACCCTGAAAAGGGGAAGTTTGTATGGGAGGTGGGTGTATTTTTTGACCGAACGGGCTCATCTTAGAATTTAACCTCCGCTTAGACTAGGGTGCTGGCACACCAAATTTCAGTTTGATTGTTCTTAAACTATAGCTGTAATCGCGGAGACAGACAGACGGACACCCCCTAAAAAGAGAGTTTTTGTATGAGAGGTGGGAGTAGTTTTTGACCGATCGGGCTCATCTTAGAACTCAACCTTCATTTAGACTATAATAAAATAACTTTTTGTTCTTTCTTAGGTGCAGGCATCTCCTACTAGAGGAGATCACTTAGGTCCATATGGACCCACTGTCACACCCGTTGGGCATTTGCGACATTCTCTCAACCTATACTATCAACGTGTGTGCTGCCTGATTGGGTTTCTAGTTGTTGATTGGGAATCCCGTCCAGTTGATGATTTTGCATGATTTTTTTATTGATCCTTTCGATATCCAAGGATGCCAGATCCTTTATACCATTTAAGCAGTGTTTCCCCCAGGTCTCCAGTCTTCTACTGTATAGGGCTGGGCAGTGGCATAAAATATGATCGGTAGATGGTTCACTGCTGTTATTCCTCCTGTAGATACACATGCTTTATTTGGTCCCTCTCAAGATTTACCAGGTACGACGTACGCTTCGGGTTGTATTCAGGTCATGTCTTTTTGGCCTTTCAAAAGGTTTCTTCATTATTCGATCTGTCGTTTGTAGTTCGAAACGTTAGATTTCCGATAGAGTATATGGCAAAGTGCTACATGTTCAATGTCACTTTTCTCCAGGGCTAAGCCCTGTCGCTTATCTTCGTCCGCTCTACATTTTCTATTAAATCCGTTGTGTCTAGGTAACCACGTAACCAGAACTCTGTTATTCCTGAATATCTCGTTATGAGATTTCCGGCAGACACTGACCACTTTCGATTTGATATCAAAGGACTTAAATAAGTTTACCGCCGCTAGACTATCCTTGAGCAGAAGATAGCCTCCTCGGGACCGGCCGTGGCATTGTGGTTAGAACACTCGACTACCATGCGGGAGATGCCAGGTTCAACTCCTGGCTCCAGTCATCTAAAAAATAAATTTGTCTTTCATTGCCGGCCCCCTCGATGTTGTCGTCAGCAACTTTGCAGTATAAGTGTCAAGTCAATCGGCATGTCTAGAAAAAGCTACTCAAACAGTGACGTTCGAATTCGTCGATAAACAAGTAGGTGCCATTAGTTGTAAGTCTAAAAATAGAATGCGTGTTAGTTCACAACAACGCGAGAAACTATCCCATACCTCATTAATGGGGTGTAAAGGAAAATTAAGTTACTTTTTTAAGATACCCTCCTCACGTTGATTACGTCCGCGGCTCGTTTAATAGCAAGTATTTCTGCTTGGAAAACTCTGCAGAAGTCTAGAATCGTTTTTCTTATACTAAGGCCTAGATCCGCTGAGTAGATACCATAGCCGACCTTGTAACCTAGTTTGGATCCATCAGTAAAGATGATTATTGGTCCATACTATGCGTTCTCGTTCTCTGTCCACTATTTTCTGGAGAGCGTTCTAGTTTCATTGAGAATGTTTGATTTCCGTGCACTAAGCACGTAGTTAGTTTCAGGTGAGATATTGATATGGTTAAGGATCCTTGAATGTGGTTGGAGCGATCGCAATGTTCAATCTCGTTTAGTCGAATGGCTGATTTGTGGGCGGAGCATTTGCAGTTCAGATCAGATGGTAATAGATTAAGTATCATGTAGAGTTCCTTAGAAGGAATCGATCTCATGCATCCGGTAATAAGGAGACAAGAGGAACGTTGAACACGATTTCTTCTTCTTTCTTATGTGGCAGAATCAACAGAAATATCCATCAACATAGAAAAGGGCTTCGGTCTCTTGCGCTCCGTAAATAGTCAGTCACATCAAGTTTAGATAACAGCTTCTCCACCTAGCCCATACAACTTAGTTTTTGTCATTCAATCCTGTGCCTCCCATCGAGTTTATTGCCGAAGACTTTTAGTGCTGGAACCTTCGCATCGCACATGTACCAGCCGACGTATTTACTCTATTTGAACGCGCCTGACTAATATTTTGCAAAGTGTTTTTCTTTCGAAGGTTCTCAGGGTAGATATCAATCTATTCTCTATTCATTACCCAGGTTTCTGCGCTGTGGAGTAAGACAGGTATGATCAGTTGGATCTTTGTCCGTTGAGAGAGGGCTTTGTCATTAAATCACTGAATGAGCGGTTTGAGATTAATACTCATCTCTTGGTTTCCAGGCTGACTTTACTATTTTTAAGGTGGTACATGCACATTACCAGATTATGCTATGCCAGAGGTCCATAGGCACCTAAAGCTTTGTTGTACCGTTTGTTTGTTACGCCGTTAAATTGAAACTTGAATTTGCTAGACTGCTAGCATAATTTCCATACACTTAATAATGAAATGAAATAAACTGCCGAGCTTAGTTAATTTTTGCTCGATGGTAGACAATCTGTTTCAATCTCCAATGGACAATCTTCTCCAACCACGACCATCTGACCCTTACGCTAGGAATTGCTGTTTCAACATTAGAATTAGTAGCTGAGTTGGTTGGAACAGGCTTTGGCTATCTTGGTGGTATGCAACCTAGCGATGCTTTTTCGAAAGCTTTTTTCACTGCTTAATCACGAATAACACGCTCGTGACATGCCTTCCATCGATTACCACGTGATTCTAGTCTTTAAATCAGGATATATCCAGATCACCTTGGAGATATCTTTATGTGGAGGTCTGGTTCCATTCACTACCATGTTCTTTGCCGATGGGAACCCATCCAGTCCGAAACCATTAACGGAGGTGTTTTGTGTAGACTGAATTTTCCGACTGTTGAAAAACAACAACCAAGGAGTATTCAAATATTTCGCCATAATGCGGACAGCGCCTATGTGGTCACTTACATGGTTAAATCGTCTTCGTCTCTTGCCGTCTATGAATTCGCATCCAAATTCATGGCTTTCTGCATGGCAGCTGTGTAATGTGTGGTGCGCATCCCAGTTCCGTCCATAGCATTTCCTGTATGGCTGTAATATGAGCCTTATATTTGTCGATGACAACCGCCAGATGGATAGCAGCACTATCTCTGTAAAAAGTTAACATATTGAAACTCCTCCGCAGAGAGTTTCTGAATATTCCCAATCATCGCTTGATCTCACCACTATTTGCGCAAAAGTCCAATTTTCTAAACCTTCGGTCTAAGTAATATCATAAACTAAATGACTGAATTATTGTAAAAGAAAATATTTTTCTATAAATGTTGGCCCTCCCTGTTCTCGGCAATTTAGTTAACCTGTGAATTGCAAAAAGTGGTAATTGGCAGGAACGGTTTATGCCGCCTCCTAAAAGCTCCAGCAGCCAGCCACACATCTCCAATCGAATGTGTAAATGCGCCACTCATATGGTGGCAATTTCAGGCATTGTATGGCCTGGAATCAATGTAAAGATCAAAATCTTTTGCCATGTATCATGATTTTGCAGTTAAATTGTCAATAATTTAAATCAGTTTATACGTTGCGGCTGCGGCTGATGCTGTTGCTGCTGTTGGTAGCAATAGCCAGCATATGCTGCTAGACGTAACATAGGCAGTATAGTGCATCATATGTGGTTTTAATAGCAACTCCTATTATACACCGGCTAAAAGCCATCAGATAAATGTCGACATATCATTCGCTTGTGAATTTGAGTTTCCGTTTAAATTTGCATTTGTATTTTTTTAGACATTTACTCCATGTTGCCTAGAAGAAAATTACAATAATTGAACTTAACGATTAGTAAAGTACTTACAAGGTTAGCTACGACAACAACCACAACAGCAACAACGTTACAGTCAGGTACCTTTATTGTTATCGTCTTTATACTACATGATGATCTGCACTTTTTTTTGTGGTAAAGCTAAGATTCTTCATCTTGTCGGCTGCTTTATTGAAGATGCTGGGCGATGCATCATGGCATCATGCTGTGTTTGTGTTTTTGTCTGATGTTGCTGCCGCTGATAATGAGGTGCACATTTGCAACATAATTGTACGCTTATTGAATCAGCAATAGCTGAGTGTTTAAGTGCATGTTGTGTGTTGTCGAACAGTTGTTGTATCTGCGGACGTGTGTTGTCAGCTTAAAAGACCCATTAGGAGCAGATAGACAACGCAGATGTTGCCTTAACCTGTGCACTTGTGTGTTTGGGCTCGTTGTCTGTAAAAAGCGTTAAGGAAACCACAGCTCTTTATTAGAGAATAATTGAGACAGTGGTGAAGTAAAAGTGGGATATTAAAAGTTTATAAATAAAAGTTTTTACTAAAAATTCAAAATTAGAATTCAAAATTACAAGATTACAAAATTACAAAATTACAAAATTACAAAATTACAAAATTACAAAATTACAAAATTACAAAATTACAAAATTACAAAATTACAAAATTACAAAATTACAAAATTACAAAATTACAAAATTACAAAATTACAAAATTACAAAATTACAAAATTACAAAATTACACAATTACAAAATTACACAATTACAAAATTACAAAATTACAAAATTACAAAATTACAAAATTACAAAATTACAAAATTACAAAATTACAAAATTACAAAATTACAAAATTACAAAATTACAAAATTACAAAATTACAAAATTACAAAATTACAAAATTACAAAATTACAAAATTACAAAATTACAAAATTACAAAATTACAAAATTACAAAATTACAAAATTACAAAATTACAAAATTACAAAATTACAAAATTACAAAATTACAAAATTACAAAATTACAAATTTACAAATTTACAAAATTACAAAATTACAAAATTACAAAATTACAAAATTACAAAATTACAAAATTACAAAATTACAAAATTACAAAATTACAAAATTACAAAATTACAAAATTACAAAATTACAAAATTACAAAATTACAAAATTACAAAATTACAAAATTACAAAATTACAAAATTACAAAATTACAAAATTACAAAATTACAAAATTACAAAATTACAAAATTACAAAATTACAAAATTACAAAATTACAAAATTACAAAATTACAAAATTACAAAATTACAAAATTACAAAATTACAAAATTACAAAATTACAAAATTACAAAATTACAAAATTACAAAATTACAAAATTACAAAATTACAAAATTACAAAATTACAAAATTACAAAATTACAAAATTACAAAATTACAAAATTACAAAATTACAAAATTACAAAATTACAAAATTACAAAATTACAAAATTACAAAATTACAAAATTACAAAATTACAAAATTACAAAATTACAAAATTACAAAATTACAAAATTACAAAATTACAAAATTACAAAATTACAAAATTACAAAATTACAAAATTACAAAATTACAAAATTACACAATTACAAAATTACAAAATTACAAAATTACAAAATTACAAAATTACAAAATTACAAAATTACAAAATTACAAAATTACAAAATTACAA
The DNA here is from genome assembly GCA_964034835.1 of Muscina levida. Classification (NCBI taxonomy): domain Eukaryota; kingdom Metazoa; phylum Arthropoda; class Insecta; order Diptera; family Muscidae; genus Muscina; species Muscina levida. Next base: position 97,900,433 of record OZ035884.1, on the reverse strand, counting down.
AATTACAAAATTACAAAATTACAAAATTACAAAATTACAAAATTACAAAATTACAAAATTACAAAATTACAAAATTACAAAATTACAAAATTACAAAATTACAAAATTACAAAATTACAAAATTACAAAATTACAAAATTACAAAATTACAAAATTACAAAATTACAAAATTACAAAATTACAAAATTACAAAATTACAAAATTACAAAATTACAAAATCACAAAATTACAAAATTACATACAAAATTACAAAATTACAAAATTACAAAATTACAAAATTACAAAATTACAAAATTACAAAATTACAAAATTACAAAATACAATTACAAAATTACAAAATTACAAAATTACAAAATTACAAAATTACAAAATTACAAAATTACAAAATTACAAAATTACAAAATTACAAAATTACAAAATTACAAAATTACAAAATTACAAAATTACAAAATTACAAAATTACAAAATTACAAAATTACAAAATTACAAAATTACAAAATTACAAAATTACAAAATTACAAAATTACAAAATTACAAAATTACAAAATTACAAAATTACAAAATTACAAAATTACAAAATTACAAAATTACAAAATTACAAAATTACAAAATTACAAAATTACAAAATTACAAAATTACAAAATTACAAAATTACAAAATTACAAAATTACAAAATTACAAAATTACAAAATTACAAAATTACAAAATTACAAAATTACAAAATTACAAAATTACAAAATTACAAAATTACAAAATTACAAAATTACAAAATTACAAAATTACAAAATTACAAAATTACAAAATTACAAAATTACAAAATTACAAAATTACAAAATTACAAAATTACAAAATTACAAAATTACAAAATTACAAAATTACAAAATTACAAAATTACAAAATTACAAAATTACAAATTACAAAATTACAAAATTACAAAATTACAAATTACAAATTACAAAATTACAAAATTACAAAATTACAAAATTACAAAATTACAAAATTACAAAATTACAAAATTACAAAATTACAAAATTACAAAATTACAAAATTACAAAATTACAAATTTACAAATTACAAAATTACAAAATTACAAAATTACAAAATTACAAAATTACAAAATTACAAAATTACAAAATTACAAAATTACAAAATTACAAAATTACACAATTACAAAATTACAAAATTACAAAATTACAAAATTACAAAATTACAAAATTACAAAATTACAAAATTACAAAATTACAAAATTACAAAATTACAAAATTACAAAATTACAAAATTACAAAATTACAAAATTACACAATTACAAAATTACAAAATTACAAAATTACAAAATTACAAAATTACAAAATTACAAAATTACAAATTTACAAATTACAAAATTACAAAATTACAAAATTACAAAATTACAAAATTACAAAATTACAAAATTACAAAATTACAAAATTACAAAATTACAAAATTACAAAATTACAAAATTACAAAATTACAAAATTACAAAATTACAAAATTACAAAATTACAAAATTACAAAATTACAAAATTACAAAATTACAAAATTACAAAATTACAAAATTACAAAATTACAAAATTACAAAATTACAAAATTACAAAATTACACAATACAAAATTACAAAATTACAAAATTACAAAATTACAAAATTACAAAATTACAAAATTACAAAATTACAAAATTACAAAATTACAAAATTACAAAATTACAAAATTACAAAATTACAAAATTACAAAATTACAAAATTACAAAATTACAAAATTACAAAATTACAAAATTACAAAATTACAAAATTACAAAATTACAAAATTACAAAATTACAAAATTACAAAATTACAAATTACAAAATTACAAAATTACAAAATTACAAAATTACAAAATTACAAAATTACAAAATTACAAAATTACAAAATTACAAAATTACAAAATTACAAAATTACAAAATTACAAAATTACAAAATTACAAAATTACAAAATTACAAAATTACAAAATTACAAAATTACAAAATTACAAAATTACAAAATTACAAAATTACAAAATTACAAAATTACAAAATTACAAAATTACAAAATTACAAAATTACAAAATTACAAAATTACAAAATTACAAAATTACAAAATTACAAAATTACAAAATTACAAAATTACAAAATTACAAAATTACAAAATTACAAAATTACAAAATTACAAAATTACAAAATTACAAAATTACAAAATTACAAAATTACAAAATTACAAAATTACAAAATTACAAAATTACAAAATTACAAAATTACAAAATTACAAAATTACAAAATTACAAAATTACAAAATTACAAAATTACAAAATTACAAAATTACAAAATTACAAAATTACAAAATTACAAAATTACAAAATTACAAAATTACAAAATTACAAAATTACAAAATTACAAAATTACAAAATTACAAAATTACAAAATTACAAAATTACAAAATTACAAAATTACAAAATTACAAAATTACAAAATTACAAAATTACAAAATTACAAAATTACAAAATTACAAAATTACAAAATTACAAAATTACAAAATTACAAAATTACAAAATTACAAAATTACAAAATTACAAAATTACAAAATTACAAATTACAAAATTACAAAATTACAAAATTACAAAATTACAAAATTACAAAATTAACAATTAACAATTAACAATTACAATTAACAATTAACAATTAACAATTAACAATTAACAATTAACAATTAACAATTAACAATTAACAATTAACAATTAACAATTAACAATTAACAATTAACAATTAACAATTAACAATTAACAATTAACAATTAACAATTAACAATTAACAATTAACAATTAACAATTAACAATTAACAATTAACAATTAACAATTAACAATTAACAATTAACAATTAACAATTAACAATTAACAATTAACAATTAACAATTAACAATTAACAATTAACAATTAACAATTAACAATTAACAATTAACAATTAACAATTAACAATTAACAATTAACAATTAACAATTAACAATTAACAATTAACAATTAACAATTAACAATTAACAATTAACAATTAACAATTAACAATTAACAATTAACAATTAACAATTAACAATTAACAATTAACAATTAACAATTAACAATTAACAATTAACAATTAACAATTAACAATTAACAATTAACAATTAACAATTAACAATTAACAATTAACAATTAACAATTAACAATTAACAATTAACAATTAACAATTAACAATTAACAATTAACAATTAACAATTAACAATTAACAATTAACAATTAACAATTAACAATTAACAATTAACAATTAACAATTAACAATTAACAATTAACAATTAACAATTAACAATTAACAATTAACAATTAACAATTAACAATTAACAATTAACAATTAACAATTAACAATTAACAATTAACAATTAACAATTAACAATTAACAATTAACAATTAACAATTAACAATTAACAATTAACAATTAACAATTAACAATTAACAATTAACAATTAACAATTAACAATTAACAATTAACAATTAACAATTAACAATTAACAATTAACAATTAACAATTAACAATTAACAATTAACAATTAACAATTAACAATTAACAATTAACAATTAACAATTAACAATTAACAATTAACAATTAACAATTAACAATTAACAATTAACAATTAACAATTAACAATTAACAATTAACAATTAACAATTAACAATTAACAATTAACAATTAACAATTAACAATTAACAATTAACAATTAACAATTAACAATTAACAATTAACAATTAACAATTAACAATTAACAATTAACAATTAACAATTAACAATTAACAATTAACAATTAACAATTAACAATTAAAAATTAAAAATTAAAAATTAAAAATTAAAAATTAAAAATTAAAAATTAAAAATTAAAAATTAAAAATTAAAAATTAAAAATTAAAAATTAAAAATTAAAAATTAAAAATTAAAAATTAAAAATTAAAAATTAAAAATTAAAAATTAAAAATTAAAAATTAAAAATTAAAAATTAAAAATTAAAAATTAAAAATTAAAAATTAAAAATTAAAAATTAAAAATTAAAAATTAAAAATTAAAAATTAAAAATTAAAAATTAAAAATTAAAAATTAAAAATTAAAAA